>OZ023193.1:2797020-3347020 GCA_963995505.1 Hypericum androsaemum
TGTCCCCTTCAGTTGTGATTTTTATATCGAAAAAGAGCACGAGGGATGAATGTAGAGTTACATCTCCCAATCACCCAGTACTAAAATCATAACAGATGGGTCGGCCTAAAATAGTATACGACAAGAATTTACTCGAAAAGAAATATTGTGATTAGAAATTTAGTGATGAAATGAACAAGCACGAAAATAATATATTCATTCAAATAAAAATAGTGAGTAAATAAATTTTTCATACTTATAAACAATCTCAGCATACTTACTGTTATTAACGTGTTAATCTCACTTCAATCAATAAATAGTCGGTAAAAAATTCTACATTCTTCCAAGTATAGTAAGTCAGCACATGCTGCGAAGAAATGTTTGCTAGAGTTAACATTTTTTCATAAATGCGCCATTGCTTTCACATATATAGTACACAATTTACTTACCAAAATAATATTTGGCTCGAGGTCCAAAATGTAAAAGAATTTGTTAACGAATTGATAAAAAGTGCATAGTTTTCATCTCATTACGCAATTAGCCAATAAGACATGAAGAATAATTTTAACAAGCATAAATTATCCTCAGGTCCCTGATTTATGATTTTATTTCTCACAGGTCCCTGAATTTTGAAAATAGTGTATGAAATCCGTGTTTTTTAAGAAAATATTGGTGTGAGTCCCTAGTCACCGGATCGATCTTCTTAAAAATTTATGGAGAAAATCTCTGATCCGATGACTAGAGACCCCAGACCAATATTTTCTTAAAAAGCAGGGACCTCATACACTATTTTTGAAAGTTAAGGACCAGTGAATAATAAAGCTATAAACTAAAAACCTGAGGATAATTTTCGTTTTTAACAACGTTCTTATATGTCTGGCCTCTGATATGTTGGTTGTATGTCAATATGTGACACGTAAATGTCATACGCCCAAAAAAAATTTAAAAAATTATATTCAAAGTCGAGATATAGCTTTATTTAAAAATAGTTTTTGATGGTACTTTTCTATTTGTAAAATTTAATTTTCAATTTTTTGAAAAACAATTTCATCGATTAACTCAAGCAAATATTATTTCAATACGAGTTTGACAACGGATTTTTTTTTAAGGTGGAGGGGAGGTCCGCTATTTTTTTCTAAAACCATGATTGTTGATTATTTGTACTAATCCAAATTGGCAGATTTTTTTTGAGGGATAAATTGGCAGTTGGACGATCAATTAAGGGTGCGCCGATATTTTTTATTTGTAAATGTATTTTAGTATTCCAGTATTTTTTTTTGTCAAAATGCATTTATTTAACAGTACAAAGTGTAGAAAAAATTGACGGAGTTCACGGTTATTTGGTATAAAAATTTACCAACAACTGGTGATTATTTTTTAAAAACTAATAAAATTAATAGTGTAGTGTACTCACACACACATAACGATAATATATGCAATAATTTACGTATAAAAACCAACTCAAATTTATCTTATTAGTTGAAATTACATATAAATTACTCTTTGTTTTTTTGTTTTTTTATAAGTGATTTCTTAATGAAATTTTTACATAAGTAAAAATTTTAGAATAGCCTCACTAAAAATAGCATCCAAGGAATCTCGAAAGACCCGTCTTCGCTATTAAATTCAACCAAATAGTACCCTTATTCAGGGTTGAGTTCGGTGCGATTTTATGGTGTCGTTGTGAAAATTCACACCGAATCACACTTTTGACATAGCCAAAATCCACACTGTCGGTGTGGCAATTTAGGAAAAAATTACAGTGTGACGGTGTGGCAGTTTGTGATTTAATGGTGCGGTGTTGCGGTTTGCAATCGTAAATTGGACCTAATTTGTAAGGCCCATTTAATAGGCCCAAATTTGAAAAAAAAACATATTTTCTTTAACTTGCACGGTGAAAAAATGAAGCCCATTTCCTTACAAGTTCACAAGCCCACCAATTCTTTTCGTTCTTAATAGGTACTTCGCGATTAAGAACGACGTCATTTTTTCACATAATAGACATATATAAAACGACATCGTTTTATATATGTGCAATTTTACGATCGGTCGGTGTGGTTTGAGACCAAAACTAAAACCATACCACACTAATTCGGTGTCGGTTTGAAATTACACCATGAAACTATTTAAGTGTGCGACTTAGATTTTGTCGGTCGGTCAGTTTTGCGAGTTTCAAGCTCACCCCTAATTTCCCGATTGAAGATAGTCCAAATTAATAAATATTTCTTTTCCATGACATTCATAAGTTAAGATTGAAACCCTAGACCAATGAGAGATTACAAACGTAATTGTTGAAATAATTAATTTCCCCTCTTTGCATTTTGTTTCATATGCGTGGGTATTCGATAAATTAATTGAACGAGGAGGAGATTGGAGAGTGACTCCGGGTTTCTGTAGTTCTAAGAACGTTGATATACAACACGATCGAGTGAATTGCTTCACCATTAACTTCTGAATACATAAAAATATCGAAAAATCAGCGCCGAGGCTCTCGAAATAAGGTGGCAAATATTTTTGAAGAGTTGTTATTGTGAGTATGGGTTGAATAATCAGAGTTCGAGTTCGAAAAATTTAACTATAAATGTTCAATTGTTGGAGTGATATTCTTAGAAATTTACTAAATAAAAATTCTTGCTACTCCAACTATATATTAACTCATTGATAATTGATTGTCCTGGTTATAAAAATACTTAACTTGAATGAAGAATAATTCTCACGTAAACGCTTTCGAATAAATTAGGTGGCTGTCCAAAACCCTCAATAGAAAATCAAAATAATAATAAGATTTAATTCACGATAGGAAACAAAGATATCTCCCCTTCTTTAGCGGGGTTGGATTTTATTAGTGAAACGAAAATCTAAAACAAGGGACAAACATTTGGATTAGACGGGACAAGTTTGTTTTGGTTTTTATTTATATTTATATATTATGACAAAGGAGTTAGCTGATTCAGAACTGAATTAATTGCCTTAGCGAATTTTCAAAAAATCGAAAGAAGCACAACTACAATCTTCCGTTAATTACTTTAGCAGATGGGAAGAGACATCTCATAAATCCCTTAACTACGATAATTCATGGTTGAACATCAACATACAGCACTAGTTAGAGTCAGAAATCTCGAGGCTAATTAGCCAAGCAAAAGCTGAAGGCCAGGCTTAGGTAAAACTATTCACTGGGTCTTGGTTGGTAACTCTTGAACTTACCTATCTTCTGCCTGCCAAAAGCAATTAACAGCAGTTAAATTTATAACTAAGACTGTGATTCACAGGTAATTATGAAAGAAGCTACAAGATACCTGTATATCAAATCTAATCAATGATATACATTATCCGGTACATTGCAGAAAAGTTCACAACCAAAAAATTTCCACTACGCCAAAATTTCTCCACTGTCGAAAAGCCCACAATTAGTTACAACACTTTACTTATAAATATGATGGTTCGTTTAATTATTTGTTACTCTTTATAAACCTCTATGCAACTTTAAAAAAAATTGCTTCCGCGAGGAGGAGAGAAGAAGTTAGCAATACTACTCGATTATAAATATGAAAGCTTAAACGGAATAAAAAAATCAACCAGTAGGAAGCGAGAGGAGAGAGAGAAAGGAGAGGGTATTATTTGGCCAAGGAACAAATCCAGCTCAATCATATCCCCTTTGTGACAGTTTCCATTTTTTTTGAAGATTTTGGTGACAGAGTTTCGAAACCACTGAATTGTATTATATAGAGCCAGTGATCATACTTGGGTTTATCTAGCTCTGGGACTACTGTCACGCCGATTCCAGTTTCTCTTGTATCTTTCTATTTTGTGGAGTATCATTGTTAGAGTACTTCTGGTAAAAATGTGGTAGCTAACAGAAGTAGTGTGCGAGGCCAGAGGAGAGAGAAAAGAAGAGGGGTAGTTTCGACCCTTTGTCAATAAGTGGTACAATGGGTTCTTTTGCCAACCCTAATAAACACCAAATAATTTATATTCACTTAAAAAAAATTTAGATTTAAATTTCTCACACGTAAAAGAATATCATTAACGGAGGTACCTCTAAAAGGCCCTTCTCGAATACGTATATAGCTTACCCCTCAAAAAGAATACATACATACATAGCTTTCACCAAAAAAACCCAAAACACCTAAACAAGAATAACACAGATTCTATGCAGCAATCCCGCGCTAACAAGTTGCCGCATTTCCGAATAAAGAAACAAAATAAAATATTAATGAAGGTATTTATTATTATCATGAATCATGTAGGTAAATCAACGTTGCAATTCACGTTGGGAGTTTTATCGTTATTATAATCTTTTGGTAATTGGCCAGCATCCAAAATTCCCAAGTGAAAGTTATCGTATAAAGTTTAATCATGTTTGTTTTCCGAAGCATTGCGCCCCCGACTCTTTTCAGATAGTCCTTTATTTGATTCAGAGACTTTTTAATTTTTATGTATTTATCCGATTGAAGATAGTCCAAATTAATAAATATTTCATTTCCATGAGAGCTTAAAAACGTAATTGGTGAAATAATTAACTTCCCCTCTTTGCATTTTATTTTATATGTATGGGTATTAGATAAATTAATTGAACGAGGAGGAAATTGGAGAGTGACTTTATTTTTTATGAGCGTAAAAATATCGAAAAACTAATGCCAAGGCTCCCGAAATAATGTGGTATAAATTTTGATGAGTAGTTATTGTGAGAGCGGGTTGAATAATCGAAGTTCGAATTCAAAAAATTTAACTATAAATGTTTAATTCTTTGAGTGATATTGTTAGAAATTTAATAAATAAAAATTCTTGCTAGTCCAACTATATTCACTCATTGATAATTGACTGTCGTGGTTATAAAAATACTTAACTTGAATGAAGAATAAATTAGGTGGCTGTCCAAAATCCTCAATAGAAAATTGAAATATAATAAGATTTAATTCACACATCTCCCCTACTTCAGCGGGGTTGGATTTTATTAGGGAAACGAAAATCTAAAACAAGGGATAAACGCTTGAATTGGACGGGACAAGTTTGTTTTGATTTTTATTTATATTTATATATATTATGTCGAATGAGGTAACTGATTCAAAACTGAATTAATAGCCTTAGCGAATTTTCAAAAAATCGAAAGAAGCACAATTACATTCTTCTGTTACATAATTACTTTAGCAGATGGAGAGAGATCTCATAAATCCCTCAACTACGATAATTAATGGTTGAACATCAACCTAGAGCACTGGTTAGAGTCAGAAATCTCGAGGCTAATTAGCGAAGCAAAAGCTGAAGGCCAGGCTTAGGTAAAACTATTCACTGGTCCTGGTTGGTAACTCTTTTTTTTTTTTGGGTGAAAAGCTGGTTGGTAACTCTTGAACTTACCTATATTCTACCTGCCAAAAGCAATTAACAGCAGTTGATTTTAGAGCTCATTTACAGGTTGGGACACTCCCTATATAAAGACGCCCACCTCCTCTCCTCTTCACTCCTCTCCCTCTCTCCTTAGAAACCCTAAATCCACACTCCTCTTCATGTCCTCTCCATAGAAACCTAATCACACACCCTTCCTAAACAACATGTTCCGAATGCTCTCCTCTCGAGCATTTTCTACCAAACCCTTGGTTTACAACGGGGTTCTCATAAACCCGATGAACACCTTCTTCCAAACAGAAAACTCTCCCAAAAATTTTTTTCAGGAGCTCCGTGAAGAAAGGGCTAAATGGAAAAACGAGGAACAATTAAGGGCAATAGGAGAAAATGACCAACGCAGACTCGTTCAACTGGCTTCTAGATATGATGATCCCAAGTTCACCCAAGAACTCTGCTTGCGTTTTATGTTCGCAAAGGTACCGTCCTCTATTAATTTTTCACTTTTCTATCTTTATTATTGAACTTTTTTTCGCCAACGTAGGATATGGACACGGACGAGCCACCAAATCCCAGCCTTGCCACAATGGAGGCTCTACATAACTTAAAGGCATTAGGTGTGCGTTTTGCAGCAATTGCTAAACATCGCTACCAGTTTAACGAGCTATCTACCAAAGATCATTTTTCTTTTATGGAGTTCGTTGAGAACGGGGAGAACGAAAACGAAGTGGATCTTTTGTATGATGCATGTGAGAAACTAGAAAACCAAGGGTGTTTTCCTGTACTAATTGTTGCTGATGATATCTGGAGTTATCAAACAGCTCGTAACTACGATTTGCATCCATTATTGTGGGGAAGCGATGTCAGCTCTCTCGAAGAAATTGAGGATGTAATCCGTGGGGTCCAATAGACATTCTCTATCCATGCCTTTTAGAAGAGCCTTCGTTTAGTTTTCTGTTTTTTTTTTTTAAGTCTTGTCTTGTGGGAGGACTGTCTGTTATTCTCTGTGTCCGTCTGTTTTTAGTATCTGTTTCGCTTTTGGTTTTGTCGTCTTTGTAATAGCTAGTATTCTATCTACCCAAAAAGCAGCTGACAAAAAAAAAGTTTCCCCTGCTTATCTTTCATTTTTCTGATTAAAAAATTGGGAGTCCCATATTTTCTGCTCCAGTTTATCAGGCAAAAATATTTTCCAATTAATGATCTTGCGAGAAAATTATATTTACGGATTAATGTATTTAGATGTGTGATGCATTTTACGATAATCATGTTCTATATCAAACAATTGCCTTCTTAGTAACCCGAATTTCCCCGACCAATATCATCCTGTTCAATTAATTTATCTAATAACAATACATATTAACACAAAATGCCAAGAGGGGTTAAATAAAAAAGAAATAATCCAATTATTAATAAATGATATTTAATTATTTTACCAGTAAACTCTGGTTGTTCTGTTATTTTAGGACTCCAATCTTAACTTTGAGTCACGAGTATTTATGAATTTCATGGAAAAAACTCTCCTCGTTCAATTAATTTTTTTGGGAACATTTTAAAATTTACGTGAGTTGATCTAAATTTTCAAAACTTTAGAATATTTTGGATTTTGCTTTTATTCTGAGCAAAATTTTTATATTTTAGAGAGGGATAAAAAATATCCTACCAAGTCCTAGAAAATGAAATGAGATCTGTTTACATCCTACCCATTTGTCTAGTCCAATTAATTTATCTTCAATTAATTTATCTAGTACCTATTAGTACTATTTTATTTTTAAAATAATTTCTGGCTCTGCTTTATCTCTCTTTCCCCTCGATCGGTGCATGCAAGCAAGCACAGAGGGACAGGCGGCGTCCATTTCCCATTGGTTGTAACTGTGCATGGAACCAACTTTGCTGTCACTATTTGTAGGCCTCATGATGATTTTTTTTTACCCCTACCCTTATGATGAAGCAAATGTAATTTACTTGATTTTTGGATTTTCTTTCTAAATGAAGAGTTAACACCCTGGTCATATAACAAATTTTGATTTGTTGGTACCAAGAAGTAACATTTGTTTTACTTTTATTTTGAGAAACCAAATTTCAACATGTGTGAACTGTGTCGTCCTTGCTATACGAGCAAATTACTTTCATCCTAAAAAAAATAATCCTAATTGACCCTTTCCAAATCACCAATATATCCCATGACTTAGATTTCTGATCCACTTATTCGATGAAATTACCCATGTTAGCAAATCTATTATATCATGGCAATTCATATTATTTATTGTAATGTTACCAAAATATTTATTCTCTCAAGATTCCGTCTTGTCGAATTCTAATAACGTACAATTTTGAATAATCACAATTAACGATACATAAAACGGGAAATTTTGGAGGTTGTACCAAATTGGGGTTATCAAAATATTCTTCCTGGACTAATTCCAACTCACAGATCGGTAATATTACCCATATTATTATTATTAGCGAGGAAAATCAAAGTGGGGAGATGAATAGTAGGAGGGTGTAGTGGGGACCTCACGGATGAATTATTTTCAACGGGAGTGATATTTTTCTTTGTGAATTTCATTATTCTCAAGCAACGTTAGCCACTATTCTAAGAGCATTTCTTATAATAATATATTTTATATTTGTAAAGTCTAAATAATATTTATCCCTTTTCATCCCTATTTGAAGCAAGTAAAAGATATATTATTTCCAACTTTATATCGTCAAAATTTTCTTCCCTCGTCAATCTTATTTTCCTAAACAAGGGTCACCTTAGTTTTACTACTTGTATAATGTAAAAAGTGCTAGACGTACGGATGAAAACTCGAGATTATATAGAATAGTGATTCACATTTTGAAGGAATAAAAAATCTTAATTATGTAAAAAGTCTTACATTTCGTGAATAGACATTTAATCACGCGATGTTTGACAAATGCTCGATTTTTACATTGTTCAACTCCAAATAGAAAGATTCTTATAAGTCCCAATAGCTCATAATACTGATATTATATATATGGACCAAGAAGATAATCCTAGACGTGTTCTTCATAGGCAGGACCAATGATCCGGAGAGGATAAATTGTGCACAAAAAATAACGCAATTCTATATACTATTATACTGAGAGCTAAGTATAAAAGCGGCTCTTTTTTCGTATAATTTGTGCCGACTCCACGGCATATTCATATATTTTGATATAAATATTCGAGTTTTGATTAATTAAAATTTTGATTGATCATAATTTTAAGTAATAATTATATAAATGTTCTTATATTTAAATAATAACTATATAAATAATAATGTTAAAAGTTAGCGAGGTTCTGGATTTTTAGCTAGGGGTGAGATTTTAAAATGAAAAAGTTCCGGATATTCCCTTTTTCAGTTATTGGAAAGGGATCATGAGTTTTGAGATCGGATTGAGTGGGGACTAAAGAAAATTTGTCCACATGTGGGGACTACATTTTGAACCATCAGATTTGATTATCTTTAAATCTGATGGTCAATAACCTACCAGGTGATATTGGTTTGCATGTGAAGTGATATTGGTTTGCATGTGAAGTGATATTGGTTTGCAAGAGACTGGTTTACATATGAAGTGATATTGGTTTGCATGTGAAGTGATATTAGTTTGCATGTGTAGTGATATTGGTTTGAGTTAATCCCCATAAATGGGAACTAGCCCAGTTCCCACCAAATCCGCCCCCATGAGTGTTATCCATTTTATGGAATCTTCGACGGCTTTTTCCTAAATTTATGTCAATGTCAGATCAAAATTTAAAAATATTGTCAAAAATATTTTTTGCATTCGTAACTATTTGAATCAAAATATCAACAATTATTTGGATTGACCGATGGACAATTGTTTTAATATTTTTTGGTTAAGATAGAATAATATTTTAGCCAACTGATATAAATGTTCCTCGGTTGGTGCGTAATCGTGTACGCTCTAATCAAATACTTGATACTAATGAAAAAGTTAAGCAAAGTTCACAATATAATTACAAAGTCTTTATACGTGATTATAATACCATACGTCACCAATATGTCTGTTTTGAATTTGGTTATTTATATATTTAGTATTCAATTAATAACAAATTGTTATATGATAAACTCGATTTACTAAAATTTTAATGCGGAAGACGGATTTATTACAAACAATACGTCGACGGAAGAGTAACTAATTTGAGCGATTTTTTTCCACACAAAAAAGATCCGAGCGATTGTTAAAGTTTAATTAGTTATGGAACGTCTTTGAAAATATAACAGTGTGAGTTCTATCAATTTTAAAAATATTTTGTTTTCAATTTGAATTAGTCTTTTAAAAAAAAATTGAACTTGAATTAGCCAAATAAGAAATGAGATACAAGAAAAAAAAACGTAAAGTGCACTAGTCAAAAGGTCACGGCGGTCAATCCAAACACCGCCCCGAGGTTTTCCTTACATATAGCTCTAAAACATTTCGACAGACGATCCAATAATAGCCGCAGAGAAAGATAATAAGACATAGAGACCAGAGTCCAGACCCGCTTTGACTTCGATATCCTCAACAAGACGAAGAAGAAACGAAGATCAAACCAGGCTCTATTTATGTATTTATGTATTAATAAAATCTCTACTTATCAAAAAAATATCTTATATGATAAGCTCGATTTACTAAAATTTTAATGCGGCAAATGGATCTATTACCGACAACGTGTCAACTTAAGAGTAATTACCAACCAATATTCTGATCAACCAACAATGATAAAATTATTCTAATTTTTTTGAAAGGTAAATGAATTTTATTAACTCCTTAGAAATGATACAACAAGAAGAGAAGATCCCAAGGTAAAATAACAATACATATTAAAACAAAATGCGAAGAGGGGTTAAACGGAAATAATCCAATTAGTAATAAAAGGTATTTAATTATTTCACCAGTAAACTATCGTTGTTCTATTAATTTCAGGACTCCAAGCGTTTATCTCGTCCAATTAATTTATCTAATACCTATTAATACTATATTATTTTCAAAAAAAGTTCTGGCTCTACTTTATCTCTCCCTCGAACGGTGCATGCAAGCAGCAGAAGGCTTCCACCAAAAAAGCAACAGTTAGAGGCACAGGCGGCGTCCACTTCCCATTGGTTGGAACTGCGCAAGGAACAAACTTTGCTGCCCGGTTATGATGATTTTTTTACCCCTACAATAGTAGAGAGAGAGTGTGTGATGAAGCAATATAATTTACTTAATTTTGGATTTCCTTTTTCAAACTAAAAAATTTCTACGTGAAAAAGCCTATTTGAGTTAAATTTCTAAATAGAGAGTTTACACAACAAATTTCGGATTAGCTGATTGATTTGTTGTACCAAGAAGTAAAATTTGTTTTACTTTTATTTTGAGAACCCAGACTCAACATGTGCGACAATAAATTATGTCGTCCTTTTTCAATTAGCTATACAAGCAAATTACTTTCATCCCAAAAATAATAATCCTAATTGGCCCTTTCCAAAATCACCGCATATAGCCCATGACTTGGATTTTTGATGCACTTATTCAGTGAAATTAGCCATGGTAGCAAAATCTGTTCTAGCATGACAATAGCATCCAATTACAGAAGAAAAAGAAAAAATCCAACAATAGCCATCTTGGGAATCCAAAACCAAGATGTTCAAAAATTCATTCTCCCGAACCAATACAAAGCTGCCCCTCCGCCAACACAAAGCAGCTCAAAGTCGAACACTTACTATCAAAGAAGCAAGATGGGGAGAGCGGCAAGCAAAGACTACGGGACGGGAACTCGACGGCGAGCAGAGGCTCAGAGCTGCGGGGGTTGGGGAATTGGGAGTTTAGGATTTGGAGAGGGAATTCTAAATTTAGGATGAAGACGGGTTTGAGTGTTTGATTTGGTAAGTCAACAGTAAGCTTCTTAAAAATTGTGCAACACCCGTTCAAATAATAAAATACATATCGGACAAAAGCAAATCACAATGCCCAACTTGTCAAGACGTGCACATATAAGCAAGAGAATGATTTGTAGACATTCATATCACTATGTTGCGGGAATAAGTGAACAAGTAACCCGAGACGGATCCGGAGTGGTCGTCCCAAGGTCGGTCTAAAGCTATGCTAGGCTACCGGCTATGCTAGACAACGTACTAAGAAAAACGATAAAGATAGTAGAGTAATTGTTGTGTTGTATTGGTGATGTCTGTTCTCTCGCCCGAGCCCTCCTTATATAGAGTGCCTTGACCTAAACCACCTCCAAGACCTTTGGCTCCAAGTCTCAATCCCGAGAGATCCGCTTCAAGTTATTTATTCCTATTATGACGGGATCCTCTTAGCTCAGTACAAGCCGTCTTTCTTAAATGAACAGATCCCGTCCTCGAATAGGAAGCTTTCAAAATGTGACGACGAAGCAATCTCGGCCTAAAGAGGAACTTACCAAGTCTTGCCAAATATTGAGAATCTCGGCTCAAGTTAGGAAAATATAGATCGTCTTGACCTTCTCGAATCTCCCACGCAAAATCTTGACTCAAGTCCTTCATCGCCCAAGACAGACATCTCGTCAGGCCCAAAGTGAATCCTGAAATGGGCTCAAGCTAACGGCCTCCTCAACCAAAGTGGACCTATTCCAGAAATTGCCTTCCCGCCTACGAAGGTCAAATGAGCTTCCCGCTCGGGTCCAAGTTGGCTTCTCACCTTCGGCTTCTGAGTCGGCTCCTCGCCTTAGGCACCTCGCTCGTCTTCTCGCCTTAGGCTTCCCGCCTTAAATTTCTCGCTCGGCTTCCCGCCTTAATTTTCTCGCTCGGCTTTCCACCTTAGGCTTCTAGCTCACCCTCTCGCCGTAGGCCTCTCACTCGGCCTCTCGCCACTCGGCCTCTCGCTCGGCCTCTCGCTCGGCTTCTCGCTTAGCCTCTTGCCGTAGGCCTCTCACTCAGCTCCTCGCTCGTGCTTCCCACCGGAAGAGTTTCTCGATCGAACTCGCCCACGTGGGCGAGAGGAGCCTCTCGCCCGGGCTCACCAATGTGAGCGAGAAGAGTCTCTCGCTCGGACTCGCCTGCGTGAGCGAGAGGAGCCTCTCGCTTGGGCTCGCCTACGTGAGCGAGAGGGGCCTCTTGCCTGGACTCCACGTATCGATGAGCCCGAGCCAATTCTCGCACATCCGAAGATAGATCGTCATCAATCCGAGACATTAATTTCGTGCTCCAACACACTAAAAAGATGATGTCTTCACATATGCGCCTTTTCAAGAATATTCAGTAGTTTTTCATAGAAAATAAACACTAAAACGAACAAGTAGCATCTTTAGATGTCAGGGAAGAAGGGGTGTCGATGTCCGGTTCGAGAGGGGAGAGCGGAGGGGAGCAAAGGGGTTTTGAAAAAATATTAATAAATTGGTGACTATTCCGAAAATTCACCCCCGAAACAACTCATATTGCCAACGGGATTAATTGAGCAGCGGGTCACGTTAACCTTAAAATGGTGCCGTTTTGAGGCTCTGAGTCGAGAGACGCTCGGTTACCACAAAAGTTTTTCCACCCACCAGTAAGCGCAGTACTAACTGAGTTCTCAAGTTATCGTTCCAGGCATCTTTAATCATAGGTCTGCCAATGTTGTTTGTCGGAGGTGGTGTACTTGATTAGGATCTACGGCAGTCGAGGCAAGTGTTGGACACTTTCTCTGTAAGACGAGATTGCCCCGTATATTTCAGTGCGGTACGGGCTACGGCAATCGTCACCAAGATACAACGACTGTTAGGGCATTTCCAAGAACGTTGCACACGTATCTCAAAACTTTCGGGCGAACCCTTATTTACCCAGAACTTTCTGACGGACTTTGTAAGTGAAGAACAGGGGAGAGAAGAGAAGACAACAATGCCTATATAGATGCACTTGCTGCTGGGATGAGGGATTATGGCAAGGGGGCAGGCCTATTTATAGGCTGGAGGAGGCAGGGAGGCAGCCACCCCGAAGGGACACGTCCGTTCGGCCAGTAGGCTGGCTGGCTGCGCTCGTGGCCCTTCGGTGGCTTCTGGATCCTTCCAGACGCACCCAAGTTGTGCTGGCGCCCTTTTGCGAGGGATCTTACAGCCCTTCGACCTTCTGGAAGTCTCCTGGACATTCCAGCCCTTCGTGCCTCTTCGGTGGCCATCCTGGAAGGTACTCGCAGCTCCTCATCACTTTGGTAGCTGCGCAGCTCTCTCGGACCCGGGAAAAATACTTAAGGCTCCTCCAGCTCCTCGCGACGATGCGCACGTGCGAAGTGCCAAGTGCGCCACAAAGCGCCCATTGCGACCTGCGTCCAATGCGCCATGCGCACACGCACCGTCCTCGCAGCTAGCGGTGGGTCAGCCTTTGGGTAGTCAATCAAGTTGAGAGGTAAGGAGAGGAATTCTTTATAAACAAGGAAATCCTCCTTGCTCTATTCAATGTGGTACACATTCCTGAACTTGACTTTGGTCCTTCCACTTGGGCCTTTCCAATTTGGGCCAAATGCATTAAATATGCATTCAACCCAACAATCTCCCACATGAATGATGATTAATACATGCAGACTCTACTCGAAAGTTCTGACGTATTATTATTGCATTGAGACAGGTAACTTGTGGCTTTGAACCTTCTCTAGTAATATGTTATCGGATTTACTCGCTGCTCGGTGAACGTGATGTCTTGAACCGTCAGCTTTTGGCGTAAACCAAGACAATAACATTTACACAATAATAATCCTAGTATATTTGGGTTCTCACGTTGTGTCCGTTTCGGCCATGGACCGTATCTTAGATTCATAAGTATTTTTTCCATTTGAAGCGGCCTCACTTCACACTTATATAGGTGATCTCCTATCAGGAGATCCTGCCATACTCCACCTTTATCAAGGTATATGAATCATTAAAAGCGTAATGCTTAACCTTACCACACCGCTGCAGTCTAACACCTGGGCAGCTTCTGAGAATGAGATAGATTCCAGGTGATTAACTGAACCCTCCATAACTTAGTTGTCTCATTGAACCAAGTTTGTGGGATCTCCACTCATCATGGTTGAGTTACCGCTATGGACGTTCTTTAGTGTGTGAATTTTAATCCCATTCCCCTTACTGCATTGTACATTTAATCTCTATTGATTCCTTTTGTAAAAGGATCAGCTAAGTTGTCCTTGGTCTTTACGTAATTAATGGTGATCACCCCACTAGAGATCAACTGTCTAACGGTATTGTGTCTCCGACGGATATGTCGAGACTTTCCGTTGTACATTGTACTTTGTGCTCTCCCGATTGCAGACATGCTATCACAATGTATCAATACGAGAGGCACCGGTTTGTTCCAGCACGGAATATCCTCTAGGAAGTTTCTGAGCCATTCAGCTTCTTCCCCAGCTTTGTCTAGTGCTATAAACTCTGACTCCATGGTGGATCGAGCTATGCACGTTTGTTTAGAGGACTTCCAAGACACAGCTCCTCCTCCTATGGTGAATACGTATCCACTCGTGGATTTGGAATCCTTAGTGTCTGATATCCAGTTTGCATCACTGTATCCTTCTAATACAACTGGATATTTAGCATAATGTACGCCATGGTTTATGGTATGTTTTAAGTACCGTAAAACCCTTTCCAGAGCTAGCCAGTGATCCTTCCCTGGATTACTTGTGAATCTACTAAGCTTACTAACTGAGTACGCAATATCGGGACGTGTGCAGTTTGTTAAATACATCAAGCTCCCGATAATTTTTGCATACCTCAGTTGAGATACTGGGTCCCCTCGATTCTTGGCTAAGTGTAGATTCAAATCTACTGGAGTCTTACCCAGAGGTTTGTCAAAAGCTTCAAATTTCTTGAGCACGCTCTCCACGTAGTGGGATTGCGTCAAGATAATTTCGTCAGCTTTCCTAGAAATTTTTATTCCTAGTATGACATCTGCCAGACCCATATCTTTCATGTCAAAGTGGTTCTTTAATATGTTCTTAGTTTTCACAATAACCTCTTTATTGCTTCCCGTAATTAGTAAGTCATCTACGTAGAGACATACAATTACGTAAGCTTCAGGTGTGCCCTTAATGTAAACACATTTATCGCACTCATTGATCTTAAATCCATTCGACAGCATCGTTCTGTCAAATTTCTCGTGCCACTGTTTTGGCGCTTGTTTTAGCCCGTATAGTGACTTGACTAGTCGACACACTTTATGCTCTTGATCGGGAGCCACAAACCCTTCAGGTTGCTCTATGTATATCTCCTCTTCCAGTTCTTCATTTAGGAAAGCTGTTTTTACGTCCATTTGGTGGATCTCGAGGTAATAGAGTGCTGCAACAGCTATGAGTACTCTAATTGATGTGATTCTTGTGACCGGTGAATACGTGTCAAAGAAATCATATCCCTCCTCCTGTTTGAACCCCTTAGCTACCAATTGAGCTTTGTACTTGTCGATTGATCCATCAGCTTTGTATTTTCTTTTTAGGACAGCCCCTTTTCTAGATAACCCTTTCCTATGAATTGACCCGCTTTGGTCAGTACAAACTTATCAGCCTCAAATACAAGCTTAAGACCGGCTTTGCTTAACAGTGAGCCAGAAACTAAGTTCTTGCGGATGTCCGGGACATGCAGCACATCCTTGAGGGTCAGCTCCTTTCCTGAGGTCAGCGTCAGAACCACCTTACCCAGACCGACGATCTTGGACGTTGCGGAGTTTCCCATGAACACCTTTCGGCCGGTGATCGGGATATAGCTTGAGAACATCTCCTTGTCCGAGCAGATGTGGCGGGTAGCTCCTGTGTCCACGAACCACTCTCTCGGATTGTCTACCAGGTTGGCTTCAAACACTACGGCTGACAGATCCATCTGGGATAAGTCTTCAGCCAGGTTAGCCTTTCCTTGGTCGTCCTTCTTCGGCTGGCGACAGTCCTTAGCCATGTGTCCGGGTTTGCCGCAGTTGTAGCAGTCGCCCTTGATCTTCTTTTTCTTCTTGGGCTCTTGCTTCTCCTGCTTATCCCCGAACTTCTTCCTCTTCTTGCTACCTTTTCCCTCGGCGAGATGCACGGTGGTCTCAGGGTTGGCCTTGCCTTGCTTGACTTCAGACTTTCAGTTGTCTTCCTCGATCCCAAGTCTCACGATCAGGTCTTCTAGGCCCATGTCCTTCCTCTTGTGCTTGAGGTAGCTCTTGAAGTCCTTCCAGAGCGGGGGGAGCTTCTCGATCATGGCAGCTTTTTGGAAGGACTCGCTGAGTTGCATCCCTTCGGCTTGGATCTCGTGAAGGATCAGCTGCAACTCCTGCACTTAGTCGATGACCTTCTTAGAGTCCACCATCTTGAAGTCGAGGAATCGTCCGACGATGAATTTCTTCGTCCCGGCATCCTCCGTTTTGTACTTCTTCTCGAGTAAACTCCACAGCTCCTTAGCGGTCTTTGCTTCCGCGTAGACGTTGTAGAGCATGTCGTCTAGTCCATTCAGGACATAGTTCCAGCACAAGAAGTCGCTCTGACTCCATGCGTCGAGAGCGTTGATCTTCTGTTGATCCATCTCGTTTTTCGCTATCTTCAGTGCTTCCTCTTTCAGGAACCGAACTAGGTTGAGCGTGGTCAGATAGAACGTCATCTTCTGTTGCCACCTCTTGAACTCGATACCATTGAACTTGGCCGGCCTTTCGGCGTGGATAGTTCCCGGGACCGCTGGTGCTGAGCTTGTCGATGCCATCTTCAAGTACACAATCTCGTCTTATGATAGTTATTTGTCGGAGGTGGTGTACTTGATTAGGATCTACGGCAGTCGAGGCAAGTGTTGGACACTTTCTCCGTAAGACGAGATTGCCCCGTATATTTCAGTGCGGTACGGGCTACGACAATCGTCCCCAAGATACAACGATTGTTAGGGCGTTTCCAAGAACGTTGCACACGTATCTCGAACCAGGGATGAGTTTCTTGCAGAGATTCGTGAGCGTCTTCTCCACGCTAGGCAGTATGCCCGCAATTATTATGATGCTCACCATCGGGACGTCCATTTTGCGGTTGGAGATTGGGTTTGGCTTCGCTTATTTTATCGGACGGCCTCTTCCCTTCCGGGACATGTCTCCGGGAAACTAGGGCCTCGCTACTATGTGCTTTACCAGATTGCGGCCAAGGTAGGGGAGGTTGCTTATCGCCTCACATTGCCACCAGGGGCGCGTTTACACAATGTGTTTCATGTCGGGTTGCTCAAACAGTTTTGTGGCGACCCTCCTGAGGTTCCTCCGGCTTTACCTCCTCTTAAGCACGGTCGTGCTCTTCCGATCCCGGCAAAAGTTGTCAAGGCTGCTCTTCGTCGTGATATCTGGCATATTTTGGTTCAGTGGCAAGGCTTGCCGGAAGCTGATACTTCGTGGGAGCCTTTGGATGCATTTCGCCAGTCTTATCCAGATTTTCAGCTCGAGGACGAGCTGTTTTCCAAGGGAGGGAGAGATGTTATGTGGGGAAAAACGTATGAAACGCGAAGGCACAGAAGCAAGACGCAAAGTGGTTAACGGATGCCTGTAGCAAGTTCGATCTATTTAGGGTACTTTATTTCCCTTTTCAGTTATTTTCCTTAAATCATTCAGATTCCTATTCGAATTAGTATTCATATTCCTATTCGAATTAGGGTTAGTATTTCCTATTCTATTGTTGGAGCTTTGGCTATATAAGGCCTAGCTACCCTTTATGTTGATCATCGGAAAATCAATAAACAAACCTCCTCCTTATTTCTTCTTCTTCTTCTCCTTCTCTCTCTCACAGCTTCGTCGATCACGACCGGTAAGAGGGGTAAGAAACCTCGCCCGCCTGTGGAACACGGCTACAATCTACGGGGACTTCGTGGTCCTTCCACTTGGCAAGCCAAGAAACAAGCTTCAACGGACCAGGCATTCTTTGGAAAGCGGGATGATGAGCAAGACGGGCACCAAGATCACTCGTAAAATCCAGCGAGCCTGAAATAAATATGCCCGCATAAACAACTCCTTATATACCGGCTTTCATCGTTCACAAAGCTCAACAGAACAAACAGGAAAACATTCAGAACAACCGAATTCCCAAGGCATCCAAACAGTACAAAAACGAAACAAATCATACCAGAGTAAGAGGACATTCAATCTTCTCTTGAAGAATCTGCATCACAAAAAACCAAATCAATCTCTTGCGTACAATACTCGAGCAGACAACAGAACACTAGAACCGCAAAGAACACCAATCGAAGTAAGAAGGCAGAATCATGTCTGACCTGATAGGCTTTATACAAGCAAGCTTTCGGGCCTCCCGAGAGAGCAACGAAGACGACGGGACACGGCCTAACCCTGCACGGGCAATCAATCCACAAGTGAAGCTAAAACAACCAACCAGCTACCTAGGCACCGGAGACAGCCTCGGTATCTTCTTCATTAGCACCGGAGACGGTTTCTGTATATTCACTCTCCTCGGCGGCGGAGACTGCAGCGGCTCGGCCTGGCCACCGGCCAGCCATTTCTCCTCCCCCTCTGGCCTCGACTCCATTTCCTCATGGGGACGGTTACTGCTTAGCTCGCTTGATTCAGAGATCCTTCCCTCTCTATTGAGATTCTAACACTCTCGTCTAAAAGGGCAGAAAAAGTAAAGGTTAATTAAAGAAGAAGGCGGTTTTGGAGACATCTGTTTTTCTGGTAGATTAAATATGGAAATTAATTAAAGAGCACAGAAAATTAATTAATCTGAGCTTGATGTTGACAATGCATGAGGTCGAGCCGTCGGTTTCGAAACTCCTCGCCGGAAAGACGTTGATCAAGTTATCACTGCCGTAACATATATATACACTCACCGACTTAGTAGTTATCTAACAGTATAAACGAGATAAACTTTGGTGAAAACACTCGGTAGTTATCTAACTGTATGCAGGATAGAACTCTAGAACGTTTCTGTATCGAAAATTTTTGCAAAAAACTAAATCAAAGGGGAGAAAATAATGATTTATCCGATTTTACCTGAAACCGAGCTTTCTTATAAGCATCTCTTTTATATTAAGAAAATTAATTAGAAAATAAAAAAAAAGTACAAAAATGGTTATAATTTCGAGATTCGGCAAGTTGAAACCTAGCTCGATCTATTTCAAATTTCTCCATACGTACCTCCTCCAGGTCTACGAACTCTGTGGACTCGTTGCTCGAGCAGAACAGAGAAGAAGAAGATTCCTCCAACGTGGAGATGCCAGCTGCCGCGCTGTAATTCAGCGTCACCACCACCTCCAGATCTACGAACTCGCTGCTCGAGCAGAACTGAGAAGAAGACCCCTCCGACGTGGAGATGCCGGAATTCAGCTCCTCCTCTTCATCCTCTGACTGGAGCGCCGCGGGGAGGACGACGCCGTCTCCTGTAGCTCGTAACCGGAGTCCGTGCTCGACAAATTTTCCACCGCCTCCTCGCTAACCTTAGTCGTTCGCTTGGAATGCCTCTTGCATTCCCCCCTTTCTTCACGCGCTCTCTCTATCTCCCTCTCCCCTTTTTTTTTGTTTACGAAACGGTGAGTTTTCGGAGTGTAGTTTGAGGTAGCTGGCTTTTTTTCATGAGAGGAGGAAAGGGGAGTTAGCTTTCTTTTCTTTTTTTTCCAGGAGGAGGAAAATGCTGCCGTGGAGGGCGGATAACTGTTGGATGTGATGAACGGTTGACATCTATTTCTGAGCTTCCGGGTTGTTGGTGGTCCCCCCGCCTTCCACGTGGCAACTAAAGAATGGTATTGTTGTAAAAAGTAAATAAAATAACAAAGGTGAAATTTTCACGTGCTTGATTGTTAAATTATGATAATGTGTTTTTACTTTTTAGAGTTTGATTTCTCCAGTAAAGTTAAAGCACATCGGTTCTTTAAATGTTCTCACCGATATTTTTGAAGTAGATTTTTGTTATTTGTCGTTAGACAGATTGTTGAATGCTTTTAATTCTTGATCCTAAGGTCGTGGTACTAAATACTTGCCATTAACATTGTGAGAAGTACTAAATAGCATTAGAAAGATAACACCAAAAGCTCCTTTCCCTTGAGTTTATACATGTCCTCTTCTATCCCAGAGAAGAAGGACAGGACAAATACAGTGAATTTGTCTTTTAAGCCTTTCAAACAGTGCATCCGATATCAGTCCCATGATGAGGATGATAGTATCTGAGAATAAGACCCATGTGTCTCAGCTTAGGAACTTAATCTACACAATGAAAAGCCGACTATGGTGCATGCATCAGCTTTTTCAGACCTGAACATAGCACAAGAAACCCTAGCAGCAACAGACACGACGCTTCTTAAACCGCTAGATCACATTTAATGGCAATAGCCCAAGAAGCATACAAAGCGGAAGGAATATGGCATACATTGATATAAGTTAAAGCGCCAGGGACGAGAGGACGCACCATAGGAAATACCGGGACATTCTGCACTAGTAAATTCATGATTTAGTATCATGGCAGCTGTTACAGGGGATCAAGCTACAAACTGAAAACTTCCAATTGCCAGTAAAGTAACAAAGAGGAAACAAGACAAGAGTGAACAAGTATGAACTTCTTCAGTTCCAACCAGACACGACTTAAAAGATTTTCTGAAGTGGCCAAACTCATTATTGTCCAGACCTAGAAGGCCTTGAAATGTGCTAATAGAGTAAACTCAGCAAGGAAAAAAAAATTGAGCAACTTAGCCGTAGAAGCAGGAGCCAACTAAACCGAATCTCCTAAAGAATGTAGAAAAGAAATAAATTTTGACAACCAATTACACTATAATTCACAAACTTTTTTTTCATAGGTTAGTTGTTTTATGTGTATCGTAATGTAAAATGTAAATGGCACTTAATATTTACCCACCCCGAGTGTGATTGCAGCCACAGTACATGGCACCTAATATTTACCCACCCCGAGTGTGATTGCAGCCACAAAACTTAAAAAAAACTCGTCACGGTATAATCCAATGAAAAAAAACTGGAGAACCTATAATTCACAAAACTTTCACCTAAAAAATATTCAAACAAAGTCGTTTCAAACATCTTAATCACCAACACAGAATGCACTCAATATCCCAGCAACCTAAAGCTCCAAGTTTTGAATTTCAATCTCATCAGAAATAAAAAAAGACCAAAACTTTACAACAAGAGGAACACAGACCGTTGACCGCTGCTCGTCCAGCCATTGATCGACGTCCCAAGAGTTCCTCCCACCGCCGGCTTTCCTCGCCAAGGAATCACCGGAGCAAAAGAATGCCCTTTGACCCAAACCCGAGCCCCGAGAAGCACTCCCGGAGATGGAATTAAGCGACCCGGCAGCTGCTCGGAGGGGAGAAGCTAGATGGGTGAGGTATATTTGGCGGGAGGCAGAGGAAGAGAATATCTTTAACATATTTGAGAGCCCTTTGGGATTCCGACGGCGGTGGGAAGAAGGAGAGGATGAGGTTAAGTATATTTAATTATCTATGTTTATAAATCGCATCAACTTGCGGCGCAAATTGTAACCAAAAGTGATCTAGCCCTAGTATCCGAAAGATGATTTTTTTTCCTCTTTAAGGTAATCACATATATGTAATTGTATTATTGTTTTTTTTAACAAAAGTATTCGGTTATACGTATCACCAAATTAATAATACAAACTTTTCTCTGTTAGACAATTCAATTTCTCGAATGAAACGGCTAGTGCGACTAACATGACGAATTATCTTCCTAGACAATGGTTTGGTTTCTTTTTTCTTTTATGAGGGTCAAACACTTGGTGTATATTGTATTAGCTTGGAAAATCCTGATATAAAATGGTAGCAAGTTAAGGTGGCGACTTAAATGCCAATCGGATGTAACCTAGGTGTATAACTAAGCTTATACCTATGCGAATATTCAAATAAATTCGTTTCAACCATCTTAATCTTCAAAAGCAAGCACCACTTTTCCACTGGAAAAAATAAGCATACCCCGTGAATTAAGATGATTAAGATGATTAATTGATGTAGCCGTTTGGACGCGGGGAACTGCAACTAGCCGTTGGGATAGGCGGGCCACGTGGGCGGGAAGCAAGTCGTTATAGCATTGTTCCTCCTACGAGATAATTCGGCAGAAACCAAATACATACATAAATGTAATAATGAAGAAGTTTGAAAAAGGTGCAAAACCTGGATATTTTCAAGCTCCGCTGCTATCCTAACCAACTCGAGAGTCAGTAGCAAACGTTTATGAACCTACAGTTTTGGAAAAATAGGTAATCACAACGTTTATGAACCTACAATTTTGGAAAAATAGGTAATCATATTTGAAGACATCACGTACTAACTCTCTCAACTTATCCCAAATCTTTGTGCACAAGAGTCTTCTTTTATGATGTTTCTAGTTATATTTGAGTTGTCTACTACTTACATCCAACTTTTCAAGAATTGCCTGCGCTTCTAATTTTAAGAACTTTTTTAAATTAATATCTTCTTATGAATTGATAACTTTTAGCAAAATATTTTATAAAAAAATTTGGGGTTAAGACACCTCTTTTAAGATATTAAAAAAAATTATTCAAACCTAAAAAAATGGTTTTCGTAAATAAATTATATTAAAACAGAAAATATTGAAAAGTATGAAAAAATTATTTTCAATAAATCAACTAAGAAAAACAACCAAAATTCAAGTGTAAACATTTTTATTTTTATTTTCGTCGAAAACCACTTAATATTTAAAGATAGATAAATTAGTCCAATTTTTACATATCAAGTATCATAAATTTTTATTTGAGTACTTAAAACACAACAAAGTTAAAAATATTTGTTAGGAAATTTTTGCCAATTTTCAATTGTCTCATTCAACTAAAGTTTGGATTAATATTGATAGTAATTTCTGGTAGTGTTCTAAAAAAAATAGGGTCACAAAGGTTTCCAATTTTTTGATTCAACTTATTAAAACTGGAATTCCAAAAAAAAATTTACACCACATATAAATAATAACTTTAATAAACTTTACTTATAAATAAATTAATGGAAAGGGATTGATCATTCTCGATTATTAGGGACGAAGTAGCGGAATGCAAAAAGATGAAGCCCCGATTATAAAAATCAAAACCGCGGACCCTTCCTTCGATCGGACTCTTCCTTCCTCCCTTGGCCGCCTCGACCCCTCATGGCATCATCAACATTCAAACCCTTCCCCTTCCTCACCGTCCCGTTCTCCTCCTCCTCGTCCCGACGGCGCCGTTTAATCAGCGCAACGGCGGTTTCCGCTTCTCCCCATCCTCCCAATCTCAGACGACTGACCTCCCGCATCGTCCAACTCACCCGCCGCCGCCAGCTCCGACAGGTAGAACTTCCTCGGTCTCTCAGAGAAATGGCAAGTGCACCCGCCGCCCTCAGCTCCACCACGTCCCTCTCCGCCACGGCCAGGGAAATCTCCGGCCACCGCACGGCGTCCGGGAACGGCAGCCGTATCCCGTCGACGATGACCACGGGGACGAACCCGAGGGCCACCGACTCCACCAGCCTCGGGCTCCACGGGGCCCACCCCAGCGGGCACAGGCAGAACACCGACCGGACGATCTCCGACTGGTACCGGCGAACCTATGCCTCTCAATTAAATCTAATATCGTTTTTATTTCAATTAAATCCAAAAACCCCAACCTAGAGTAGTGGGATAAGGTTGAGGTCGCTTCTTGGGGTAGTTGGGGCGGGGGCTGGGGAGACGTAGGGAAAAAAAGGTCGGAAATTTTAAGAAAGATAGTTTAGACATTTCTAGATATAACATCAAATCATTAGGGATGGTAGAAATACCCATATTCTGAGGGTCGGACCCTACCCTTATCTTACGGGTCTAGGGTATGTTGATTTTTACTGGGTCTAGGGTAGGGTATGGGTATGGGTCCATGTTTAGAGGTAGGGTCTAGGGTAGGGTATGAATCCATAGCTAGATCTTGTGGGTCGGATCCTACCCTTACATTTTTACCCTATTTTAGACTCTACCCTAATTAGACTCTAGTTAGACCCTTGTTAGACCGTATTATCATTGATAATATACTTTACGGTTAACTTTAACATATTTATTATGTTATTCCGCAACTACCTTAGAAGATGTCGTAAATGATAGATCACTAGAAGCTGACATGCTTTTTTTTTGAATTGTTTATGTACTTCAAACTCTAAAAAAAAACTTTGGACTATTGAAATTAAATTGCAAAATTTGATGTTTCATCAATTTTCTATTGAATGTTGATGTGTAACGTAGTAGATGTCTTGAATTTATTTAAATTTTATATAAAAATTAAGTTTTGATTAAAAATTATCAAAATGCAAAACGTTAAAGGGTCGGACCCTGCAGACCCTATAGACCCTGGGTTTCAGGAGGGTAGGGTATGAATCTAACAATAAAAAATTTATAGGGTCGAGGGTAGGGTATGGGTCCATCCAAAAAAACTAGGGTATGGGTAGGGTCCTATCAATACCCTACCCTACCCATTGCCATCCCTACAAATCATCAAAAAAATAATGTTTATATTATTATAGTAGGATAGGATGGTTCTATTTCTAACCATTTTCTGGTACCAGCATGTTACTTCCTAAAAATGGTAAGTAGCATTCAAGTCTTCCCCTAATCAATTTGATCATTTGGTCTATATTATCCAGGGGCGAAGCGACATTTAAATTGTCCCCACTTAAATTTTTTTTATTTGATAACTAGATATATTTTTTAATATATATTTTTACTAAAATTAGAAATTGACCCCACTAAAAAATTAATCAACCTAAAAATTGAAACCAAAATGGTCCATTATCGACTTATCATATGCTAGTCGGGCCCAAGAAAGTATGTATTCTAAATGTCAAACAAGTTATCGAGTTTGAATAGAATTTGACCATATGCAAAAGAGTTCTATTCCCTTTCTGAATAGAATCACCAGTTTTATATTTTGAATTACAATTCTTCCTCATATAAGAAACCAACCCTAGAGCTCCCTTAAAAAAATAAAAAAGAAAGAAACACAACATCCAACCCAAAGCAGACCAGAACGCGTTTGGGGGTCAACTTGGAATAGGGTGAGTTACATTTTCTTCTTTCTTTGATTAAAGGGTCACGTATATGATATCTATCCCTATTGTTTGCATTATTTCTATTAGGTTAGGGTTTGGATTAGTTGTTAGATTTTGTCTCGAATTCATTGGTTAGAACTCTATTTCCTATCTGATACCGAACATATTGGGCGATGATGGTAGGCTTGGTCATTGGATATCTTGACATTGGTTAGTCAGTTAGATAATTATATTGCGGACATAAGATCTAATGATGAATTTTATGATATAAAGAGGTTCGATATTTTGGCTCAGAAGTTGGTGCAAACATAGAGAGATCTCATTTATCCTACGGTATTTCGACTCCTGAAATTAGCTTTGATATTGCCGGTTGCGACTGCAAGTATTGAGAGAGCCTTTTCTGCCATGAATATTTTGAAGAATCGTCTTCGTAACAAGATGAGAGATCAATTGCTAGCTGATTGTTTAATGACATATATCGAGAAAGACGTATTTGATTGTATTGACAATATAACTATTATGGAGCGATTTCAACGCATGAGTAATCGTAGAGGACAATTATAAATATTATAATTACAATTTACATACGTTGAATTTTTTGAAAAAAATTATATTGCCTCCACTCCCCAAATTTTCTGGCTCCGCCCCTGATATTACCAAATCATAACTTTTATCGCTCAGAAAGTTCGATCAACTAATGAGAAGTTGTAAAATTTATTGGAGAAATCGAACTCTAAAAAAGCATTATCATGCATACAAAAAATTCACATTTATTGTTTTATATATACTTTTTACAAAAATACCATTCTTTAGTTCCCAAAATTGGCAAACTTTGAAGTATAAAAATCTTTATCCATCTCCCTCACTGGAAGAAACAAATATTTAAAGGACTAGTTAGTAATTAACCCACAAATAGATATTCTCATTTTCAAGTGGAAGTTAGGTATTTCTTTTCTCCGGGTAACAATTTAACAAACCATCCGCGTCCGGTAACAATCAACAGTTTACCCAAATTCCAAAGGCGGGGACCACCAACAACCCGAAAGCTCAGAAATAGATCGCAACCGTTCATCATATCCAACGGGTCTCCGATCTCCACGACAGCATCCCTTCTTCTGTAGCTACTAGCTAACTCCCATCCACCCTCCTCCTTCCTTTGCAAGCTACCTGAAACTACACTCCCAAAACTCACCATTTCATAAACGAGAAAATAGTAAGAGAGAGAGGAAAGTGGAAAATGGGGGAATGCGGGAGGACTTCCAGGCGAATGACTAGAGTTAGCGAGGAGGCGGTGGAAAATTCTTCGAGCGATCTCCACGAGACGGCGTCGTCCTCTCCCGCGGCGCTCCCGCAGGCGGCCGAATTCTCCACGTCGGAGGAGTCTTCTTCTCGGTTCTGCTCGAGCAGCGAGCCCGGCGAGTTCGTGGATCTTGAGGTGGTGGTGGTGACGCTGAATTCCGGCGAGGAGGCCGGGATCTCCACGTTGGAGGAATCCTCTTCTCGGCTCTGCTCGAGCAACGACTCCGGCGAGTTCGTACATCTGGAGGAGGTACGTTTGGAGAAATTCGAAATAGATCATCTAGCTAGGTTTCAACTTTCCAAATTCAGAAAGTTATTTCCAACTGTTGTTTCGGTATGGCTTTTCTTCCTTTTTAATTACCTTTCTTTTGTGAGGTTTTTAATTACCTTTCTTAATATAAACGAAAGGACAAATTACCTCACGTCCCTGTACTTTGGTCACTTTCTTCCTAGGGTCCCTGAATTTTGAAAAATGATTTTTCCGTTCTTAAGTTTTGATGATAATAGACTATCGGGTCTTTGGAGCCGGAATATTCCATATTCTCCGGCGAACCCCCACTTGAAATGACCAACATGCCCATTCCACTTAAAAAAATTAATTTGCCTCCCTTCTCTCTCCCCCTCCTTCCTCCCCTCTTCTCTCTCCCCCTCTTTCATCTTCAACCAAAAAATCCTCTCTCCTTCTACCAAATTAGAAACATCAAAGAACACTATGAACATCCTCAAGAACACCCCAACTAAAAATCAAGAACACCCAATTAACTAAACACCAACAACACCTAATTAATTAAATGCCATACTTTGACTTTAACCAAAAAAATCGCAACATATAGTAAACCCAATTCATATATCCAGAAAATTGCAAATTGTACTGCTCAAAAGCATAAAAAACTGTACTGCAAAGAACAAGAGGCTTCGAAATCTCTTGCCACGAGGTCCAGGAGAGAGGTCGCAACTCTGGTTTCGAGGGAGGGCGAAACTGCTGCTGCCGATGCCGGTGTTTTGGTCGAGCTTTCCGTAGCGAGATGCCACCTCGAGCACATCCTCGGCGGCCCCCGCTAGCTTGGGCTTGTCTATGCTCCCGCTCTCTCCTCGGAGCGCCTGCTGCGCTGCCTGCGCCAGGTACTTCGCCTCTGACATCAGCTTCGACGATGCCGGCTGGTGGTGGTGGCCTCCTCGTAGGAATCCGTCCTTGAAGTCGCGTACTTTGTGGGTTTTCATTGGTACTCCTCCATTTCTGTGATTCGGTCGGTACAATGAGGAGGTCAGGAAGAAGAGCAAGGGGGTTCGACTTTTAATTATAATATATTTAGATTTGTTTAGAAAGGGAGGAGGTGGGGAGGAACTACGGCTGGTCGGTAATTTTAGGGTTCCGGTGTCGTACAAGATTTGGGTATTTCCAAAGCTCGAAGATACGATTAGGTATTGATCTCGTGTTAAGATTCAGGTATTTTTTAGTTTGGACATTGAACGTGGGAGGAGGAAGATGAAGTGGGAGGAAGAAGAAGGAGAAAGGAAAAATGTTTTTTTTCTTTTTTTAGTGGGAGGGTATTTTGGTCATTTCAAGTGGGGTTGATCGGAGAAAAATGAATATTTCGGCTTCAGGGACCCGAGAGTCTATTATCATCAAAACTTAGGGACGGAAAAACATTTTTCAAAATCCAGGGACCCTAAGGGGAGGGTGACCAAAGTACTGGAACGTGAGAGTAATTTGCCCTAAAAAAAATGCTTGAAACAAAGCTCTGTTTGAGCTAAAAACAGATAAATCATTCTTTTCTTCCCTTTAATTTCCTTTTTTCTCCCTTCAAAAATAATTCCTCGATATAAAACCGTTGTAGAGTTTATCTCCTAATACAGTTATAAAACTATCGAGTGTTTCCACCAAATTTTATCTCGTTTATACGGTTAGATAACTATATAAATAAATAAATAAATATAAATATATATAAATATATATATATATATACCGACTATGATCAAATAGTTGTACAGTTATGATAAAATAGTTTGTTATATAGTGTTCAAATGATATACTCGGTTATATCAAATGGTAAGCTCAATTATATCGAATAGTATGTCCGGTTTAATTAAATTATATATCGAATGATATGCCCGGTTATATCAAATAATTTGTCCGGTTATATTAAATAATTTGTCCGGTTATTAAATAATTAATTAAATTATATATCGAATGATATGTTCGGTTATATCAAATGATATGCTTAATTACATCGAATGGTATATTCGATTATTTAAAATACTTATAATAAGAAAATTAAATTATTAATTAAATGATATGTCGAATTATATTAAATAATATGACCAGTTATATCCAATGGTATGCCAAAAAATGAGCCAAGAAAATTTAATAAGCAAAGATTATATATATATATATATATATATTAGAGAGAGAAACCAACCTAACAAAACTAACGTGTCAACCAATAACTCCACACCCCACGAAACAAGCACGTCCCTCTTTTTTTCTTTGATTATTTATTTAATTACAATACTATCCTTGGTCCATTTAAAGTCAGGCCGGTCTTGGGTTCCTGTTTGAGGAATGAGGGTCTGTTTGGGAACCAATAGTTTAGGAGTAGATAAAAAATTAGGAATATAAAGTACAATATACCTGTTTGGTGAAATAGTAGATTGGGTAGTTACTCCAATCTACTAGTAGAAAGAAGATAAGGTAGTTATTTTTTTATTTCTTTATAGTTTTGGTTGCATTTTTTAGTAAATTTTTTTAAGATAAGAATTTCAAATTATTTTATTTCTAATGTACATCAAATTAATGATATCTATTTTTTATTGCAAAAGTCATCGAAAAGAAGATAAAAATATTTGTGCAGAATAAAATTATCAATATTACTATCGGATAAAAAATATGTAATAATTATTTTAAAAATATCAAAAAAAATAAATACAAAATTAACAAATAATTTTTTTCTCATTTCTAATATTTTTAAAGTGCTCGTATGTTCTTAAATAAAAATGAAATTATTCACTATATATGAAATTACATAATATTGTTATTTTAATTCTACTTTCAATGAATATGAATATTTACTAAATAGTTGTATATTATATGTTTGATCAAAAGTTTTTTGATGTTAACTATACTATATAAAACAATATTTCAAAAAATTTACAAAATTAATATCTCTTAAAAAATAAATTTCCTAAATATAGTAAATAACTAAGTTCTTTACTCATTGAGACATCAATTTGAAAAATAAGTAATATTAAATTATTACTATTTTAATTTAAATAAATAATTTAGATTATTTTATTTAAATTTAATTCAAAAATTAATAATTAATTTAACCAAAAAATATGGTTTAATATTATGTTATTTATTCTGCACGGAATTATAAAAATATAGTTTTGAATTAGTTAACTGTAAGAATTAGAATAAATGATAATTTTAACATATTAAAATAAATATTGACATGGTCTTGTTATTCTTATTCTTATATCCAACTAAATGTAAGAAATTAATATATTCAATAAGTTAACTATTTTTCCTTTATCAAAATATTTATTTAGAATATAAATAAGTTATATATTAAATTATTACTACTTTAATTTAAATAAATAATGTAGATTATTTTATTTAAGTATAATTTATAATTTATAAATTAATAATTAACTTAACCAAAAATATATAATCTACTAAATTGAATCTGCTATCTTCTAGTTGAGTTTACCAAACAAAATTTTCAATCTACTATCTGCTCACAATCTGCTATCTACTTTCTATTATCTGCTATTTGCTTTCTATTATTTGCTATCTGGTTCCAATCTGTTTCGCTAAACAGACCTGAATCCAGTCCCTTTAAAGTCAGGCCGGTCCTGGGTTCCTACTCGAGGACCGAATCCAGTCCCATGAAGAACAGGTCTAGGATTATCTTCTTGGACCATCTATATAATATCAGTATTACGAGCTCTTGGGACTTGTAAGAATGTTCTATTTGGAGTTAAACAATATAAAAATCGAACATTTGTCAAACTTCACGTGATAAAATGTCTATTCACGGAATGTAAGACCTTTTATATAATTAAGATTTTTCCTTCAAAATTTTAATCACGATTCTATATAATCTCGAGTTTTCATCCGTACGTCTAGCACTTGTACAATGCAAGTAGTAAAAGTAAGGTGACCTGTTTAGGAAAATAAGATTAACGAGGAAAGAAAAATTTAACGATATAAAGTTGGAACTAAGATATTGTTAACTTATTTCAAATAGGGAAAGAAAATGGATAAATATTTTTTGGACTTTACCAACATGAAAGATATTAATAGAATAGACAATTCTAATAGTGCTAGAAATTCAGGGAAAAAAAACTCCCGTCGAAAATAATTCATCTGTGTGGTCCCCACTAAACCCTTTTACTATTCATAGAATACTTGATTTTCCTCACTAATAACAACAATATAATAATGACAATAATACCAATCTGTGAGTTGGAATTGTCCAGGAAGAGTATTCTGGCTGATCATCAGCCCTAATTTGGTACAACCTCCAAATTTCTCGTTTCATGTATTGTTAATTATGATTATTCAAAATTGTACGTTATTGGAATTCGACAAGATGGAATCTTGAGAGGAAAAAATATTTTGGTAACACTACAATAAATAAAAAAGATATGAATTGCCATGGTAGAATAGATTTGCTAACATTGCTAATTTCACCGAATAAGTGGATCAGAGATCCAAGTCATGGGCTCTCAAAATAAAAGTAAAATAAATTTTAGTACCAACAAATCAATCGGCTAATCAGAGATTTGTTATATGACTAGGGTGTTAACTCTTCATTTAGAAATTTAACTCCAAATGGCTTTTTCACGTAGAAAATTTTTAGGTTAAAAAGAAAACCCAAAATTAAGTAAATTACATTGCTTCATTTTAAGGGTACAATAGTGACAGCAAAGCTTGTTCCAAGCACAGTTCCAACCAATGGGAAATGGACGCCGCCTGTTCCCTCTACCTGTTGCTTTTTTGGTGGAAGCCTTTGCTTGTTGCTTGCATGAGTGGCTTTTTGACTAGTTACACTTTACGGTTTTTTATACAATTTTGTATCTCGCTTGCTAGTTGACTAATTCAAATTCAAAGCAAAATATTTTTAAAATTGATAGGACTCACACTGTTATATTTTCAAAGATGTTCGATAATTGATTAAACTACAATGATCGCCCGAATATTTTTTTTGGAAAATAATCGCTCAGATTAGTTATCCTTACGTCGACACGTTGTTGGTAATAAATCCGTGTTCGGTGTTAAAATTTTAGTAAATTGAGTTTATCATGTAACAAATTCAACTAATTCAAATTCAAAGCAAAATATTTTTAAAATTGATAGGACTCACACTGTTATATTTTCAAAGACGTTCGATAACTGATTAAACTACAATGATCGCTCGAATATTTTTTTTGGAAAATAATTGCTCAGATTAGTTACCCTTACGTCGACACGTTGTTGGTAATAAATCCGTGTTCGGTGTTAAAATTTTAGTAAATTGAGTTTATCATGTAACAATTTGTTATTAATTGAATACTAAATATATAAATAACCAAATTCAATACAGACACATTGGGTGACGTATGGTATTATAATCACATATAAAGATTTTGTAATTATATTGTGAACTCTGCTCAACTTTTTCATTAGTATCGAGTATTTGATTAGAGCATACACGATTACGCACCAACCGAGGAACATTTATATCAATTGACTGAAATATTATTCTACCTTAACAAAAAAAAATATTAAAACAAATGTTATGATCACTGGTTAATCCAAATAATTGTTGTTATTTTGATTCAAATAGCTACGAATGCAAAAAATATATTCGAATAATATTATTAAAATATTATCCGACATTGACATAAATTTAGAAAAAGGCCGTCGTAGATCCATACAATTGATAACACTCATGATCCCTTTTCAATAACTGAAAAGGGAATATCCGGAACTTTTTCATTTTAAAATCTCAGCCGCTAGCTACAAATCCAGAACCTCGCAAACTTTTAACATTATTATTTATATAATTATTATTTAAATATACGAACATTTATATAATTATTAATTAAAATTATGATCAATCACTAGGGTGTTAACTCTTCATTTAGAAATTTAACTCAAAATGGCTTTTTCACGTAGAAAATTTGTAGTTTAAAAAGAAAACCCAAAATTAAGTACATTATATTTCTTCATTTTAAGGGTAGGGTAAAAAAATCATCATAAGGCCCACAATAGTGACAGCAAAGTTTGTTCCAATCACAGTTTCAACCAATGGGAAGTGGACGCGGCCTGTGCCTCTACCTGTTGCTTTTTTGGTGGAAGCCTCTTCCTGTTGCTTGCATGCACCAATGGAGGGAGAGAGAGAAAGCAAGCCAGAACTTCTTTTGAAAATAATATAGTAATAATAGGTATTAGATAAATTAATTGGACGAGTCAAATGCTTGGTTTAGTGGATAGGATGGAAACGGATTCCACCTCATTTTCTAGGAGTTGGTATGACATTTCTCGCGGCTAAGATGTAAAAACTTTGCTTCTTGTCTAAATCTTAAATTTTATCCCAAAAAAAATAATTGAACGAGGAGATTTTTTTGCATGAAATTGATAAATACTCGTGACTCAAGGTTAAGATTGGAGTCCTAAAATTAATAGAATAACGAAAGTTTACTGGTGAAATAATTATACCCTTTATTAGTAATTGGATCATTTCCGTTCAGGCCCTCTTCGCATTTTGTTTTAATATGTATTGTTATTAGATATTAATTGAAAGAGGAGGAAATTGGTCTGGGAAATTGGCATCACCACTAGCATCTAAATACATTAATCCGTAAATTTATCTTTATCGCAAATCATTAATTGGAAAATATTTTTCCATGAGAAACTTAAATGGAAAATATGGGACGTGCCAATTTTTCACTCAAAAAAAAAGAAATGTAAGAATGAGACAGGAGCAGCAGTGAAAGGGAAATTTCTTTTTGTCCGTTGCGTTTTGGAGTAGATAGAGTCATAAGATAAACTAACTATTACAAAGACTGAACGAAATTAGACGAAATACAAAAAAAAAACAAAACACAAAACTAGACGAAAAACAAATACTTAGAAAAACAAACAGACATGTTCCCCTTTTCAAGATAAAACAAACAAAAAAAAAATCAGAAAAGTAAACATTGGCTTTAACATACGGCTAGTCGATGCCCCTGACTATTTCTTCAATTTCGCCGACAGATTGAACATCGCGACCCCACATTACCACGTTGCCAAGTTCTCTAGGATATCTCTGGATTTCATCAGCAACAATCAGGACTCGAGAAACACCCAATTTTTCATAAGCATCAAACAGATTATCTGCATCGTTTTCAAATTTCGATTTCACAACTAAATCCATAAAATATCGATCCTTGTTGTTAGATAGCTCCTCAAACTCGTCGTCGCGATAAGCAATTGCTCCGAAGCGTACATTTAATGCCTTCAAGTTTTGAAGAGGTACCATTGTGGCACAATCTGGTTTAGGTTCCTGCATTGGCCAAAAAAAAGTTAAATAACAAAAATAGAGAAATGAAAAAACTAGAGGACTTTACCTTAAAGAACTCCAAGAACGCAAAACGGGAGGAGATATCTTTGACGAATTGATCGCTACCAACTCGAGCAGCCAGATTAATCAGCTTGCCGCGTTCGTGATCTCCGATGTCTTGCAAAGCTTCGTTCATGTTCACATAACCGTGTAATCGAGAAACCTCCTGAAAAATTTTTTTGGGAGATCTTTCTGTTTGGAAGAAGGTGTTTAACGGGTTTATTAGAACCCCACGGTAAATCAAGGGTTTGGTAGAAAACGGAGAGGAGAACATTGGGAACATTTTTTTTTGAGGTGAGGAGAGCAGTCGGAACATTTTGTTTAGGGTTTAGAGAGCAATGGATGGAAGGGGAGAGGAGATGGCCGACTCTTATATAGGGAGATGGGTGTGTTATCGTGAGGGGTTGGAGACTCTTCGTGTATTGGGTCCCCTACTAGGTTTTTTGTAATCTTTTTGGGGCTCGTATGTTAGACCAGTATAGGCCTATGTACATACATTTACTTCATTATTAATACAACTTCACTTTTTTTTTAATGGATGTGTTTTTGTTTTTTGTTTTATAGTTTTTTTTCTGTCCTTTTTGGACTCACATGCCATTAGTTATCTCATTAGTCGTACTCACTCGGAATACCAATCGGAAAAAAATTCCCTCACTGGTCTACTCTTTTTCTAAGTAAAAAATTGACACGTTAAATATTTTCCATGCGAGAATATTAAAATTACGGATTAATGTATTTAGAAGTTAATGGTGAAGCATTGATGCTTTGCCAAAGATTATTTAGTCTAATGGTACAAGATGTTAGAATAATTCATGAAGATTAGGTTTTAAATCCCAGCATGGTATAAACATTTATCTTAAAAAAATAATCGGAGAACAGTAGATAAAAAAATCACTCGATCGTGTTGTATATCAACGTTCTTAGAACTACAGAAACCCGGAGTCGCTCTCCAATTTCCTCGTTCAATTAATTTATCTAATACCCATACATATAAAACAAAATGCTAAGAGGGGAGGTTAATTATTTCACCAATTACGTTTGTAAGCTCTCATGGAAAAGAAATATCTATTAATTTGGACTATCTCCGAATCTAATAAAGGACTATCTGAAAAGAGTCAGGGGCGCAATGCTTCAGAAAATAAACATGATTAAACTTTATACGATAACTTCCACTTGGGAATTTTGGATGCTGGCCAATTACCAAAAAATTATAATAACGATAAAATTCCCAACGTGAATTGCAACGTTGATTTACCTACATGATTCATGGTAATAATAAATACCTTCATTAATATTTTATTTTGTTTCTTTATTCGGAAATGCGGCAATTTGTTAGCGCGGGCCTGTTGCGTAGAATCTGTGTTATTCTTGTTTAGGTGTTTGGGGTTTTTTTTTTGGTGAAAGCTACGTATGTATGTATTCTTTTTGAGGGGTAAGCTATGTACGTATTCGAGAAAGGCCTTCTAGAGATAGCTCCGTTAATGATTTTTTTTTTAACGTCTGAGAAATTCAAATCTAAATTTTTTTTAAGTAAATAAAGATTAGTTGGTGTTTATTAGGGTTGGCAAAAGAACCCATTGCGCCACTTATTGACAAAGGGCTACCCCTCTTATTTTCTCTCTCCTCTGGCCTCGCACAGTACTTTTGTTAGCTACCACATTTTTACCAGAAGTACTCCAACAATCATTTTTTACAAAAATACTGGAATTAGCGTGACAGTGGTTTTCCTCAAAAGAAAATGCGTGACAGCGCTGGCTCTATATAATACAATACAGTGTGTAGGTTAAGTCTCCCAACAGCTTCTTTCCTTCTGTTAAGAACAACATGTAAATGGCAGACTTAGCTCTAAAATCAACTGCTGTTAATTGCTTTTGGCAGGTAGAAGATAGGTGAGTTCAAGAGCTACCAACCAAGACCCAGTGAATAGTTTTACCTAAGCCTGGCCTTCAGCTTTTGCTTGGCTAATAAGCCTCGAGATTTCTGACTCTAATTAGTGTTGTATATTGATGTTCAACCATGAATTATCGTAGTTAAGGGATTTATGAGACGTCTTTCTCCATCTGCTAAAGTAATCAAGTAACGAAAGATTGTAATTGTGCTTCTTTCGATTTTTTGAAAATTCGCTGAGACGATTAATTCATGAGGTACCTCCTTCGCCATAATATATATAAATATAAATAAAAACCAAAACAAACTTGTCCCGTCCAATTCAAGCGTTTGTCCCCTGTTTTAGATTTTCGTTTCCCTAATAAAATCCAACCCCGCTAAAGAAGAGAAGATATCTTTATTTCCTATCGTGAATTAAATCTTATTATTATTTCGATTTCCTATTGAGGGTTTTGGGCAGTCACCTAATTATTCGAAAGCGTTTACGTGAGAATTATTCTTCATTCAAGTTAAGTATTTTTATAACCACGACAGTCAATTATCAATGAGTTAATATAGTTGGACTACCAAGATTTTTTATTTATTAAAATTTTAACAATATCACTCAAAGAATTAAACATTTATAATTAAATTTCTCGAACTAGAACTTCGATTATTCAACCCGCACTCACAATAACTAATCATCAAAATTTATACCACATTATTTCGGGAGCCTCGGCGCTGGTTTTTCGATATTTTTATGCTCATAAAAAATGGAGTCACTCTCCAATTTCCTACTCGTTCAATTAATTTATCTAATTCTCATACAAATAAAACAAAATGCAAAGAGGGGAAGTTAATAATTTCACCAATTACGTTTTCAAGCTCTCATGAAAATGAAATATTCATTAATTTTGACTATCTTCAATCGGATAAATACATAAAAATAAAAAGTCTCCGGATCAAATAAAGGACTATCTGAAGAGAGTCAGAGGCGCAATGCTTCGGAAAACAAAAATGATTAAACTTTATACGATAAATTTCACGTTGGGAATTTTGGGTGCTGGCCAATTACCAAAAGATTATAATAACGATAAAATTCCCAACGTGAATTTACCTACATGATTCATGATAATAATAAATACCTTCATTAATATTTTATTTTTCCCTTTATTCGGAAATGTGGCAACTTGTCAGCGTGGGATTGTTGCATAGAATCTGTGTTATTCTTGTTTAGGTGTTTGGGGTTTTTTTAGTGAAAGCTATGTATGTATGTATTCTTTTTGAGGGGTAAGCTATGTACGTATTCGAGAAGGGCCTTTTAGAGGTACATCTGTTAATGATTTTTTTTTACGTGTGAGAAATTTAAATCTTAATTTTTTTTTAAGTGAATATAAATTATTTGGTGTTTATTAGGGTTGGCAAAAGATCCCATTGTGCGACTTATTGACAAAGGGTCGAAACTACCCCTCTTCTTTTTTCTCTCCTCTGGCCTCGCACAGTACTTTTGTTAGCTACCACATTTTTACCAGAAGTACTTTAACAATGATACTCTAAAAAATAGAAAGATACAAGAGAAATTGGAATCGGCGTGACAGTAGTCCCAGAGCTAGATAAACCCAAGTATGATCACTGGCTCTATAAAATACAATACAGTGTTTTCGAAACTCTGTCACCAAAATCTTCAAAAAAAATGGAAACTGTCACCAAGGGGATATGATTGAGCTGGATTTGTTCCTTGGCCAAATAATACCCTCTCCTTCTCTCTCTCTCTCCTCTCGCCTCCTACTGATTGATTTTTTTATTCCGCTTAAGCTTTCATATTTGTAATCTTGTAGTACTGCTAATCTCCTCTCTCCTCCTCGCGGAAGCAAATGTCCATCAAAATATTTTTTTATAGTTGCATAGAGGTTTCTAAAGAGTAACAAAATATTTTTGTTCGCGGAACCATTCGAACAAAAATTTGCTCTCTCCTCGTATTTATAAGTAAAGTGTTGTAACTAATTGTGGGCTTCTCGACAGTGGAGAAATTTTGGCGTAGCGGAAATTTTTTTGGTATAACTAATTGTGGACTTTTCTGCAATATATCGGATAGCGTGTATCATTTATTATATACAAGGATCTTGTAGCCTCAAGATTTCTGACTCTAACTAGTGTTGTATGTTGATGTTCAACCATGAATTATCGTAGTTAAGGGATTTATGAGATGTCTCTCTCCATCTGCTAAAGTAATTAAGTAACGGAAGATTGTAATTGTGCTTCTTTCCATTTTTAAAAAATTCGCTAAGGCGATTAATTCAGTTTTGAATCAGGTACCTCCTTCGTCATAATATATATAAATATAAATAAAAACCAAAACAAACTTGTCCCGTCCAATTCAAGCGTCTGTCCCTTGGTTTAGATTTTCGTTTCCCTAATAAAATCCAACCCCGTTAAAGAAGGGGAGATATCTTTGTTTCCTATCGTGAATTAAATCTTATTATTATTTCAATTTCCTATTGAGGGTTTTGGGCAGTCACCTAATTTATTCGAAAGCGTTTACGTGAGAATTATTCTTCATTCAAGTTAAGTAATTTTATAACCACGACAGTCAATTATCACTGAGTTATTATAGTTGGACTAGCAAGAATTTTTATATATTAAATTTCTAACGATATCATTCAAAGAATTGAACATTTATAGTTAAATTTCTCGAACTCAAACTTCATTCAACCCGAAGGTGACTTGTGAAAGCAACGGCCAGACCAACATGGTTCACTAGACGTTTAAAAAAAATGGTTCACTAGATTAGAAAACTATATTATAACCATTCCACCCAACAATAAACTAAATTATAATCTTATATTTGCAATAAATAAATGTCTGCAATAGTCACCGACCGTTTGTATCTTTGCAAGAAATTGGATCGGAGATACCTTAATTTCGTAGAGGGAGAGGAGAATCTTTGGAGTTTTCATGTAATATATTAATTGATTATGATAATCCATTGTTGACCAAGTATAATATCACTTTTCATTGTTGACATTTTAAATTAAAATCTAGGGACTAATCAATTGATTTTGAGAAATACGAAAGACTAAATAATAATTTGTTGTCTGAAATAATCAATTATTTCATAAACCTATTTCACCTAAAGAAAATTGTAAAATATGCAGCATCAATTAATGTAAGAATTTGTTTGCACATATAAGGAAACATTTTCCGACTATGTGCATGCAAAGGGTGGTCATGGAGAAAAGCCGCAACCAAGAAAAGCTAACCCAAAGAAATACTGCTGCTGCAAGCTAGCGTTTAACTTATGATTGGCTAGTTAAACGAACTAAAAAGTCATTTCTAAGTAAAAAGGGAACAAGTTTCTCAACAAAAAAAAAGAGTAAAAAAGGAACAATAAATATTTAAATGTTATATTCGGGGTCAACTCAATAAATTTATTTATTTCTGTTGGCTCTATTAATTAAATTAAAATAAGATCATATCATATGGCTACTTACAACACACATTATCCAAAAGGAAGGTACAAAAATAAGGTATATCATAATGTTAATTGACTACTTGACACGTCCTAATAAGATGGTATAATAATGAATATGAAGCCCAAGTCCCAACATTCGGTGAAGGATCGACATTTTCTTGGTATATTTGCGAACTCCCAAAAGACCAATATCTTAAAATATCGATTTTAAGATTCAATACCATATGTGACCCTAAACTTCGGCGAACAACACACTAGGGCCAACGTGGGTCCTCTTCCGATCAACACTTTTTTTTTCGCTTCACTGCAATGGACCAGATTGCAAAATTTAACGTATATGATAATTCATCCAAAATATTAAAGAAATTAAAAAGGAACTGATACATTATGAATTTTAAAATCTAAATTTCCTAGTGATATATTCTTATACCTGAGACTCAAGCTCAAAATCTTATTAATTGAATCTTATTAACATTATAAATTGTGAGGGCCGCATTTTGGGGTCTGTATCATTGTTTCACACCACTCACTCACACTATTAAAAGACTCGAAGTTGAGAATTTTGATTAAGTTCGAATCCATAAAACTTGTGCTACACCTATTCAAAAATAGTTTAATCGAATTAATTTTCAAAATAGATTTTTTTTAGAATAATTTAATCACAGAATCGACAGAACTCTTTTCTGTCCATAATGTATCGTTTCACAAGAATGTTGGGCATTAGAATTTATGGACCAATCATCGAGCTCCAAGGAAAGAGAATAAAAAGAAAACCTTCGCTAGGAACTTCCAACGTGGGCTGAGGCGAGTGAAATGCACACCCCAATCAGATTTGTTGTAACCTACAGAAGGCGTGAAGCCTTTTCCCTTGGGAATTAATTGCAACCATGGTTTTAAAAAACGCGGTCCGACCGGTTGGACTGCGAAACGGGCACTAGACCGGGTCGTTTTTAGGCTTTTGACCGGGGTCTGTACTAACCAGACCAAATCCGGTCGGACCGGCTGATTTTGAGGTCCATCTTGACCGGTCGAACCCGGTTAGTACAAAAATGGGCGAAATTGACTTTTTTTTGGTAATTTTCGAGGAAAAAAATTGATTTGACAAATTTATAAAGTAATAAATAAATAAATAAAGTAGATTTATAGAGTGGAGAGATAAAAAATTAAGTCTACTTTTTTTTGTATGGAAAATAAGTATATTTTAACCTACATATATATATTATTTAAAATATTTAAAAATAAAAAATTTTGGTCCAACCGGTAGTTTGACCGATCCGACCGGCCGACCCGGAGGACGGGAGAAATCCCGGATCGGCCTCCGGGTCGTTTTTTAAAACCATGATTGCAACGATCCAAACGTGGGAGGCACTCCAGGGAAGCCCTTTTCCCTTGGGAATTAATTGCAACGATCCTTTGGTTTGACCGATCTCAAACGTGGGACCCACTCCAGGGATCTCAAACTCTGCTGTTTCCCCGAGCACCCAGTGATGTACTGCTTTCTTTGATAATAGGTGGAGAAAAAATGCACGTTATTTTTTTACAAGTAAAATAAGTTGTTGTTCTAATAAGTAAAATGTAGGTTGTTTTGGAAGTAAATAAAAAGTAGGTGGTTGATACAGTTTAAATAACCCCTAAGAAATGTTAAATTTAAATAAAGTTGTAATTAGGTGACAAAGAGAAAAAAAAAATTAGGTTATCAAAAAGCGTCTGCTAGAGAAAATAATTTTATTACACCGTGTTTGGTTCTTTGGTTTGGTTCTAGTTTAAGCTGGACCAGTTGTTCGGTTCCAGTTCTAAACCAGAGTAAAATCCGGTCTATTCCGGTTTGTGAAAAAATCCGGTCATGTCACATGGTGACTTGGTATGTAACCACCAATAAACAAGTACCAAGTGTATTTGTTACTTCCTAATGAATTAGATGACATATGTTTAAAAGAATATTTCCTAAAAATAGTTATTTGAATCGGGGACAGTTCCAAGTAATTAATAGGAAGTCTAATTTTAATTCTTTTTATGTTTTACCTTAGTTCTCAGCTGGAGAAATAATTATAAAAATAATACTTAATAGACTTGTGTTGTTTAAGCCTTCCGAAGTCATCAACTTTGACAGAGGAAAGCACATCCGAACAAAAAATCTCAGCAATTATATATGAACAAGTAATTAAAATGTTTTGATCCTTTCTTTTCTTTCATTTTTGCTAGTTTCATTTTTTTAGTGTTTGGTGTTTTGTAACTTACAATTACTTGATTAGTTTGTGGTTGACAATTAGGTTTCTGAAACAAAAACATTAGATAGAACATGAAGATGAATGTATGTATCAACATTTTTGCTTTGCATAGTGTATGACTTTTTAAATTTTATGAAATATCGTAGATGATGAAAACAACATTATTGATTATGTATAAAAAAATTATAGGACATATAACTCGTACATCATATTGAAGAGTTTTGGTGTCAAAAAGTGAAAAGTACTGAAATCAAGAAAATGAACTAATACATCGTCAAATTATGTATTTATTTTCCAATAAGTAATATATTAACGAATTTGAGTATTATTATTTATGATTGAAATTTTGAAGGGAAGCACCTCACGATCTATTCTTATCGAATGCACCGTATGAATTGCAGGATAGCAATTCAAGAACTATTTTTTTTTCATGTGAATGTGTTAAAATTTTGTTAAGATGGTTGACGTAAATGCACAGCCTCGGTCTTCTTCAATTACTTGGTATTGTTTTCCGATTTAAAGAAATCTTTTAAGGAAATTTTTTTGTGACAATGCCTTGATTTTTCCATAGTTATTTATCCTAGTCATGTAATTTATTAAGAAGTGACAAATACACTTGATACTTGTTTATTGGTGGATAAATACCAAATTATTATGTGACTTGGTATAGAGGCATCACCATAAAATATCTCTGAAAAAGGGGAGAAAAAAAGACTAAAAACAAAACCAATAACTAAACGGGTAACCATAGTGGCAAAGCCGCTGCCATATCTAGTAACTCACGCAAGCAAACTCACAAATCAGGTAGTCAAGGGTGAAGGCAGTCCCAGTCCCCTTCCTCGCTTGAAAGCGAGTTTTCTTGACAGGCGGTAGGTCAAAATCCTTCAAGTTCGAATCGACCTCGTCCGCCCAATTGTTCTTCATCTTCTTTGTAATCGAAACCATGAACTTTAACAAATCTGGAAGATCATCGTTGTCAGAAAAAACAACGACCTCATTATCCTCATAATCGGGATATGCATGAGATCTGTAGAAGGCACAATAGAGACGCGACCCAAAATAGACATAGAAGAACACTGTAGAATCAGAGTTCCCTCGCCAAAACAAGATGACTACCGGAGTGTTCCTTCTACTATTTAAGCATTTTTCGTTAAAGATGCTCACCAAATGAAATATTATGATGGAGTCTTTCATAATGAAAGTGGTGGCCTAATGGAAATATTTTGTAATCGTTCTTGTGAATAATGAACTCAGTATTTTATAATGAAAAAACTGGCAGAGTGTTGGGCGATCAGCTCACTTGGCCCATCGTCGTTTGGGTTTTTATTTTATCTTAATTCAATTCTAATGATACATAACACAATACTATTTGTTGAAATATATATTAGTATAATTATAAAATTAAAATTATCTTTTAATAAAAATAACAATAAAAAATAGTATTTTTTAATTATCTATAAATAGAACCTAATATTGACATATCTTGTTGCAAAATTTTGTCACTAGTAATTAAATATATAATTTTTATTTTCTGAATTTATAATTTATCATTTCACACATCTATTTGTAGCATATTTTATATTTTTATAATTATGTATTTCAAATTTTGTAATCTTTAATGCAAAATTGTGGATTTAGTGAAGAAGAAGCATAGCATGTGAATTTAAATCCTCGGAACTTTGTGCCTCATGGAATCGTCAAATCCTCGGAACTTTGTGCGTTACGATGGAAGATAACAACTTTTGAATTGAGAATAATGAAATATTTATTAGTTGATTGACTAATAGTATCGTGTTGTTTGTTAATACCAATAACATTAATATTTACAAGTTATATAGGCTAGATTCCTCGCTCCGATTCATTGGGATTTGTCCAAATAAAAAAGGTGCAGGTTTACTTTAGCATTTTATATGGTGGTCATCTGTTAACAAAATTGCACGGGGATTCTGATGAATGCTCAATTATATAAAAAAAATTGCATGGTAATTTTCATTCTTAAAATTTAATGACGATAAATGCTCTATTATAAAAGAATTTGTATTGTAAAAACTAATAAATGTTATGCTCTGGTGATGGTGGAGAAAAGAATTCTCGATGAATTTAAAGATATTCTCTGAGACAAAATTTCTCCAGATGTTCCACCTATCAGAAGAGATATCCAATACTCTATTAATGTCAATCCCGAGGCATTCATTCCAAATAGTATGTTGGATTTGACTTTTATTCCAATTCCACATTCTTATAGTGTTGGATTTGACTGCATGAGAAAAATAATCTGATTTTTTTTAGAAACAGAAAAATAATCTGATTGGAAATGTGAAAATGTGGAGAGAATCATTCAAATCTGATTGATAACCTTTTGACGTCGCGCCGGCGCGACGTAGTCTTTGTCAACGTTTGTACTGGTTTCTTTCTTTCTTTCCCTAATCGTTGGATGAGTGGGATCGAAAGAATCAACGGCATCGGTGCATCCACAATATAGGCTTTCACTTGTTGTGGGCCTTGTGGCCATTTTCTTTTTTAAATTTCTACATTCGAGAACCGCAAGAGTCCTATTTACAATGACCAAGTTAATAATATTTTGATATTCCTCAGAAATAAATCGTAACGAACCCAAAATTTAATTAATTAAAATAAAGTCTCTTGTTACTTCGATCGTTTAGTCTTTGATTTTTTTATTAAGTAGACGTGAATGTGATCACTTCACATCTATTGGGGTAAATAGCGTCATAAAATCATTCGATAGCTGTAGTCTCTAGTTAATAGTATTATTGGGGTTATTGTTGGTGCATCTCTCTAGTTAATATCCACTCCATTTATTATAATTCACATCCGACTATTTTTTAAAGGTTTTTTAGAAGTTCAATTGTTTATTAATAATTTTTATACGTTAACACTGACACTGTACGGCCAACCAAATGTGGCCCACCGCCGACTCTTTTTCTCACTCTTTGTATAGTTTTTCTCAATTTTATATCCAGTGAATAAACCATATCAAAAGAAATATTACGGATGTTAAGACATGATTTATTTAGATATGAATTATTGTCCAATATATAGTGATAAAACTTAAAATTATGTATTACTCCGAAATGATCTTGCATTCACGCCCTGCACAAGAGGATCAACTAAAAGCAACACACTCCATGTTTGGCAGCAAATCGCAGTAGAATTAGGGTTTCATTTTAATTGAAAGTAAATTCTGTAAGGATTTTATTTGAGAATTCATTTATAAATGAATTTCTAAATCACTCCAATTATATCTCTAGGTCTAATTTGTTTTTCGTTATAAATTTGAATTCATTTGCACATTAAGTTACATTCCTAATTCATTTCTTAAATCTCGAAATCTCAATCACAAAGTCATCGAAATAAGAGTCTCAAAATCAATCCAGATTTGGGGTATATAAGTACATAATTACCGTATCCTAAACACGAAATCACAGTAATCACAGATTACCACGAAATCACAATCACAGAATTCCACGAAATCACAATCATTCAATATTTTCTCAGTCTACACAAATCACGAACTCTCAGGAGATCTCACGAAATCTCAGAGTCACCCAAGGTTCGGAACATATAAGTACATAATTACCGTATCCTCAACACAAAATCACAATCAATGATTACCAAGAATTCACAATCACGGAATCTCACGAAATTATAATCATTCAATATTTTCTCAGTCTACACTAGTCGCGTTCTTATCAAAATATACTACTGTTGAAACACTAATCATGATCTGTCCATGACAAATCACATAAAGCCACTCTTCCTAATCATTCGACTCTTAATACTTGTCTAGTAATGTAAAACTTCAAAGCCGACTCGAAATTTCCACATAAAACCACTTGTAATTTTTTATAAAACTTCAAATGGCCGTAACTTTCAAACGGCTGTGAATTAGCCCCTGAAAGTCGATCGCTCTTGCGACACAGAGAGTTTGTAGAACTTGAAATTCTCTTTCTGAAAAGTGATTATAATAGAAAATCTGTCAAGCGAGTCAAAAGTTACGGTCTTTCAAAGATGAGATTTGCTATAATTATAATAAAATGCACTGTGAAACAATCAAACACTAGCATGCGAGGATTTGCAAATGAAGTTCACATTTTAAAATAACCAAACATGATTATGTAACATTGTAAAAAAAATTCACAAACAAAATGAAATCATTGCCTAACTAAACACAAAAATAATCAGAAAAAAAAACTAAGCGACGGAAGAAATTCCAGACTCCCATGGTAATAAGCTGGAAAAGATGCTAGAAAACTGAAGCCAAATTTACCATCCTTGACGTCGCATATTCTTAATTCATCAATAAAAACTAACACGAGCTGACACATCTGTACACTAATCCACATAACGAATCCAATCCACACAAGAAAAAGATCGTCCCTTACAAAAGCGGATTTTTATACCCCAAAAAAAAAAACAAAAGCGACTTTATAATTGACTAAACAGAAAAAAGAGACTTTGATTTTCAAGGTGGATTAGACAAACCCATGTACTCGAAATTATAACCAACCAAAGAGGAAGAAATTCTTAGGTAAATTAATTAAAAGTAGGAGAGGAGAAGTTGAGAATTGTTTGATGTTCCATGGATATCAATTCATGCAACATATTAGTTTCATAATTGTTTGGTTGATTTTTTTACAATGACATCGGAAAGAGAGAGAATGTCTAGACATCCTAATTTTACTTAGATAACTCCTCTTCCCACTCCACTTCCCTACGAGTTAGAGCGGTTAAGAGAGTTATGGAGATAATCTTTTTTGCTACATGTAAGAGTTAGACTAAAATTTGATTAAAGAAAAATATATCCTTTAAAGAAACAAAAAAGAAAATACCTTAATCTTACAAAAATCATGGGTCTCAATTTTTTTTAAGAATAATTTTTTTTAGCAAATAAAATCTATCAACTTAATTATACTACAGCAAATCCAAAATAATTGAGGGTAATATGGTATTTGAAAATATATAACAAAAAATATGTATCAAATCAATTACTTTAAACCTATCAAAAATAATTTTATATGAAAAAATATATATTTTGCAATCTAAATATGTAACCGAATATTAAAATATTTGATTTTGAATCTAAAAAAAAGAAGGTATCAGACATATATATCAGATATTTGATAAAATAGCCACTCTCGGTTGGGTTAAAAATTGCGAAGAAAATGAAAAAAATATATAGCTTAGGGTAATATGATAATAATAGATGGGACAACAAAAACAAAACCGCAGGTGGGCTTGGACAAGTTTACGATGTGTCTCAAGTTGCAAATGTTGTCGCCACCGATGGACACACGTTTGAACCTTTCAATATTCAGATGCCATGCAACAGTTGGCTCGTCAAATCAGCAACTCCCCCTCTCCATTTGTATACTGTTTATTATATTTCCGCAGACCTTTTGTTTTTCTGGAAGGCACCTGCAATCATATGCGGGGTTAATTGCACTGTTCGATCGAGGTTTGAAACCAAATTTCTTATTTGAAATTATTTAAGTGAGATCCAATATAAATATAGGAACGGTCCAGTGGAGAATTAATTATTGAGGACGCAGAGACCGGTAATCCTTGGTCTCTTTCGTTCAGGACGTGCAGAAAAAAAAGGGGTCATTTTTGTATCAAAATGGGTCGAGAAAAGACAAGTGCTGAAACAAACAATCAAGAAATCACTGTAGGAGTGACAAGATAGATGTTTTTTTTAAGGGGATAAACAAGATAGATGTTGCTTCCGACATTATGCATTAGAACAAAAGGTAACTGGAAATGTACGCATCATAGGAACAAATTAAAAGAAAGATGAAAGCTTGAAGCTTTGACGTTACTTAACAATATTGAAGGGGACTACTTTACAGAGCACAAACATGACTTGGAATTAGAAAGCCAGAGAGCACACCACCAAGAATATTGTGTCAAAATGTATTCTTCCCTATCACAACAAACAAGGAACAATTAAATGCCTGAGGTAAAATTACAACGACAGGTGATAGCCTATTTGAACAAAAAATATGATTAAAAAAGAGAGGAGATAATGTGGCTGTGGATGTGAGAAGGGGTCTCTGGGTCTTCAAAGCAAACCAAGAAAGATGGAAACTTGATGAACTTGGTGGTGATCTTCATCAGGATTTTGGCGGGTAAAGAAGGGTTTGGAGTTGAACCATCCCAGCTGCAATGTACATCGGTGCATTACCGGTATCTATGACTCTTGCTCCATCTACTACCAGCTTATCTGCTCCCCGATGAGATCGAGAACGACGAGGAGAAAGGTCACGCCTTGAAAGAGGAGGAAGTAAAAGTGTACTCCCTGAGCAGATAACAAGCTCGCTGTGAGCAGGAGAAATGCCAAGGCGACCTCCTTCCGGTATATTTTGTTTATCCTCTTGATTGGCTTAGAAGCTGTTTCTTTCTGTTCCTTTAAACGGTTCAACTTGCCGAGCTCACTGTCTGAAGCTCCTCTTGATAGCTGAGGTTGGTTGATTGGCTTCGAGTCTCTCTCGGCAGCAGCTAGCAGATCAGATTCCGACGACCCTACTCATAGGAGCTACCGAGCTGGAATAGTCCTGATACCATTGCAGCAGTGAATTTGGTAACCGACATGGTGTTCTAAAAGAGGAGGTAAGGGACAATGAAAGGGAAGGATTTTGGTGAGGGGAGAATGTTCAGGAAAGATATTGTAACAGGCACCTAACAAATGACCCACAATAAAAGGAAAATGGCTTGACAGTGCAAATTAGTTATCAAAAAGAAATATGCTGGCAATGAAAGGAAAATGGACGTCACCAGATGGAAGGGCATGCTTCTGCCTTAATTTATTCAGGACATCAGATGCATCAAATCCAGCATTATCACATAATTGCCGAGGAATAACCTGCTAAATTAGCGACGAAAACTCAATAATTTCACGGCAAATATGGTCCCATAATACTAAAACAACCTTCTTTCAGTCGCAAACACTACAACAAAAACCACATAAATGGTGAGGCAATTAAGACGGATCGGCACACTAACAGATATTTGAGTTTGAAGCCACACGGAAAGAAAGCAAGAATAGATTTAACCTATTATTTTGACAATGCCTATAAATAAGCGTAGGGCATTAACAACTGAAAGAGGCCCTGGAACATAAAACTGGTATAATGGAATCACTGTGTTGCAATCATTTAGAAAAGCTCTCTCATGATTCCTCCAGAATTAGAAGAAGGTAATCCTGAATTGGAATGCCAAAATCTTACATAATAATTACGAAAGGAGATGCAATACAAGTGTACACAGAGCCAAGTAGTTAAAATGTTGGTATCATCCGTTTACCTCTAAGGCTTTCGCATAAGAGTTAATAAATAGCTGTGACTTTCCAGCTATTGTCCTCACATACTGCCTCAAGAATCGACTTATTTCCATATGCAGTTAACAAACATTTCAGCAGTTAGTCATGTAACACTCTCAGATGTGGGTGACATTATTCTATTCATTTGAGAAGTTCATACATCAATAGGTCCACCACCAGCAACCACAGTTGAGTTCTTCAAGGCTCTTTTGACTATCATGATAGCGTCGTGCAAACTGCGTTCAGCTTCCTCGACGAACTGATAATAATAGTGTAACAATATAAGTCAGGAAGCAGCACTGATGTAACCACATAGCAAGTAAGAGTAACCACATGAATCGGCCATGTACCTGATCTGCTCCTCCACGAAGAACAATGGTGGCCGTCTTTCCACTAAATATGTTGAACCTCTCATTTCCAACTTGCTTTTCCTCAAACACCTCACAAGTACCAAGGACCTTCAAACCCAAAAAAAGGACACCGGCTATTAGAAACCAGGAGGAGAAACTGTGACAAGATATACGTAATGCCTTGAAAGGAATGTCTGAGCTAAAACCTCATCAATGATGTTGTTGACAGTTGTCTGCAATGTCCCACCTGTTGCAGCAGCGACTCTTTGCAAATCCTCTTCAGCCACACGACCAGGACAGAAAATATCCCCATCAGCAAAATACTGCAGTAAACAATGAATGCGACAAACCAAGGGTCAGAAAGAAATACACAGAAGAACAGACAGGGCAATGCTTAAATTATAAGTAGAGTTGTCATCCACACAGCGACCAACTGGAAAGGTTTTGAACATTGCTACATCACAGGGGCTAAACATGAAGGCGTACAAATGCACAAGCATAACAAAACACCGAAGCCATGGGAACCATCCATCTTCATTACGAAGAACGGCAAGGAGCAAGTCCCAACGGGGAATAAGGGAACACAAAAAACAAACCTGTGTTGCTAGATCACCAATGGCTAGACGGGAAAGAACAACTTTGCGTCAACAATTATCCAGCTTATCATAGATTATATTCCACTCTGCGTCAACAATTGATTGGTATTGTTATGTATCCGAGAGCCTGCGCAGAAAGGACAAGTACCGTGAAGCCCAAACGATAGATGCACCAGCTACAAGTAAATTTATAACACAAGAAGACAGACGGTCCACCTTATCTAAGCGTTTTCTGTGTCTGACAGACTTCAATCCCAATTCGATATTAAGCAAGAGAATCTTGGGATCTAAAAACTTGTTAGGCTGCTGCTCAAAACTGGCATAAGAAAATGTCTTCTTAAAAGGCAACACTGTCGACCAGGAACGAATCCCGCGAGTTACCGCCAGGAACCTACGGCCAATGAGAACAAGAAAGAACCATATCACCTCCCGTCATTCCCGTTAACATTAGATCATCAAATTCCACACAAGGGAAGAACCTTCTTGATGCCGATCATATTAAGGCGGTCATCGTTTCCAATAGCAATGACAGCGTCCACAACCATGGTTGTAATAAAAAACTCCACCAATAAGTTTGGAAGAGAGCGTCATAGCAGCACACTTTCCGAACAAACTCTTCCTTCTTCTCTTCAAGACTTTTCCCCTCAATGCTAACAGCTAGCTCCTTAAACTTCTCTATAACCTAGACTTTTCCGCAGAATTCAAATTAGGGCAGCCGCAGCTCATTCAAAAATAAGCAAAGAAGCAGCGGATTGGATCACGTACCAGCTGGGAAGCGGTCCGGTAGCTTCGACAAAAGGCTTGGCCTCCTTGAGGAACTCCGAGGCAAGGAGAACGACGGTGGTGGTTCCGTCACCGACCCCGGAGTCCTGGGACTTGGCGATGTCGAGGAGGATCTTGGCGGCAGGGTGGACGACGACGACGAGCTTCATGATAGTGGCGCCGTTGGAGTCGAGGATGAGCCAGCGTGGTCCTTGCCACGTCAGCGACCGCGTTGATGTTGCGCCTTCCCCTGCGACGTGTCCGTCCCTTCCTTCAACAGTATTATCTGCGGTTGCTTTTTTTATTTTTTTCAAAAAACAAAAAAGAAAGAAGAAAATCCCCGCAATTAGATCGGTACGAAATTAAAGATAGAACCAAAGAAACGAAACGACGCGTTTGGTTGTCGTCTAGTTCGCTTACCAGCGTGGCTGACATTGTTAGAGCCAGACTTGATCAAATGGAAGAGAGAGAGATGCTTTGGAGTTTAGAGAGGGGGTATGGGTTTGTTTAGGTTTTGCTGGGACTTTCTCGCGGGAGGGTTTTTTTTTTTCAAATTATTCTTAAGTTCTTATTCTATGTCATAATTATGGGTAGAATCTTTTATTATTCAAAAAAATTATTTTACCGTCTCTACTCTTTGCAAGAAACTTTGGGGTGTTCTCATTTTATACTACATAAAACCAGACATGATTTGTCAGTTTATTAAAAAAGCATTGTTTTTCTTTGAATGACTCCGTCGCAAGGATTTATAAATCGTTAATAAGATGCATTAATTTATGTTCAATCTAATGAGGCATTCCGTTGCATTGTGAAATATAAAGGAAAAATGTATTTTATGGTATCTTCTTCGATGAGTAGTTTTCTTAATTATATATTATTTATTCGTAATTCCTGAAAAAGAACTATATTTTTTTGGTCCGGAAAAAAGTAATTTTTGATAGTACATACTTTCGATAATAAAATAACAAGGGTCTTTGGTTTGAAGTGAATGTTAAAAGGAAAAAGCCAATTGAGGCGCATTATACCAATCTTTATATAATAAATTTTTAGATAATTTGGTATCACACCATGGAAGTGTCAAAATTATCGATGGGAAGGGAAATTAGGAGATTTGGGCTAGAGAGAGAAGGCAGAAAGATCGAGAAATAAGAAGAGGGAGGAACGGGAGAAAGAGAAAGAAACATAAGTAGTGAGGAATTCCAATTTCGAGAAATGAGTAGGGAAAATGGAGGAATTTTATTTGTGGTTTGTTGAAAAAAATTTTGAATGGTCTATATACATATATATATATGATCATTTTTTTGGTCAAACAATTTGGTACCCGATATTCATCAAGCGAAATTAAGTTTGAGTCTATTAAAATATTTGAGTGATGGTGAAATTTTTGCGAATTTTGAAACAGAACAGCACTCGCATCGCGAGTGCAGATTTTTACTAGTTGAAATTATATAAAATTCGAATTATCCAAAAATAAAATTTAGGAGGCAAAAACCACATAAATACATACATATTAGTCGAGAATTTTTTCCAAAATAGGAAAAAAATATAGATATATTTTCTAAATAGGCAAAAACTTAATATATTCTAAAAATAGATAAAAATTTAATTTAAAATTAAAAAAAAATAGTGGAGTCAACCCATGGTTGGGTCTACTTACCTGCTTCTTCCACCACCACCTTGTCAGGTGGCAGGTAACTTCAAAATTTTGTGATAAAAAAAGAGATAAATGAGTTAAATTTTTTTAATTTTATAAGTGGTATAAATTAGTGTTAGGTTGTTCAAATGAGTCAAATTTTGATTTAATTTTATTTATTTTTTGAGATCTACGCGTAGAGCTCAAAAAATTATGCGAAATTAAAAAATTTTTAACTTGTTCGGACAAACGATCACCAACTTATGCAACTTTTAAAAGAAATTTTTTTTTTAAAAAGTGGATTAAGGAGGCGACCTGCGACTAGGTCGCCTCTCCTTCTTCTTTTTTTTAGTTTTTTTAAGTGTGTTAAGTGGACAATTCGTTGTTCAGGTATTCGGACGGGTTAATTATTTTTATTTTGAGTAATTTTTTGAGCTCTACGCACAGGTCTCGATAAATTAAGCAAAATTAAATTAAAATTTAAATCATTCGGACAATCTAGCACCAACTTATACCACTTATAAAACTACAAAAATTAACTCATGCGCATCTTTTTTTTTATTAACTTTTAAAATAAAAAATCCAAAAAAGTGGGTTAAGGAGGCGACTTGCAACTAGGTTGACTCTCCTTTTTCATTTTTTTTTAGTTTTTTTAAGTGTGTTAAGTGGACAATTTGTTGCTCGGGTATTCGAACGAGTTAATTTTTTTTGCATAATTTTGTGAGCTCTAAGCGTAGATCTCAATGAATTATGCAAAATTAAATCAAAATTTAACTCATTCGAATAATCTAACACTTATACCATTTATAAAATATAAAAAAAGAGACTCATTAATTAGAAAATTTTTTTAACAGTGTAGGTCACCTCCATTTTTATATATATTTTTAATTATAACACAAAGAAATGGAGTCGACCCACTGTAGAGTAGTCTCCTTATTTTTTTAAATTAAAATTTTGCATATTTTAAAAATAGATTTAATTTTTGCCTATTTAGAATATATATATATATATATATATATACCTATTTTGAAAAAAATCCATATTAGTCAGACTAGCCATTTCATTAGAGAAAATGAATTTGCCTAACAGAGAAAAAATTTGTATTATTAAATTGGTGATTCGCATAAAATTTTAAACAATACAAATACCAAAAGAGGAAAAAAATAATTCATCTTTCGGATACTAGGTCTACAAATCTTGTCTATATATTATTATTTGCTAGGGTTAAACTCGGTTACCATCTGTATTAGTCGGTGTTGGCTCAGTTGGTTATAGACCAAAACCTTTCCAAAGGGCTCCTCAAAGATATGCTAAAGTTATTCTCCTCGCTTAATTCCATCTCCGGGAGGGTTTCTCGGGGCTCGGGTTTGGGTCAAGGGGCATTCTTTCGCTCCGGTGCCGACGGTGGAAGGAACTCTTGGGACATCGATGAATGGCTGGCCGAGCAGCAGTCAACGGTCTGTCTTCCTCCTCCCTCTTGTTGTAAAGTTTTGGTCTTTTTTTTTTTAATTTCCGTTGAAATTGAAATTCAAAGCTTGGAGCTTTATGTTGCTCAGTGCATTCTGTGTTGGTCATTAAGATGTTTGAAACTACTTTGTTTGAATGTTTTTTAGGTGAAAGTTTTGTGAATTATAGGTTTTCCGGCTCCGGCTTTTTCTCATTGGATTGTACCTCGGCGGGTTTTTTATGAGTTTTGTGGCTGCAAGCAAACTATTAGGTGCCATGTACATTTTACATTACAATATAAATAAATAAAAACTCTTCCTATGAAAAAAAAGTTTGTGAATAACAGTGTAATTGGTTGTCAAAATTTATTTATTTTCTACATTCTTTAGCAGATTCGGGTTAGTTGGCTCCTGCTTCTACGGCAATTTTTTCCCTTTAAAAACAGCTGAGTTTACTCACTCTATTAGCACATTTCAAGGCCTTCTATGTCTGGACAATAATGAGTTTGGCCACTTCAGAGAATCTTTTAAGTCGTGTCTGGTTGGAACTGAAGAAGTTCATACTTGTTCTATCTTGTTCTATCTTGTCCTGTTTCCGAAGTTTTCAGTTTGCAGCTTGATCCCCTGCAACAACTACCATGATACTAAATCATGAATTTACTAGTGCAGAATATCCCGGTATTTCCTATGATGCGTCCTTTGGTCCCTGGCGCTTCAACTTATATCAATGTAAGGCATATTCCTTCCACTTTGTATGCTTCTTGGGCTATTGCCACTAAATGAGATCTAGCGGTTTAAGAAGCGTCGTGTCTGTGGCTGCTAGGGTTTCTTGTGCTATGTTCATGCCTGAAGAGGCTCACCGTAGTCAGTCGGCTTTTCATTGTAAAGATTAAGCTCTGAGCTGAGACACATGGGTCTTGTTCTCAGATGCTATCATCCTCATCATGCAGGGACCAATATCGGATGCATTGTTTGAAACGCTCAAAAGACGAGTTCCCTTTGTTTGTGCTGTCCTTCTTAAAGACGCCCCTGGGACAGAAGAGGACATGTACAAACTCAAGGGGAAGGAGCTTTTCGACCGTATTCACAAAATCGGGACACTCTCCAATGTATCTATCTAAGTAGTTTTAACTTTATTGTCTTGGTGTTGTCTTTCTAATGCTGTTTAGTACTTCTCACAATGTTAATGGCAAGTATTGATGGATGTGTGGGAACAGGTTATATTTCCGGGAGGTCACCTAAAGCTTTCAGGTTATAGGCGAGTACGAATAACAGAGATGGTTAGCCATGATGTAGTAAGCTTCTCTAATCTTCAGTTGACGTTCTAGTTATTCATCCACGGGATTGTTCGCTATATTTTTCTTTCTAAGCTGAAAGTTGGTTGGATTTTGCTCAGGCAAGTGAGGATCTTCTAAGAGTCAATGTTAATCACCCCAAGGTATGCACTTGAGTTGAGTTGTGTGTCAAAACAAAAAGGACACGTGCTGGTGTATCTGGAAATGAGATGACAGTAACTGCGCTTCATGTTTCTGTGCAATCTTCTTTCTTCTTTCAGGACTTGCCATACAATGAGGATGATGCTGTAATAAAAGAAACTGCATATGCTGTTAGGTCAGCTTATAGAGACTTGATGGAGGCCAGATTTCGGAGATGTAATATTCCGACAGATATGCAGGTCCCTTTCTTCTCAAGTCTATCCTTGGGAACATGGACCACATGAAGTGAATTTACCCTTTTCCATGTTAACACCGAGTACTAGCAGTCACATGCATCTTCTGGTTTTTTTTTATTTTATCGAGAACGATCAATCTCTTAAACTTACAATTGGTTTTGCCATTCTCCCAACCATGTCTGCAGGCCTACGCACTTCAACAATGCATGGATTGTAATATCAAGGAATGGGCTTATGAAGGCGCTGTATATTTGCGAGCCAGTAAATTAGAGAAGCAAGCAATTCTTGAAGAGTTGGATGTAAGTAGCACACAGAGCAAATATAGCTAGGAACATCATAAAAGAGCTCAAAAGATTTGGGATAAGTCGAGAGAGTTAGTATGTGATGTCTTGAAATGTGAATACCTATTTTTTGGAACTGTAGGTTCATAAACGTTTGCTACTGACTTTGGAGTTGGTCAAGAAAGCAGCGGAGCGTGACAAGATCCAGGTTTTGCACCTTTTTTCACTTTGCTACTTGTATCATTGCTATATATGTGCGTATATGTATGTGGTTTCTGCCTCATCCACTGTAGCTTATGGAATTATCTTGTAGGAGGAACAAATTGCGGAAGCCGGATCCGGACATAATTGCAATGTTGAAGAATCTTTGGTTTAGGCTTTATATTTCTTTGATTGACCTTGCATGGTCTTTCTATGTCCGTGTTTATTTATTTCCTTTAATAAGGGTTGCTAGTACTATATTATTTCATAAAATTATGATGATGTATTTTAGGACCTTAATAATAAACTTGCTTCTGAACTGATTGATGGTCCGTTGAAGCAAGAAAAATTCTCATCGTATTCTCCAGCTTAGTGGAGTTAAGCCTGTAAAAAAAAATTCCTGAAGAAAGATAAGGGGAATGTTTCGTTGAGAGCATAATTCAATTCCCCTTTTAATGCAGATTCATTGAACAATATCCCTTTGTTTCCCAGGATACCAACTGGTTGCCTTGCAAATCCTGAAACAAAGAGCAATCCACAAACAAGAGCATCTTGTTTCTTCCAATTAAAACATAATCCACAAACAAGTGTGTCTGGTTTTTTTAAAATATATGTCGTCTGCCTATTTTCCCAACACTTGCAAAAGCTTTTTTGCTTCTTGCTCAAGTTCTTGACCTTTTAACAATCCCGCTGCAAATGGAGGAGAGCTGAAACAACTTCACATCTCAAGCACCACCACTTTCAGGAGAACATGTTGAGAATCTCAAGATCATTCAATAGATATCGTAACCACTGAAGAATCTTACAAGCCGTCGTTGCAAGGGCACGGTATTCCGCTTCGGAGGAGGAACGAGACACCGTAAGTGAATCACCAAGGAAAATGACATATCTGATGATAGAGCGTCCATTTCCTTGCATTTACCCCAATCAGAATCAGAGTAGGCCTTCATGTGGAGGCTGGAAGAAGAAGACAAGGACAATCCGTTGCCTGGTGCATCCTTAAGATACTTGAGGACTTGGAATGCAGCTTGCAAGTGGACATCCAATGGTTTCAATAAATATTGGCTCAACTTGTGCACGACATAAGTAATTTCCGGCCTTGTGGTTGTGAGATAACGTAACTTACCAATCAATATGTGGAGGCAGTTGCTGGTAAGTCAATATTTGGATCCTGATCATCATCCATATAAGTAATCTGACCCTCTTCCAGCGGTGTACCATCTGTCGCAGCAAGGCGAAGAGATGTCGCTGTAGGAGAATGAGCGGACTTGCCTCCCAAGAAGCCGGTATCTCGTAATATCTCTAGCGCATACTTCTTTTGACAAATATGAATGCCGTCTTTGTTCCTTGCGACCTCCAACCCAAGGAAATACTTTAAGATGCCAAGATCCTTGATTTTAAGATGTTGATCGAGGAGTCATTTGGTTTCGTTAGTGGAGGTCATATCCATTCCGGCAAGGACTATGTCGTCAGAATAGACTAGGAGGGTCGTGAAAGACTGTCCGACTAGCTTTATAAACGAGTAATCTGATTTTGACTAGACATAGCCATAATCGCTGATAACCGGGTGTTTTGAGAGCGTACGAAGCATATTGAGCTTGACTGTCACCTTGTCCGGGAAAAGATTCAACGAGGTCTGATTAGGACGTTCCATATTCCGACACTATACCAGCTAGCGAACATCTTCACCAAACCTCTATCAGCTACTCAAGAGCAGTTTCCTCTCTCTTGAGCAGTTTTCTCTCTCTTCAGAGAGCCCCTCTCTCTCCCAAGAAAAAAATATCTAGATATTTTTTTGTGTGGAGCTTTCTACCCTTTATTGTGGATCTACCTCTCCCCTTCTCCTTGCCGACGACGTCATCCTTGTCCGGTGCTCGTCCTCATCTCCGTCTCTAGTTTCTCCGGCTCGTCCTTTTGGTTCGCCGCTTGCCTCGCCGCTGCTCGCCTCTTTGTCGTTCACCTCTCCTCCGACCGACCGCCGCCGCTGTTCGTCGCTCCTTCTCCCTTCTCACTAGCCGTCGGCGATGCTCCTCCCTTGTCGTGATCGCCTCAAATCGCTGCCGGGACCGGCTCCACCAAAGTAGAACCTGCTGCAACCAACTCCCTGTCCTCGTCGGCTCCACTCCACAACAGCCTCTAGGCGCTGGCCCTTCCACCGTCCACCTTGAGGCGGCCCTGTATGGCGGCCGGAGGGGTTGGTCACTATGGACCACCCCTCTGGTATGGTCCTGCTTTTATCCTTGCTTTTTCTTTTCTTCTTGTTGTTTTTGTTTGCTTGTGCTTTATATTGTTTTTGTGTTCTTGTTGTTGTTTGTTCTTATGCCTTGTTCCACCTGTGTTTAGTGGAATTTTGGCACGGTGTCTTTCTCTCTTATGCTTTTGCTGTAGTATGTTTTTTTGCTTGGATCGGCTTTCGTCTGATCTGAGATCTTTTTGGATCTCGAAATCTTTTCTGTGGCAGCAGGTGGAGAACCTTGTCTTGGTTGAATTTATTTGACCTTGGCTCTCATTTGGATGCATCTCGTATGCATTCAAATGCCCACGAGCTTGTCTTGTGGTTATTGGTCGTAGCTTTGTCTCGGCATAATTTCGCCCGGTCGTTTGGCTTTCATGCCTTCTCGATCGTCCTTCGCTCCCTCCTGTGCCACTTTGTTGTCATCAGTTTGGGTTTCGTTTTCTGATTGATTTTTATCGTCTTATGTCTTTGTATTTATCTTTGATGTTTTGTAACCTTTTATTAATATAGGCCTAGCGCCACGTTTTTCCTCAAAAAAAACCTCTATCAGCTAAACAGATTCAATTCCTCATGTCCATGTCGGAAATTCTCGACATCCACTCGCATCGCCTTCCAACTTGCGGGGGGTTGACGAAGTCTTCAACAATCTGCCGCAATTCTCTCTCACTCCAATTGCTACCAGCTGGGTCGGATTCAGTGCTGTTGGGAGTCCAGCAGCACGAATCTGATAACTAATATTATTAAAACGGCCCGCACCCTTTCTATTGAAGAAACGTGTTTGGTCTAATAGTAATATTTTCACTTTTTTCCCATTTGAATTCAAGTTTAAATCCGACCACAAATATATCATTTTCAACAAGACCAAAGCCCATGGCTTATAAATTGTAATCCTTTGCATCATTATTCACTACAATTACGGAGACAATGACTGATTCAATTCAATTACATTTCCACTTACAAAATTCACAGACCATGGGTGGTTTAATTGGTAACTTCAGTGGTCCCCGTACGATACGTGTAGCCTGGCGGAAATTGCGACTCGGGGTATGAACAACTCTGAAAAGCAAAGACTACTGTGCATTAGAGCCAGGACCAGATTGTTCAAAGCTAGGACAATGTGGTCAAAAAAGAAAGCTTGACGTGGCGATGTGGCGACGTTTAATTCGGTTGACCTGGCAGCAGCCGTTACTCTTTTTTTTATCCTACTTCCTCATGAATATATATTTTTAGACATAATAATATTAGTGGAAGAATATGGAACAAAACACAGAAAAAAGGTGTGGTCAGACAATAATTGACTCAGAATGACGCGGAAGTTGGAAGCGGGTGACGGAGTGGAAACGACCATTCATTATTAATGACAACATTTACATCCTAAATAGTGTCAAATATTTTTTAACGAGGTTATAACTAACAGCCTATTTAAACCCTACTACGATAAAACCTGATGAGTAACAACACGGTAGAAAAAAAAAATTCATATCTTGACGTTAATATCGCTTGATTTAATTTTACACTATAATACTCCAAATTAATAGGTCCTACAAAACCCACCATTACAACACATAATAACCTTAGCAAAAACTAATAACCCATCCATGCAAGAAACTATAGGCGCTTTTTATCCTGCCCTATCTGTTGTGCCTGTTGGAAAATATCCAAGTCAAGTGGGCACATTGCCTAAATACAGGCTGTTTCATCAAAGCATGTGGAAATGTAAAGTGTTAAAACACATATTGTTTATGCTAAAAACTCTCATTTATAGGAGTTTTCTCTCTCTAGAAAACTTCCATGCATTGTTTTAAAATACGAGTTTTGGTACGGGCTGGATTTTGTAAGTTTTTGGCCCAACTGGTCCGACCGGTTAGACCACTAGTCAGACCAGACTTTTTAAATTAATTTTTTAATATTTTTTGAATATTATGTAGACTAAATAGTCAAAATATAGGTCTAAAAGTCTGCATTTTAGAAATATCAACCAATTTATAACATATAAAGTCCATTTTTCTTTGTTGATTAAGAAAAATCGAGCATATGATTCAAATTTTTTGTTTAATTTTTTGCTGATTTGGCTAAAATCTGGTCAGACCGGGTAGTCCAATTCAAAAATCAGTACGGACCATTCGATCAGACTAGAAAATAGACTATTTGACCATATACTATTTTTTACTGTAAAAATGGGCCGCTTGAGGGACTGATTCGTGGTCCGACCAGTCGGACTACATTTTTTAAAACTATGCTTCCATGGAGCCTATAAAGGATCCTCCTATTAGTGTGGACTGTGGAGTCTCCCGAAGCTCATCAGGGAGGGACATTCTTTTTCCATTCCTCAACTTGATTTTTTTAGAAGTAAATTTTATTTATAATATGCCAGAAACAAACTCTCGAAATCACCGGCCTCGTTAAACCCTAATGCAATCAATAACACCACGAAGAAGAAGTTCTTTTCTGGCCCAAAGTTACAAAATGTTTATGCTACCCCTGAATAATTACATATCCATTTTTGTAGGTAAATTGATTTAGTATATAAAAAAGGGCTTAACTCCAACCACAAGTTACAATCACCAAAGGCACATTTCTTGCAATCAAAATCTAACTAGTGTTCAAAAAATTCAAGTGACAATCAATGACTCCAAGCAAAGAAGTAGATGTTGATTGCCGCAACCATTTAGATAGTTCGTCCATGTTAGCCACCCTTTGTCTGTGATGGAGAATCGTGTTAATTAGCTCTCCCGTAGTAACTTTTCCCTCGAATAATTACATATCCATGATCTTAGGAGTCCTAAGCAAATTGACCAAAGCGGCAATTTGGTTAATGGTTTGTCCCACCACTCCATATGTCCCTTATAGATTGGTACTTGGTATGTAGGGACTAACATAAAGTTTCTCTTCCCTCTCCGGAGAAGAGTGATGGTTTAGGAGATTTTGTTTCCTTTTCAAAAAAAAAATTAAAATTCTAGAAAAACTCTCCCTTCAAGGTGGAGCCTTCTCATTTTTCCCTCACTCGCTCTCTCCTTCACCTCTTTGTTGCCCGCTCTCGCTTTCACCACTCAATCATCGCCCTAACAGCTCGGCCCTTCAGCCGTCGGGTCTAGACCATGCTCAGACCACACAGAGGCAGCCCATGTTGGTGACCAGAGGGGTTGGTCACTGTCGACCTCCCCTCCGATCTATTTCTGGTATTTTTTCATGATTATCTATGGTTTTTACTTGTTTTAATGTGTTTATACTGTGATATTTTAGTTATTGTTACATTTTATATTGCTCTGATTTATTATCCAAACTCCCATTTATTTTGGGATGTTTTTTCTCAGTATCTTGTTTGGCTTTTTTGTTGTGTAATCTTTTGTTTGGATCAGCCTATGCTTGATCCGAGATTTGTATGGATCTCAATATTTTTTTTTGCTGCAGGTGGAAAATTTTATCTCAGTTGAAGTCGTTTGACCTTGACTCTCATTTGGGAGTATTTCGTATGCATCCAAATGCCCACGAGGCTGCGTCTTTGACATTACCTTGTGGCCTTTAGTCATTGCTTATCTCGGCATAACTTCGCCTTGGTTGATGGCTGTTGCGAGTTCTCGACCACCCATCGCTTCCACTCGTGCCATCTTCGGGTTGGTTGTCGCCTTTCGCTTGGTGTTATCTTTATCTGTTTATATATTTTCTAATTCTGTCTTATAACCCGGTACCTTAATATTAGATTTTGTGCCGCCATTATAAAAAAAAGATATGTAGTGGTCTCTAGTTCTAGCATTGGATATGAGAGAAGTATATAGTTCGCTTTGTCCCTGTACTATGATCGGGAAAATGTATTAGTAATGAATGAAAAGAGCAAAGGGCATCAATGTGGGCCATTCGTTGGCTGATGCTCCCTTATTTTAACGTCATCACTATGTGAAGGGGACTAATGTGAACTAATATAATTACACATACAAACTAATATCACTTCGCATGCAAACAAATATCACTTCATATACAAAACAGTCTCATGCAAATTAATATCATTTCACATGCAAACTAATATCACCTGATAAGTTATTGACTATCAGATTTAAAGACAATCAAATCTGACAGCCCACATTTAGTCCCCTCCGTGACTAAATTATTTCTTCTCTGGTAAGAAGCATCGGTCCCAATCCAAAATCAAACTATCCAAATTGATTGAATGCAAGGGGAAGCAAGGTAGAGAGCAAAAATCAATCTGGATAGTTTCACTTGCCCACTCTTCTCTGGAAAAAATCAAATTGGGACCATTCTTTTCCATAGTTGTTGCCGGAGAGCAAAATGATCGCGTAGGCCATAATTTTGAGCGACGACGATGGAACAATTTGGGGCTATTCTCACTCGCCCCTAATTAGCAGCTGAGATATGGAATAGTTAATTAGTGGTTGTGGCGGGGACAAGCTCGAGCGACGACGGTGTTGTCAACGGCCATGACGTCAACGTAGGGAGGGTGGAAAACATGCCTCACCGTTCTCGCCGCTGTCGGAGGCGACTTATCCCCTACCTTCTTGTCCCCAGCTCTTATGACCCAATTGGGGATTACGTTTTCTCATTCCGGTATCACTCCATTTATCTTTCGGATATGGGTTTCTTCGATCTGGGTATATAATTTCTTATTTTTTGATCTTGGCCTCATCCGTTCTAGGCGTTGGCCTCATCCGAAATGGCTCCCACACAGTCTACTTGGGATCCCGGGCGAGGTCAGCTCTCGGTGTGCCGACACGTGCCCAAGTCCTACGTCCTCGTCTATTTCGATGAAGGACATGCCCAGTTTGGTTGGGGACACTTTTCCTTTTTCCATTTACAGAGAAACAATCGCTCCTAATGAAAGGGTTTTTCTCCTCTCAATATTTTTCCCTCTTCGAGCCTTTTATTTCTTTCCTCTAAAATCTTGATATTGAGTTTCTTTATTTTTTTATATTTTTATCTAAATTTTTTACTTTGATCGGAAAAGGAGAGGAAGGGTCGGAAAAGAAGATGATGGGTTGGAGAAGGAGACTCTAGGGTATAATAGTCTTTTTTGAATATAATAATAAAAAATTATTGATGACGTCAGCGAGAAATTCGAGAGTATAATATAAAATTAAATATCGATAAATTTTTAATCAATTGTCAAAAGAGTAGGAGTGGAAGATAAATATGTCAAATATCAAGAGTCAATAATTATCCCAAAAAAATTCAACCAGTAGGAGGCGAGAGGAGAGAGAGAAGGAGAGGGTATTATCTGCCAAGGAACAAATCCAGGTCAATCATATCCCCTTGGTGACAGAGTTTTATTTTTTGAAGATTTTGGTGACAGAATTTCGAAACACTGTATTGGTGACAGAGTTTTATTATATAGAGTCAGTGATCATACTTGGGTATATCCAGCTCCAGCTCTGGGCTGTCACTTCTTTCTCAAAAAAAGCTCTCGGCTGTCACGCCAGAGGAGAGAGAAAAGAAGACGAGTATTTTCGACCCTTTGTCAATAAGTGGTACAATGGGTTCTTTTGCGGTTTTGCCAACCTTAACAAACACCAAATAATTTATATTCATTTCTAAAAATATATATTTTACATTCACTTAAAAAGATTTTAGATTTAAATATAATTAACAGATTTACCTTGACTTGATCATTGTTAATCAGATTCGTGATTCGATTCAATTTGTAAAAAATGTAATTCAAATTATCCAAAATTAAATTAAGTACGGTTCAAGATTTTTATAATTCGTCAAACCGAAGAATTCGATTTGAATTTGATTTGACGAATTACAGAAAAAATAAAATAAAAATAGGGATAAGTCTGGCCTTCCCTCACGTGACCCATCATAATTCTTGGAGTGCAACAACTCAAATGAGGACAAACCGTTGTCAGTTTTTGTACCCATCAAGTTCCATCCCATCCCCTTCTATCAGTGCGTTAAATGGGTCAAATTTTTGTATTTTTTAATAAATTCGAAAAACTTTCAAAAACAATTTCAAGAATAACTGGAAAAATGCAACAAAAATATAGTTTTACTGCTATTTAATTTGAACTTGAAGTAGTCTATTTACTAAACTTTATGTAGATTTGCTACTTTTCAAAATAAAAAAATTTAAGCAACCATGTGTACATTTTTATCTAGTTATTTAAGCTAGTGTGAGGTCGTTAAGTTATGTGTACATTTTTGCGTCAAATCGGAAAAACTTGGTTATTGTTATTATTTATTTTTAAATTTAAATTTACTTCAAAATACTATAAATTTTCATTCCATTCTTGAAAATTTACACAATTAATTTAAATCTCAATTCTTTCTCTAGTATATACAACTCGAGAGGTGACATTAATGTCCAATCTATACAACCCAGAAAATTCACTAATCTCTAACCCTAATATTCACCCTAATTATTTGTTACTGTTTAGAAATCTCTATACAACTTTAATCAAAAATATATTTTTTCTAGAAGCTTCCGCGAGGAGGAGATACTGGACTAGTAGTAGTCGATTATAAATATCAAATCTTGAACGGAAAAAAAAATCAACCAGTAGGAGGCGAGAGGAGAGAGAGAAGAAAAGGTGGTGACAGTTTCGAAAACACTGTATTGTATTACATTGAGTCAGTGATCATACTTGAGTATATCTAGCTCTGGGACTACTGTCACGCCACAGGAGAGAGAAAAGAAGAGGGGTATTTTCGACCCTTTGTCAATAAGTGGTACAATGGGTTCTTTTGCCAACCCTAACAGACACCAAATAATTAACATTCACTTAAAAAGATATTACATTTAAATTTCTCAGACGTAAAAAAAAAAAAATATATATATATATATATATCATTAACGGAACTCCGCCCTTCTCGAATACATACATAGCTTACCCCCCGAAAAGAATACATACATGCATAGCTATCACCAAAAACCATCAAACACGTTACCCCAAAAAACAACCCCCAAACACGTTACCTAAACAAGAATAACACAGACTCTATGCAACAATCCCACGCTAACAAGTTGCCAAGACGGATGGCAATGGGCAGTATCTGGGTAGGATCTATAGGACCCAGATCCTTACTCTTTTTTTAAATGGTAGACTCAGATCCTTACCCTTATCCTCTTTAAAAATAAGGATTCGGGCAGGATTTGAGTCCTAAAAAATCGGGCAGGATCATGGCGACCCGCTGGTCCTTATTTTTTTTAATATATTTAATTTTTAAAAATTAAATTATCTTTTGATAGTTTTCAAATAGCAATGAGACATTTTTATTCATTAAAAATATCAATATAAAGAAATTAAAAAAACAAATCAAAAAAAAAAGTTGAAGTTGGTTAAGTTAAAATTGAGAATTTGGTTTGTAATTTTTACTGCTATTACTTGGGGCATGTGGCTGCTTCGTAATGATATTTATCTTCAATGAGGCGAGGTACGATAATGAGCTTCTCCTGTATTTTGTGCTCTTTCATGTCCAAGAGTGGATCCCTTTGGACGGATGCCTTGATCATTCACAATCAATCGCCGCTCACTTTCTTGATTGCCTACAAGAATTTATAGGTCCCTCTTCTTTACCTCTTGAGGTTGAGGGAACGTTTTGGTCGGGGGTGGGGTTGTAACTGATGTAAATATCGGGCCCCTTTATCTTGTCTTTCTTTTTGCGCTTCCTCTGTTTTGAACTTTTATTTTAATAAAAAATATTTACCTACCAACAAAATTGAAAATTTTGTATTATGTCTAATAATTAATATACATGTATATTATTTTAAAATTAATTAAAAAAATTCAGGTAGGATCAGGGCAGGATCCTATAGATCCATACCCATGCCCTTATCTTTTTAAAATATCAGGATCCGGGCAGGATCAGGGTCTAGACCCGGTCAAAGTCAACGGGTCTTGGACCCTTCGAGTCTGGATCAGAGTAGACCCTCAGGATAAGAGTCTAATTGCCATCCCTAGTTGCCACATTTCCAAATAAAGAAACAATATAAAATATTAATCTTTTGGTAAATCATGTAGGTAAATCAACGTTGCAATTGACGTTGGCAATTTTATGGTTATTGCAATCTTTTGGTAATTGGCCAGCATCCAAAATTCCCGAGTGAGAGTTATCGTATAAAGTTTAATCAATGTTTGTTTCCGAAGCATTGCGGCCCCGACTCTTTTCAAATGAGGTGAGAATAAATTTTGATGAGTTGTTATTGAAAGTCAAAATTAGAGTTCGAAAAATTTAACTATAAATGTTCAATTCTTGGAGTGATATTGTTAGAGATTTACTAAATAAAAGTTGTTGCTACTCCAACTATATTAACTCATTGATAATTGATTGTCCTGGTTATAAAAATACTTAACTTGAATGAAGAATAATTCCCACGTGAACGCTTTCGAATAAATTAGGTGGCTGTCCAAAACCCTCAATAGAAAAACGAATAAGATTTAATTCACAATAGGAAACAAAGATATATCCCTTCTTTAACGGGGTTGGATTTTATTAGGGAAACGAAAATCTAAAAAAAGGGACAAACCCTTACCCTTGAATTGGAGGGGACAAGTTTGTTTTGATTTTTATTTATATTTATGTATATTATGTTGAAGAAGTTATCTGAATAAAAACTGAATTAATTGGCTTAATGAATTTCCAAAAAAATTGCAAGAACAATCATGCGTTACTTAATTACTTTAGCAGATGGAGAGAGACATTTCATAAATCCCTTAACTAGGATAATTAAATGGTTGAACATCAACATACGACACTAGTTAGAGTCAGAAATCTCGATGCTATAATTAGCCAAGCAAAAGCGGAAGGCCCGGCTTAGGTAAAAACTATTCACTGGGTCAAAAAAATTTTTTAACTCTTGAACTTACCTATATTAATATTCTACCTGCCAAAGCAATTAACAGCGGTTGATTTTAGAGCTCATTTACAGGTTGGGTTGTGACACTCCCTATATAAAGACGCCCCCACCCTTGGAAACCCTAAACCCACACTCCTTTCCTGTCCACTCCACTCCTCTTCCTGTCCTCTTCATAGAAAGAAACCTAATCACACACCCTTCCTAAACAACATGTTCCGAATGCTCTCCTCTCGAGCATTTTCTACCAAACCCTTGGTTTACGGTGGGGTTCTCATAAACCCTTTGAACACCTTCTTCCAAACAGAAAACTCCCCCAAAAAAATTTTCCAGGACCTCTGTGAAAGACGCTTTAAATGGAAAAATGAGGCACAATTAAGGGCTATAGGAGAAAACGACCGAAGCAGACTTCTCCAACTGGCAAATATATACCGTGATCCCAAGTTCACCGAGGAACTCTGCATGCGTTTTATCCCCCCAAAGGTACAGTCCTCTATTTGGCTTTTTTAAATTTTAAATTATTATCTTTTAAATTTTTAACTTTTCCGCCTATGTAGGATTTGGACCCGGAGGCGCCACCAAAGCCGAGCCACGCCACAATGTAGGCTCTACAAAACTTGAAGGCACTAGGTGTGCGTTTTGCAGCAATTGCCAAGAACAGGTACCAGCTTAACGAGCTAAGTACCAGAGATCATTTCTATTTTATGGAGTTGGTTGTGAAAGGGGAGAACGGAGGAAACGAAGCGGATCTTTTATATGCTGCGTATGAGAAACTGGAAAACCAAGTGTGTCTTCCTGTGCTTGTGGTCGCTGATGATACCTGGAGCTATCAAGCAGCTCGTTACAAGGATCTTCAACCGGTATTGTGGGGACGCGATGTCGGCTCTCTCGAAGATATTGAAGATATGGTCCGTGGGGTCAAATAAACGTTCTACATCCATCCATGTCTCTTAGCTTAGAACAAGTTTTCGTTAAATTTGCTGTTTTGTTTTTTTGTCTGTCTGTCTGTCTGTCTTGTCTTTCTTTCTTTAGTATCTGTTTGGTTTTGGTGTCCCAATTAATGTATGTATCTGTTTGGACTTGGATTTCTGATCCACTTATTCGGTGATATTAGCCAAGTTAACAAATCTATTCTACCATGGCACTTCATATATTTTTTAAATTTATTCTAGTGATACCAAAATATTTTTCTTGTCGAATTATTGTAACGTACAATTTTGAATAATCACAATTAACAATACATAAAACGGGAAATTTGGAGGTTGTACCGAATTGGGGTTGATCAAAATATTCTTCCTGGACTACTTCCAACTCACAGAGTGGTAATATTATCCATATTATTATTATTATTAGCGAGGAAAATCAATGTGGGGGGAGATAAATAGTAAAAGGGAGTAGTGGGGAGCACACAGATGAATTATTTTCGACGGGAGTGGATATTTTCTTGGGTGAATTTCATTATTCATAATAATGTAGCACCATCAAACTCTATTTTAAGGTGTTTGTTTTAATAATATTTTTTTTATTCGTAAAGTCTATACAATATTTATCCATTTTCATTCCCTATTTGAAACAAGTTAAAAATATCTTATTTCCAACTTTATATCGTCAAATTTTTCTTTCCTTGTTAATCTTATTTTCCTAAACAAGGTCACCTTAGTTTTACGGCTTTGGATTAGGTATGGAGTGAAAGAAATGATTCCGAATAGTTTGGAGTGAAAGGGATCGCAATGGCATACCCAATTATGTGATAATAGCATGCCCTTTATGTAATACTGGCATACCCCGTTATGTCATACTGGCCAATGTATTTTCTGTGTTTGTAATAGTGGCATGCCCCGTTATGTCATAGTGGCCCGCATAACTTTTTTTTTATTTTGGTCCCCGTAATTTTATATTTTTACAAAAAAATCTCAATATGTCTTTGATTCCAAACCGTTTGAAATAGAACATTTCGTTCCCAACCCATAGTTTTATTACTTGTATAATGTTACAAGTGCTAGACGGACGGATGAAAACTCGAGATTACATAGAATAGTGATTCAAATTTTGAAAGGGAAAAAAAAATTAATTATATAAAAAGTCTTACATCTCGCGAATAGACATTTTATCACGTGATGTTTGACAAATGTTCGATTTTTATATTGTTCAGCTCCAAAATAGAACATTCTTACAAATCCCAAGAGCTCATAATACTGATATTATATATATGGTCCAAGAAGATAATCCTAGACGTGTTCTTCATAGGTAGGACCAATGATTCGGAGAGGATAAATTGTGCACAAAAAATAATGCAATTCTATATACTATTATACCGAGAGCTAAGTATAAAAGCAGCTCTTTTTCGTATAATCTGTGCCGACTCCAAAATATTTTTTGCATTCATAATTATTTGAATCAAAATACCAACCGATGGTGATGACAATTGTTTTAATTTTTTTTTGGTTTAGATAGAATAATACTTCAGCCAATTGATATAAATGTTCCTCGGTTGGTGCGTAATCGTGTACGCTCTAATCAAATACTTGATACTAATGAAAAAATTAAGCAAAGTTCACAATATAATTACAAAGTGTTTATATGTGATTATAGTACCATACGTCATCCAATATGCCTGTTTTGAATTTGGTTATTTATATATTTAGTATTCAATTAATAACAAAATGTTATATGATAAGCTTGATATACTAAATTTTAACGCAGAAGATGGATTTATTATCAACAATGTGTCGACGTAAGAGAAATTAATATGAGCGATTGTTTTTCACCAAAAACAAAATCTGAGCCATTGAGGTGGTTTAACTTTAATCAGTTATGAAACATCTTGAAAATACAACATTGTGAGTTTTATCAATTTTAAAAATATTTTTGTTTTGAATTTTAATTAGAACTCGCGAGATACTAGATTGTGTAAAAAAAGGTAAAGTGCAACTAGTCAAAATGCCACGGCGGTCAATCCAAACACCGCCCCGAGGTTTTCCTTATATATAGCTCTAAATTTTTTTGACTCACAATCCGATAATAGCCGGAGAGAGATAATAAGACATAGAGACCAGAGTCCAGACCCGCTTTGACTTCGATGCCCTCAACAAGACGAAGAAGAAACGAACATCAAACTAGGCTCGATTTATTATATGATAAGCTTGATTTACTAATTAATCAAAATTTATTATATGGTAAGCTCGATTTACTAAAATTTTGATATGGCAGATGGATTTATTACCAACAAATATTTTGATTAACTAACAATGATAAAATTATTCTAATTTTTTGAAAGGTAAATGAATTTTAGTTTTGCTTTTTCAAACTAAAAAATTTCTACGTGAAAAAGCCTATTTGAGTTAAATTTCTAAATAAAGAGTTAACACCCTAGTCATATAACAAATTTCGGATTAGCTGATTGATTTGTTGGTACCAAGAAGTAAAATTTGTTTTCTTTTATTTTGAGAACCCAAACTCAACATGTGCGACAATGAATTATGCATCCTTTTTTTATTAGCTATACGAGCAAATTACTTTCATCCCAAAAATAATAATCTTAATTGGCCCTTTCCAAAATCACCGCATATAGCCCATGACTTGGATTTCTGGTCCACTTATTCGGTGAAATTAGCCATGTTACCATGAGAATAGCATCCAATTACAGAAGGAAAAGAAAAACATCCAACAATAGCCATCTTGGGAATCCAAAACCAAGATGTTCAAAAATTCATTCTCCCGAACCAATACAAAGCTGCCCCTCCGCCAACACAAAGCATCTCACAGTCGAACACTTACCATCAAAGAAGCAAGATGGGGAGAGCGGCGAGCAAAGACTACGGGACGGGAATTCGACGGCGAGCAGAGGCTCAGAGCTGCGGGGCCGAGGGGGTTGAGGAATTGGGAATTTAGGATTTGGAGAGGGAATTATAAATTTAGGATGAAGATGGGTTTGAGTGTTTGACTTGGTAAGTCAATAGTAAGCTTCTTAAAAATTGTGCAACACCCGTTCAAATAATAAAATACATATCGGACAAAAGCAAATCAGAATGCCCAACTTGTCAACATATAAGCAAGAGCATGATTCATAGACATTCATATCACTCTAAAAAGATGATATCTTGACATGTGCTCCTTTTCAAAAATATTCAGTAGTTTTTCATAGAAAATAAATACTAAAACGAACAAGTAGCATAATTAAATGTTAGGAAGCTCAACAGAACAAACAGGAAAAAATTCAGAACAACCGAATTCCCAAGGTAATAGCATCCAAACAGTACAAACACGAAACAAATCATACTAGAGTAAGGGGACATTCAACCTTCCCTTGAACAATCTGCATCGCACAAAACCAAATCACTCTCTTGCGTACAATACTCGAGCAGACAACAGAACACTAAAACCGCAAAGAGCACCAATCCAAGTAAGAAGGCGGAATCATGTCTGACCTGATAGGCTTTATACAAGCAAGCTTTCGGGCCTCCCGAGAGAGCACCGAAGACGACGGGACACGGCCTAACCCTGCACGGGCAATCAATCCACAAGTGAAGCTAAAGCAACCAACCAGTTACCCAGGCGCCGGAGACAGCCTCCGTATCTTGTTCATTAGCACCGAACACGGTTCTGTATATTCACTCTCCTCGGCGGCGGAGACTGCAGCGGCTCGGCCTGGCTTCCGGCCAGCCATTTCTCCTCCCCCTCTGGCCACCGGTAGCTTTCTTATAAGCATCTCTTTTATATTAAGAAAATTAATTAGAAACGGAGAGTTTTGGGAGTGCAGTTTGGGGTAGCTTGCAAAGAAAGGAGAGGTGGAAGGGAAGGGAGTAGGCTTTTTTTCCTGAGAGGAGGAAAGGGGAGTTAGCTTTCTTTTCTTTTTTTTCAGAAGAAGGAAAATGCTGCCGTGGAGGGCGGATAACTGTTTGGATGTGATGAACGGTTGAGATCTATTTCTGAGCTTTCGGGTTTTGGGGGTCCCCCGCCTTCCACGTGGCAACTAAAGAATGGTATTGTTGTAAAAAGTATATAAAATAACAAAGGTAAAATTTTCACGTGCTTGATGGATAAATTATGATAATGTGTTTTTACTTTTTAGAGTTTGATATCTCCAGTAAAGTTAAAGCAACATCGGTTCTTTAAATGTTCTCACCGATATTTTTTAAGTAGATTTTTGTTATTCGTTGTTAGACAGATTGTGGAATACTTTGAACTCTTGATCCTAAGGTTGTGGTACTAAATACTTGCCATTAACATTGTGAGAAGTACTAAATAGCATTAGAAAGACAACACCAAAAGCTCCTTCCCCTTGAGTTTATACATGTCCTCTTCTATCCCAGGAGCGTCTTTAAGAAGGACAGGACAAACACAGTGAATTTGTCTTTTGAGCCTTTCAAACAGTGCATCCGATATAGGTCCCTGCATGATGAGGATGATAGTATCTGAGAACAAGATCCATGTGTCTCAGCTTAGAGCTTAATCTTTACAATGAAAAGTCGACTATGGTGCATGCATCAGGCCTGAACATAGCACAAGAAACCCTTGCAGCCACAGACACGACGCTTCTTAAACCACTAGATCACATTTAATGGCAATAGCCCAAGAAGCATACAAAGTGGAAGGAATATGGCATACATTGATATAAGTTGAATCGCCAGGGACTAGCGGACGCAGCATAGGAAATACTGGGACATTCTGCACCAGTAAATTCATGATTTAGTATCAAGCTGCAAACTGAAAACTTCCAATTGCCAGTAAAGTAACAAAGAGGAAACATGACAATATAGAACAAGTATGAACTTCTTCAGTTCCAACCAGACAATACTTAAAAGATTCTCTAAAGTGGCCAAACTCATTATTGTTCACACATAGAAGGCTTTGAAATGTGCTAATAGAGTAAACTCAGCTGTTTTTAAAGAAAAAAATTGGCATAGAAGCAGGAGCCAACTAACCCGAATCTGCTAAAGAATGTAGAAAAGAAATAATTTTTGACAACCAATTACACTATAATTCACAAACTTTTTTTTTCATAGGTAAAGTTGTTTTATTTCTATCGTAATGTAAAATGTACATGGCACCTAATATCTACCCACCCCGAATGTGCTGTTGCAGCCACAAACCTCATAAAAACCCCGCAGTCGGAGCCGGAAAACCTATAATTCACAAACTTTCAACTAAAAAACATTCAAACAAAGTCGTTTCAAACATCTTAATCACCAACACAGAATGCACCCAGCAGCATAAAGCTCCAAGCTTTTGAATTTCAATTTCACCGGGAATAAAAAAAAGACCAAAACTTTACAACAAGAGGAACACAGACCGTTGACTGCTGCTCGGCCAGCCATTCATCGACGTCCCAGGAGTTCCTTCCACCGACGGCTTTCCTCACCAAGGAATCACTGGAGCGAAAGAATGCCCTTTGACCCAAACCCGAGCCCCGAGAAGCACTCCCGGAGATGGAATTAAGGGACCCGGTAGCTGCTCGGAGGGGAGAAGCTAGATGGGTGAGGTATATTTGGCGGGAGGCAGAGGAAGAGAATATCTTTAACATATTGGAGAGCCCTTTGGAATTCCGCCCGCGGTGGGAAGAAGGAGAGGAGGAGTTTTACAGAGACCTACGTCTTGAATTCGAGTATTTACTTGCGCCGCAAGTTGTAACCGAAAGAGATCTAGCCCTAGTATCCAAAAGATGATTTTTTTTTTTCTCTTTAAGGTAATCACATATATGTACTTGTATTATTTAATCTTTTTTTTACAAAAGTATTCGGTTATACGTATCACCAAATTAATAATACAAACTTTTTTCTGTTAGACAATTCAATTTCTCGAGTGAAACGGCTAGTGCGACTAACATGGTACCAAGTTAAGGTGGCGACTTAAATGCCAATCGGATGTAACCTAGGTGTAACTTACACCTATGCGAATATTCAAACAAAGTCGTTTCAACCATCTTAATCTTCAAAGCAAGCGCCACTTTTGCACTCAATCTCCCAGTAACCTAAAGCTCCAAGTATGACGATAATTTTTCCTGCTTCAATGGACCCGTTCATTGACAAGGTCCTAAAAAACTAATTGTCTCTAGAAAATTAATTAGAAAAGGACAAAAAAAACCGTACAGAAATGGTTATAATTTCGAGATTCGGTAGCTCGATCTATTTCAAATTTCTCCATACGTACCTCCTCCAGATCTACGAGCTCTGTGGACTCGTTGCTCGAGCAGAACAGAGAAGAAGAAGATTCCTCCAACGTGGAGATGCCAGCTGCCGCGCTGTAATTCAGCGTCACCACCACCTCCAGATCTACGAACTCGCTGCTCGAGCAGAACTGAGAAGAAGACCCCTCCGACGTAGAGATGCCGGAATTCAGCTCCTCCTCTTCATCCTCTGACTGGAGCGCCGCGGGGAGGACGACGCCGTCTCCTGTAGCTCGTAACCGGAGTCCGTGCTCGACGAATTTTCCACCGCCTCCTCGCTAACCTTAGTCGTTCGCTTGGAATTCCTCTTGCATTCTCCCTTTCTTCCCGCGCTCTCTATCTCCCTCTCCCCCTTTTTTTTTACGAAACGGTGAGTTTTGGCAGTGTAGTTTGAGTTGGCTTTTTTTCCCTGAGAGGAGGAAAAGGGGTTTTTTTTTTCTGAATGGTGTTACTATTCACCGTTTTTTGTGAAAAAAGCGTCCGATTTGAAAATATTGCGGAGACGGTGTCCACGTGGCACGGACGCCAAAAAAAGTCGGATCTTGGGTCGGATGACCAAGATCCGACTTTTTTTGTCGGATATATCATCCGACTAAAAAAGTCGGATCTTGGTCCAAGATCCGACCTTTTTTGTCGGATGACCAAGATCTGACTTTTTTAGTCGGATCTTGGTCGATAATCCTATCCGCTATAAAGTGGATTTCCGAAGGATATCGAGATCCAACTATAACAAGATCCAACAAAAAAGTCAGATTTCGGTCGGTATATACACCAAAATCCGACTTTTTCCGTCGCTCACACTCCCGTCCCCGACTCGTTTTCGCCCTCCCTCGCTTCGTCTGTCCCGCTCCCGCTCGCCTCGCCGCTCCCCGCTCCCGCTCCCCGCTCCCGCTCCCCTCGCCGCTCGCTGGCTCTCCGCTCGCCGCTCCCACTCCCGCTCCCGCTCCCGCTCGCCTCGCCGCTCCCCGCTCCCGCTCCCCGCTCCCGCTCCCCTCGCCGCTCGCTGGCTCTCCGCTCGCCGCTCCCACTCCCGCTCCCGCTCCCGCTCGCCTCGCCGCTCCCCGCTCCCCGCTCGCCGCTCCCCGCTCGCCGCTCCCCGACGTCGTATTAGGTAAATTTTTTAATTAGTTAATTAGTTAATTGTGAATGTTAGTTAATTGGTTAATTGGTGATGTTAGTTAAATAGTTTATTGGTTAATCGTTGATGTTGGTTAATTGTAATTTGTAGATAATTGGTTAAAAAAAATTTGGTCCGAACGGTGCGACCAAAATTTCAGTCTGACCGGTCCGAACGGTGCGACCAAAATTTGGTCCGAACGGTGCGACCAAATTGACCAATTTATGGTCCGACCAGTTTTGCTGAAATAATGGCCAATCGGTTTGACCAAAATATGTTACGATTGGTTTGACCGAAAGATGGTCCGACCAGTTTGACCGAAAGATGGTCCGACTAGTTTGACCAAAAGATGGTCCGACCAGTTTGACCGAAATATGGTCCGACCAGTTTGACCAAAATAAGGTCTGAGTGGTTTGACCGTTAAATAGTGTGACCGTAATATGGTCTGTAATAACGCTATTTTAATTAATTTTTTGATTAATATTCTAATTGTTCAATGTTTAACATTGTTGGATTTGCTAAGTTTGTTAATATATTGGTAAGTTAATATAATGTTCTAATATGTCTATTGTGTTGTTTAGATATGGATGCACAGCCATACGGGCATCTTCTAGGGAATGGAGGACCCTTAGATACGTCGGTATTAGTGCACCAGGATGTGCACCGTTCTCAGGACGTGTGGAACCGTGAGGTTCGTGAAGGGATTAACGATAATCAGGACACATTGTTGAAGATACACCGACAGAAATGGACGGTGTCTCATGTGCAGAACGAGGCCTTTATAGCCTATATGAAGGAGGCAGGTTTCTGGGATGTGTGGTGTATTGGCTGGGTCGTTCTCGAAACAGCATTTGTTACAGCCTTGGTGGAGCGGTGGCGACCCGAGACCCATACGTTCCATATGCCTGTGGGTGAGATGACATTTACTCTTCAGGACGTTGCTGTGTTGTTCGGGCTTCCTATCGATGGACACCCAGTAACAGGGTTGCAAACACCTCCTGATTGGCACGAGTTCTGCGTACGCCTATTTGGCAGTAACCCGGCAGATACCCCTGGAATGGTTTGGAAAAACCAAATTGCCCTTAAATGGTTCGAGGACCATTTTGACCCTGCTACTATCCCGATTGATGCTGGTGATGAGGTCGTAAAATGATATGTTCGAGCGAACATATTGCGACTTATCGGATGCATTCTTTTTCCCGAGTCTAGTGATGCGAGGGTCAACACATACTGGTTGCCACTTCTAGAGAATGTAGAGGCAATTGGTTCTTACAGCTGGGGTAGTGCGTGTTTGTCACACACGTACAGCCATTTATGTAGAGCCACAAGCTCGACACGTTCACTTATTGCCGGGGCGATGACGCTAGTATGTATGTGGGCTTGGGAACGGATCATCCCAAATCGTCCGATTTTGTTAAATCCGGCAGTGCAACAACCTGGGCAAGCACTGGACATCAGGTACAAATTATTACTTAATGCGCTGTAGCCGATGATTAACCTTATAGACTTGACGTGATATTTTTATGTCACTGTGCAGGTGGAGTGGAAAATGTAACAGAGCGGCCAGCAAAAAAATAACAACCGTATCTGTTTACAGACGCAGGTTGGATGAGCTTAGAGAATCAGATGTAAGTAATTTGTTTATTAAATTTTAATGAATAGTTTTGACTTAAATCATACTGTGTTGCATACATATAACCATGACCTCTTGGACGAGCTACGACTGTGTGCATTTGTTACAGGTTGTATGGATGCCGTATAACGACGAGATTCTTGGCAATCTTCTGATAATATGCCATCGTGATTGTGGCTTATGGTTGGCACGAGTCCCGTTGATATGCTTTTTGCATGTGGAGTGGCATTATCCTGATCGGGTGTTACGACAGTTCGGATTACTCCAGGGTATTTCGGCTAGCCCTGAGATCGATGAGGCGACACATAGTGCGGTGGATGGTCGGGGTCAGGCTGGCCAAAATTGGAATGCTATTTACGAAGGCCATGTGAAGATCTGGGTGGAATTTCGGACAAGATATGTGTATCACGGAGTACCTACATCGCCGTATATCCATTATCATGATGGATATATGGATTGGTACAGGAAGATTACTCGGCGATTCATCAGCCCTGCTAGCGCAATGTTACACATGAGTGTAAGTCAATTTAGCTATGTTAAATAAATATGTTGTCTATTTTAATTTTAATAGCGATGTTCCACAATGCTAATGATAATAAAATTTTATTTGTAGGCGGATGTTGTTGAGCATATACGCCACAGGTCTTCAGACATTTCAGAAATTCAGAATTTGTCTCAGGTTGCACTTGGGTTCGCCGGCGAGCAAAGACGGTACCTAGGTCTCCGCGACAGCCAGCCACCTGTGGGACTGGCGGAGCACATGACATACGATCTTCCTCAATCAGAGAGGGTATCTGTCGTGAGACGCAAAACCACCCTTTTCAACAAGCGGCAACCAATACCCCGGCCTGAGCCCGTAGCTGGTTATCAAGTGGAGCCCATGGTCTGGGAAGATTATCGGTCGAGATCGCAGATTCCAGCAAACACAGTGACGTCTCTCAGCATGGATACCTCCGCCTCTCATCCGTTCTCCCAGCACACAGATTTTGGCACCCCCGGCTCCGCTTCCCAGCCGTCCCACCAGCACTCGAGTTACGGCCTAGCCCACACTGGGGTGCCGCATTCCCAGCTGTTTACTCCCCCTAGGCAGAGGTATTTGTTTATCTTAATTTGTGGTATTAATTATGAATTTCATTATAATATGTTCAATTAATTTGATTTCATTATTATATAAATTTTTGGTTTTGTTATTAGGGGTGTTCTCATTGGAGACGGTACAATGGCAGCTAGGTCTGTGCAGCCGTTTTCTTACGGACTGGGCCCTTCCGGATCGGGTTTCGGCGTCGCCCCCTCCGCTGCTCATCCATTATTCAGGGAAAATATATTTGGTTGGCCCCAAACTGGGGCTCATACGTCCGACATGCAGTCCAGTTTTGGTTTGGCCCGGTCTGGTATACAGACATCCCAACTATTTGAGACACCTACACAGAGGTTGGTTCTCTACAATTTGGTGTGTGTTAATTATGAATTTTATTTAAAAATTTTGAATTGATTGTATGGCTTTATTGTGTTGATAACATAATTTGTTGATTTTGATAAATTTGTATGATATTTTATAATAGGACTTCGCCATGTGATACTTCAACTCATGGTAGTGGTGACTCTTCATTTGACGATCCAACCGATTTGGAGGATGAAGAAATACCTCTGGACCGGCGTCAGCCTAATCGGGGAGCTAGAGAGGCTGGTGTGCGATGTTTTACAGGAGGACACCTGAATGTGCCTGGAAAGGGAAAGGGGAAGGCGAATGCTCACGCAGATAAGCATCAAAAGGAGAAGCCTCAGAAGAAGAAGAAGTAGTTTATGCTTCTGTACTAGACATTCGTTGGATGCTTTTATGACTGTATTAATTTCACTTTTTTTATGATTTGTGTTTTAGTTCTCGAAACTTTTCAAACGTTATACCTTTCTAGATAAGTATGCCGTCAAGATATTAAACAAAGTACGGTATAAGGAAATACGACATGACAAAACTAAGAACTGCAATACTAAAATAGGATGACAACAATCTGAAATAACATATAAAAAAATATCTTTATGTTTCTCAACACGTTGCCACAATTCTCATCAGAATCTCCGGTAGGGACATATTTGCCACTATTCCTTGAAAACTCATTTTACATTCTCGTGATCAACACTGAAATGTATTCGATTTTCTTCATACGAGACATAAATCTGTTCAAAAAATACTTAATTAGGTCAATGATTATATTAAAATAATTTACTGACGACGATGTAATGATAATATAAGCTTACATCTTTCACTAGCAACACACATCCATCACAGTAGGTACTCTCAATGTCTTGTAAACTCCCCGTGATTTCGCCAGTAGGATCCTTCATAAATTTATAGATATGAAGTCTTTGATAATTAAAAAATATGATTAAGAAACAAATAATACATTATATTATAATACCTGAAAAACTGCTCGAAAACTATTGCCGTATACATGTTTCTTCTTTTTCAGGTACAGAACCATCTGCAAGTCTCTTAGTTAACAATAACATTACTTGCAAATTGCAAAATTTTCATATATGTACAAATGTTACCTGTGGAATTGCGATGCTTTCAGAGATTGTTTTTACATCCTCAATAGATACTCCATACACGTTAGCTCCATACATCAAACCTAAAAAATTTAAAAATTAGATACTCTATAAATGTAAGTAACAAGTATGTATAATTATTTTCGTAATACCGTGAGATAGAATAAATTCAATAGGTGTTGTCCATGGTTCATTGTTGAAAATGTCATTGGCTTTGCGGTCTGCTTCAGCTCGTATGGCTTTCCTTCGAAGGGCTGATTTAGCTTCAGCTTCTTTTTTATGCAGCTCTAACCTCTTTTGTTCTTGGAGCCACTCAAAGGCCTCTGAGCCATATAGTGCCTTCAAATCGGCACCACGTCCCTCAGGATATGGTGCTGGAGGATAAGGACGACGACCATCATAGGATGGTGCTGGACGAGTTTGTTCTTGGGAATCTTCATCAGATTCTCCATTTTTCTTGAACACTTTGACCACGTTCTCATCAGTAATGCTAAATAATTTATTGTTCGGGTATGGGGACGAGTCAACTTTTACCTGTTGAAGAACCAGAAAATCAGTAAACAACTATATGGGACTATTGAGAAAAAAAGGATATGCTCACATTTTTAAGATACAACACACATCCAACTTCAACAAGACCGGTAGAGTCATTTATGGTACCAGTAATACTGCCTGTAGAATCCTGCAATATATTAAAAGTTTAAAAAATTTCTCACATAACATAAATATTTAAGAATAAATAAAATTCTTTTAATTGTACCTTTAATGTCGCAAGTGCGCCAATTCCGACACGCTGAAAACGGGTCACCTCTACAACCATCTACAAGCAAATACAAAATACTTGTTATAAAATTGACTATGATGCTAACTCAAATTAAAGGATAATGTAAAATTTCTTACCGACATAACTGTAGTACCACTATAGGTATTTTTGAAGCTCTGAATACTTGTCCCTTTAAAACAGGTTCCTATCATCATCCCTGTAAAATAAATTAAAATTTAATAAAAATATTATGTGATCCAATATAGAAATACGGAATACCTTCAACTGTCAGAAAGTCCATGGCTCTACTCCACGGTTCTGGATCTCGCTTGACAAGCTTGTAATAACAGTTGCTTTTGGTAGGTATCTGAGGAGGGACTTCTGATCTATCGTTGGATGGCCTCTATAATCGTTTGAAAATATACCCAAACTTAGAACCACATAGAGCATTCCAATCGATTTGAGGATGCTCCGGCTCTTCGTCATCATGTGCGATTGGCTCTTTGCCACTTCTCCTCATCGGCACACCTGAACAATTATGACAATAAATATATACATAAAATGTGTAATGCGTCATTATTCTGCTAAGATAGAGTAACTTAAACTTCAGACTGTTACAAAGAAACTCAACACAACCCACATAGAGTTTCACAAAATATTACAAAGTACAATTCTTTCAGTTCAAAATTAATTACAATTCAACGTCCACGACGGCGTCTACTCGTACTTGCCCCTACGGATACAGCTGCCACTTTAGCTGCTTTAGCCGCTCTTGCCGCCGTAACTGCTCTTATATTAGTACAATTGGCTTTTGTGTGACCCCTTGCTTTACAGAGCGTACAGCGGACGAAAGGCACTGTATCCATTTCATTATGTATGCGCTTCCGTGGCTGTCCTCTACCCCTCGCTAATCTTTCATCTGAAATGAGCCTTACAACCGTTAGATCTTCAGGATACGGCCAATATTTAGGATTGCCCAGAGGAACAAACTTCAGTTGGTAGCAAGCTTGCGTGGTTTCCAGGCAATAATACTTATCCACAAATATCTTGTAATCAATGCCAAGTTCAGTACAACACGCCATCACATGTGAGCACGGATAGTGGTAAGCCTGGAATTTGCCGCAGCCACAAAATCCTGTGGAAAGATTAACTGAATGCTTTCTGTCCCCCTTTTGTCTTCTCATATCGTACCCAGTGCGAACTTCGTATGCTCCAACTGTACTGTCAGAAACTCGCACTCTATGTCCATTGCCCTTTCCCTCCCACCGCTCCAACCTGTTTAGGAGCTTCTGTGACATCAATATTTTGCCAGTACAGCTCTCTTTCATACACTTAGTTGATCTCTCTTCAAAATATTCAGTTAGCTTGTTAAATGTCTCTGCCACCAAGGCCGTCACCAGTAAACGATGAACTTTTTTGAAGATCATATTTACGCACTCGGCAATATTCATCGTCATGTTACCATAACGGCGTCCGCCATCCCACGCTAAGCTCCACTTGGGCAATTTCTGTTCATACATCCAGTTGAAGACCTCCTGGTCGACATTCCATATTTCTCGCATGTTAGCTTCCAACTTCCACAGTTGAGCTTGCATTCCTACAACCAACATAGTAAATATATTAAATGTGGAGTAACAACTTGTAAAATAGTTTTAGACTACAAAACATTTGTGCATGTCACCTGCAATCTTCATGACATTCCTCATGGCGTCGTTTTTGAAGTGTTTGTTAAGATTGCTTGCTACGTGTCGAAGACAATATCGATGGGCGGTATCACTGTCTTCTCCCCAACCATACTCCGTATCCATTGCCTTTAATATGCCAGCATGTCGATCAGAAATAACACATATTCCATGTCGGCCAGGCGTGACGTGCTTCCGGACTTGTTTCATGAACCATTGCCAACTATCCGTGTTCTCACCCTCTACCAGAGCAAATGCTATTGGAATTATAGCATTATTACCATCAATTGCAGTGGCAATCAGGAGGACGTGCTTGTATTTTCCATACAAGAACGTTCCATCAATCTCCAAGACAGGCATGCAATGTTTGAAAGCTTCAATGCAAGGCTTGAAGCTCCAAAAAACTCGCTTAAAGATCTTTGTTCTAGGCATCAGCGCTTCCACGTAATGGTCGCAACCAGGGAGGGTGTGATAATATTCCCATTCAACAACAGTTCCAGGATTATTTGCCTTGCATGCTGCAAACCATTGCGGAAGGCGATTGTAAGATTCTTGTCAATCCCCCCATAAATCTTCAAACGCCTTCTCTTTTGCCCACCAAGTCTTCGTATACGAGGGTCTAAACTTCATATGGTCGTGGATCTCTGACCTTAAAGTGGCCACACGAATTTTTGGTTGTTCCTCTACTCGTTTCTTAATAATTTGTGCAATGAAAGCAGAAGTGAGTTATTTATGATCCTGCGACTTTCGTAGGCGACCACAGGTATGGGGGTAGGTGTGTTTCACGATTTTCTATGGACTGAAAAGTGTGCCCCTTCTTTCCTGTGAGACACGGATCTCCCATTTGCAATCATCCGTCTCCCATTTTTTACACTTCACAGAAAAAGTTTCTGGCCTTGTTTTTTTTCGGACAAACTCACGCCCATCGTTCATTACGAACGCCTCGATCTCCCTCTTTGCATCAAATTTTCTCTTCCAAATCGTACCCTCTTTCAACAAACCAGAACAACTTCCATCTATTGCTCGGTCGCAATCCCATTCTTCACCATAAACAATCATCGATGATTGTTCACCGGGATCAGTTAGAGCGAGTTCACCGTATTGTTGTTCTCGGTATTGTTGTTCCTCTTCTTCTACTACTTCTTCTTCATCTTCGTCTTCTTCTGCTTCATTTTCGTCTTCTTCTGCTTTGTCTTCGTCTTCTACTTCTTCTGCTTCGTCTTCACGATCAAAATTGTATGTGGCATATAGACCCGTCTCTCTAGGATCATTTTCAAACCAATCAAATATTGGTTCATGAGCAACATCCATCCCCGTTGACGTACCAGCTTCAACGACAAATGGGTTGTAATTATTAACCCTCTTTTCCACAATGATTGTAAGTATAATCTCCTTCACCATTGGTCCAAAGAAGTTAATCATGGTCTCCAGCATTATCCTAACATCTTCATCGTCATTAATAAACATTGGACCAAATTGTCCTCTTCCAAATGGACATCTAAATATCAATGGCCCAAATTCTTCATTTGGACCTATTGGGATCTTTTCGTTAACTTTTTCCCGCAAGATATTGTATCTAACAAATGCTGCATGAAACTTCAACTTCTCTTTCCCACCACCTTGGTAATCAAAACCGGTTTCATTGTTGTTGAAAATTACTCCATCGTACTTCAACTTTATTCTTATAACCCGGTTAGCCATTATGAATACTACAACAAAAGAAAACAGTATGCAATTCTATATTCGCAAAACAAAACATAATTTATATTAACAAAAATATCATATAAACATACATTCTTCTCCATCAATTTTTTGGTCCGAGACCACCTTAAAAACCAGATAAAATTTAATCGGACTGGCAGGGTGGTCACTTTTTGTACTCGACCATCCGGAATTTACCAAGAAAAAAATCACAATCTGACCGGTCGTTCCGGTCGGATTGGTCAGACTAATCAGACCGATCGGACTAATTAAAATGTACCAAGAAAATACACTTGTACTCTAACCGGTCCAACTGGTCCGACCGACCCGACCGGTCCGACTCATTAAACCGGTCTGGCCATTGGGGTTGGTCAGTTTATAAAATCCGCACACCCACAAAATTTTAAACAATCAGATATCACACTCAAAAAATAGAAGGAATTAATAATTTCAAAGCTAAAATATACTAATTATTTTTAATTAATGAACAAACTCTACATATATACACCCACAAAATTTTAAACAATCAGATATCACACTCAAAAAATAGAAGGAATTAATAATTTCAAAGCTAAAATATACTAATTATTTTTAATTAATGAACAAACTCTACATATATACCAAAATATTAAAGTAAATTAATTTACCTGGTTTTGGGCTGGGTCTTCTATGGTATGCAGGACGTCTTCGTATGGATGACAAAAGACCTCTGCGAGGTATCCATTATATAGGCCATATGATCGACCAAGATCCGACCAAAAAAGTCGGATCTTGAACCAATATGATATATTCGACAAAAAATGTCGGATCTTGGTCATATCCGAAATCTCCTGTGCAGATTTCGGATGTGGCTTATCGACCAAGATCCGACAAAAAAAGTCGGATCTTGGTCCAAGAAAAAGTCGGATGATAGATCCGATAGAAAAAGTCGGATCTTGGTCCAAGATCCGACTTTTTTGGCGTCCGTGCCACGTGGACACCGTCACCGCAATACTTTCAAATCGGATGCTTTTTTTACAAAAAGTGGTGAATAGTAACACCATTTAGAAAAAAAACCCGAGGAAAATGCTGCCATGGAGGGCAGATAACTGTTGGATGTGATGAACGGTTGAGATCTATTTATGAGCTTTCGGGTTGTTGGGGGTCCCCCGCCTTCCACGTGGCAATGTGAATATCTATTTGAGGGTTAATTATTAGAGATAATTATTGAGAGGACCCTAGGGTATAGTCAAATAGACTCTGAGAATCATATAGTTTCCTTATTAATTACTGAGCCCCTGTAGTTTAGTTATTATTATACATTTCGATCCTTAGCTTAAGTCAGCATTTTTTCTTCCTTTTTTTGTCACTTGAAAAGACCAAAATGCCCCTCCCACTAAAAAATAAAAATAAAAATCAAAGTACGGGACCGGTGGCGTCGTCGTCGTCGAGACCGCCACAGGGATAAAACTCTCGTCGGACCACCACCAATTAACGCAAGCGGGAGGCTGCGACGAGGCTCCGGTGGGGGCTTCATTCATGGGTTAGGGCTTCGATGTTGATTGCTCGATGGCTCGATCCCTTGCTGCGACGAGGCTCTTCAGGAGTCGCAGCCTCCCTAGCCGCGGAGGCCTGAGAACATGCCATGTCAGCACCGCTCTCCTCCTTAACACTCACCGATTCAGCCCGTGCCTTAACTGTCTCCAGCATGCGCTTACTGATCTCCTTAGAGTACATCTGGAGGATCTCGATCCCGTCATCGACACCGGCCGAGGCGAAGCCATTGGCGTTGCCGCCGGCGACACCGAATGCCTCCTCCTCGAAGAGGCGGGCTGCGTCGGCAGACTTCTCGCGGGGGACGATGCCGTACCATTTGGAGAGGATCGATTCTGTGGATAGAGTCTCGATTAGGCAGGAGATGACGGTGTCTCGTGTCTTCTGGGTGGGCGGCCAGATGCTGAAAAAGAATCCAGACGGGAGGGTGCCCTTGGGCTCAGGCGCTCAGGCTCCTGCGCCGCGTGGGCCTGGTCATTCTCCGGCCTGGTCGTCCTTTTTGGTGTTTCTGAGGACTCTTTTAGTTTGTTTTTGTGTAAGGGCATAAAGGTAATTTCCATGACAAAAAAAGGAAGAAAAAAATGCTGACATCAGCCAGGGACCCGAAAGTATAATAATAACTAAACTACAGGAGCTTAGCAATTAGTACGAAAACTACAGGATCCTCAGAGTCTATTTAACTATACCTTGGGGTCCTAAGAATAATTATCTCTAATTATTAACTAGTCCCTTAAATATTTGTTCCAGTGAGGGAGATGGATAAAGGTTTTCATCCTTAAAGTTTGCTATTTTGGGGAACTAAAGAATGGTATTGTTGTAAAAAGTATATATAATAACAAATGTGAAATTTTCATGTGCTTGATGGGTAAATTATGATAATGCGTTTTTCGAGTTTGATTTCTCCAGTAAAATAAAGCAACATCAGTTCATTAAATATTCTCACCGATATTTCTGAAGTAGTTTTTTGATATTCGTCGCTAGGCAGATTGTGAAATGCTTCCAACTCTTGATTCTAAAGTTGTGGTGGAAGCACCATCTACCGGGGTGAATTTGGTGTGACAAAGCTAGTCCTCAAATTTGGGGACTAAAAGGTTATTAAAGTAATCAGGGATAATTTTGTCAAACTAAAAAATAGGGATAACACTCTTATTTATGAAAATATTAAAAAGGTAAAAAATAAAAACATATCCCCCAAAATAGACGTGAAAGACTCTTCACATTTTTAAATAAGGACTCTTCAAATTTTTTTGATCTTCAAATTTTTTTGAACTTCAAAAACCTTACCAGATATTTTTTTTAAAATTGAACTTAATATCTTAATCAGTGCCTATAATCTTGTATTTCCTAAACATAAAAAAATATCTTCAGAAATTTATATATTTTTATTTTGGTCAAATTCATATATCTTCTTTTCTTCTAGTATTTAATCTTTTTCCCTCGTCATCAAGAACATTTCTAAATTAATTCATAAATCTGAATTTTTTCTACTAAAATTCGAGTTACATGTGTATAAAGTTATTCGATTCAATATCACTTCATTCGAAAACCAATATCACTACATTCGAAAACCAATATCACTACATCCGAAAACCAATATCACTACACCACAAAATCAATATCACTACATCCGAAAACCAATATCACTACATCCGAAAATCAATATCACTACATCCGAAAACCAATATCACTACATCCGAAAATCAATCTCTACATTCGAAAACCAATATCACTACATCGAAAAATCAATATTACTACATTCGAAAACCAATATCTCTACATTTGAAAACCAATATCACTACATCCGAAAACCAATATCACTACATTCGAAAACCAATATCACTACATCTGAAAACCAATATCACTACATCTGAAACCAATATCTCTACATCCGAAAACCAATATCACTACATCTGAAAATCAATATTACTACATTCGAAAACCAATATCTCTACATTCTAAAATCAATATCACTACATCGAAAAACCAATATCACTACATCCGAAAACCAAACCAATATCACGACATTCAAAAATCAATATGACCACATTTGAAACCCAATATCTCAACACTCGAAAATTAATATCATTAAATATGAAAATCAATATCATTACATTTGCAAACCAGTATCATTAAATATGAAAACCAATGTTATTACATCTGAAAATTAGTATCACTACATCTGAAAACCACTATCACTACATCTGAAAATCAGTATACAAATATACCAATACAAAAAATACTATTGTACAAATACAAAAATATCATGGTGGTGAACATGATGTTCATGACGCAGACGGAGCCGAAGAGGTAGCAAAAAAGGCCGTCAGTGGCGGCGTCGAGAACATTGGTGCAGACGGAGCCGGCCAGATCATGGCAAAGCCGAGCTACATGGAGAAGACGATGTAGGTGGAGAAGAGAAGGAAGGTGTTATCAACGGCATACCAAAAATAGAAAAGAAAGACTAAGAGAAGAAGAGTGGTGGGAGGGGGAACCTGGAAGCGGGCGGGATCGGCGTCGAACTTCTTCTTATTGAAGGTGGTTCCGGCGAACAAGAATGAGAAGAGAGGCGAATGGGAGAAGGGGGTGGGTTTAGTGAGAGAGAGAGAGAGAGAGAGAGAGGAAGTGACCAGGAAAGAGAGGGGAAGAGGAAGAGACTAGGAAAGAGAGGAAAAAATGGAAAAAAGTGGGTGGCGGAATTAATGTGGGTGGAATATTAGTTGGCACTTTTTGGGATATATGGTCAAAAATGTCCCTGGTTGTTATTGACCATTCGATTATATTTTATTTATTTATAATCTAATCCAATGGCCCAAAAAGCAGTCCACACATGAAAATAAATTTTTTTTAGTCCCTACTGAATCCATTCTTCCACCGGAGAGCCAAGACCAAGCAAATATTCACACCGATATGAAAGTCATGGTTTGTTACTAAATGTCAAATATCTCGATATTCTCGGCGACTTCCAGCTCATGCTCCTCTTCCATCGCAATAACTTCATTACCAGTCAGTAGGCCATCACGCCACGTCTCTAACCACCGACACAATTATCTCTAGCAGCTACAGTTTAGGTCCTTTAATCCATGAAGGCTGCAACGTCCACAAGCCCACACCTCCTACAACATTGGAGATGGTTGAACATGCTGCCATGTTTTTAACTTGTTTGTTTAGTTTGTTACAACACTTGTAATATAAATATGTAAGCTCCTGATGTAATTAACAAGTCAATACAATTCAGATCACTTTCTGATTCCAACTTTGTCACTATATACCAAATGATCAAATTGAATAGTGAAATACCCAGGGACAATATTTAGAAATTAGTTATGGAAAGATGTAAAAAAGGGAAAAAAATTCAATTTTAACCCATCAATTTGTTTGCGTGAAACTTCTTAAGGATGCTCCACCAACATGTGTCCTTTTTGATTTTGACACACAACTCAAGTGCACACCTTGAGGTGATTAACGTTGAGCAAAATCCAACCGAGTTTCAGCTTAGAAAGAAAAATATATCGTACAATCCCGTGGACATGCAGGATTATTTCTACACCTTTTGGGCCCTATAGTTCATACGCATCGCTTCAAAGGGGCAACCGGGTAACCGTAGGTGCGTGCGATCAAATGAATATGGAGTGCATAAATTATCAGGGCTCGTGGGGATACCCTTCTGCCTTTTGAGCCCGCAACACGAGAACGGAGGGGTACTTTCTGGACCCCCGAGAATCCCGTCTGCGTATGTTAGTCGGTTAGGGGATCCTTTCTGTTTTATAAAGTCATTCGGTGTACTTATGCTCGTATCTTCTGTTGTGAATTATATTATTTTTGTTCCACTTACTGAGTTAATCAACTCACCTTAGTCATATGTATTTCAGATGGTTCAGCTGAGGCTCGGAATCAGGAGTAGAGGGTTCAGCTTGCATGCATCATCACTATTTTGTTTACAAAAATAAAGGCGGTTGACCTTCCGACTGCGTGTATTTGGATTTAAAGACAATTATTTATTTTCTAATTAATGAGTATTTCAGATGTTAGATTTTTAATGTTTAATAAAGTCTGATGCCTAACGGGGTATTTTAACCTTGGGCATTAATACTTCTATTTTTTGGTCGTGACAAATAATGGTATCAGAGTAATTAAAAAAAAACTTTCAAAACTGCACAGATTTCTTGTATCATGCATAGCATTACATTGAGAGGGTAGGCGGGTTGAAAATGGGTTCGAATAGGCGTCGCATACTGCTGTTTCGAACTGCACAGATTTATTATTTCTAAAAATTTTGCCCCAAAAATAACTAGTGGGGGAGGGTGCAAATCATTTTGAAACCATGGTTTTGTGTCAAAAAAATTCGTGATTTTAGTGGCCAAAACCACCAAAACTTTGAAAGACCGTAACTTTTGACTCGCTTGACAGATTTTCTATTATAATCACTTTTCAGAAAGAGAATTTCAAGTTCTACAAACTCTCTGTGTCGCAAGAGCGATCGACTTTCAGGGGCTAATTCACAGCCGTTTGAAAGTTACGGCCATTTGAAGTTTTATAAAAAATTACAAGTGGTTTTATGTGGAAATTTCGAGTCGGCTTTGAAGTTTTACGTTACTAGACAAGTATTAAGAGTCGAATGACATTAGGAAGAGTGGCTTTATGTGATTTGTCATGGACAGATCGTGATTAGTGTTTCAACAGTAGTATATTTTGATAAGAACGCGACTAGTGTAGACTGAGAAAATATTGAATGATTATAATTTCGTGAGATTCCGTGATTGTGAATTCTTGGTAATCATTGATTGTGATTTTGTGTTGAGGATACGGTAATTATGTACTTATATGTTCCGAACCTTGGGTGACTCTGAGATTTCGTGAGATCTCCTGAGAGTTCGTGATTTGTGTAGACTGAGAAAATATTGAATGATTGTGATTTCGTGGAATTCTGTGATTGTGATTTCGTGGTAATCTGTGATTACTGTGATTTCGTGTTTAGGATACGGTAATTATGTACTTATATACCCCAAATCTGGATTGATTTTGAGACTCTTATTTCGATGACTTTGTGATTGAGATTTCGAGATTTAAGAAATGAATTAGGAATGTAACTTAATGTCATAGTGACAACCTATCAGGTTCATGGCACCACAGACCAGAAACCGAGCATCTAGGGGACAAGGTTCGGGACAGGGTGCAAATACCAGGCTACCCCCACTTGCCGCCCGGAATGCGCAAGTTACCAATGCACGAACGGCTGCCACTGATGCACCTGCCGCCACCAATGTGCCCTCTGACTCACATGCGCTTGCTGACTCAAATGCACACGCCGAGTCGGATGCGCAATCTGCCACCAATGCACATGTCAATGCCAATGACTCGGCTGCTCCTACTCCTGGTTTGAACCCAGCAGGGTTAAACACCGAGGGTGCACTTTTACAGATTCTGGCCCTGTTAGCTCAACAACGCCAGCCGACATCTGCGGTCGCACCTCAGCCTGTATCTGTACCCCAACCCACTATAGGGGGTTATCAAAAATTTCTGAGAGTTAAACCACCCTCTTTCGATGGTTCAGAAGACCCAATCCAAGTAGAAGATTAGGTGATCGAGATGGAGAAGGTCTTCGATATCGTTCACACCCAGCCCACAGAGAAAGTGAAGTATGTTGCTTATGTGCTGAAGGGCGATGCTCGTAGGTGGTGGGAAACCCAGGATAGGATCTGCCGGGACAAGAGGCGGACGAGGCAGCAGAAGCGGAAGTGTATGGCTGGGTAGAACTCCTGAGAGACTTCAAGGGTCACTTCATTTCACCGGCCAAAAAGAGAGAGAAGGCTCGAGAATTCGACCAGTTGGTGCAGGGGAACATGACAGTGTCGAAATACGACCGAGAGTTTTCTAGGCTTTTAATCTTCAAGTCGGTGGCTGCTCTTGATGAAGATGCTCGAGCTAAGAAATTTGAGGATGGGCTCGCAGACGATATCATGAAGTTGGTGGTACCTTTCCTCTTACCCTCTAATTCGGAAGTACTTCACAGGGCACTGGTAATCGAATAGAATCTGAACCTATGCCAAAAGAAGGCAGAGAAGGAGACTGCAAAGAGGAAAGGGGGACCTGATGTAGGGAATCAGTATACTGAACCAACCAAAAGACCCTACCACCCACCCTCTGCTAGAAACATGGGTGTGTGGTGTGGGAGATGCAATCGTGTAGGCCATAATCAGGATCAGTGCAGGTGAATAACATGTTATTTTGAGCAATTAGAATATATGGTCTTTAAATTAGGAGTATAACATATATGTCATTTTAGGTGGATTACTGGAGCATGCTTTAAGCGTGGGAAGATGGGACACCAGCTGGCAAACTATCCCGAGATGCGTGCACGAGGCCCAACAGTGGCAAACTCTAATGCCCGTACCACAGCTCCTGCAGGAGGGAACCTGCCACCGAGAGCTACGGCACAGGCGTATGCACTCAACCAGACAGAAGCTGGCCAATGGGGAGATGTGGTAACAGGTAAATCCCTGCTTGGTAAATTATGTGTGTCGCTAGGAGAATTTCATTAAGTATAAGAACATATCGTAGGTAAAGTTCTAGTAGCGGGCTTCCCGGCAAATACATTATTCGATTCTGGTGCAACCCATTCTTTCATTATCGAGCATTTTGTGAGGAGATATAAATTGCTGAGGAATAGACGTGGGGAAGAGATGGCAGTTGTAACTCCACTGGGAAAGACCATTATGGTAGACCAGAGCTGTGATTGCGAGATCCTTATAGAAGGTCAGCCACTCAAGGAACACTTCCGAATCATGGGGATGATGGGCTTCGATGTCATCTTAGGAATGGATTGGCTGGCAGGACAGTACGCCTGTATTGATTGCAGGTCTAAGTCTGTTATTTTTTTGCCACCAAGAAAGGAAGAATTCAGGTATGCAGGCGACAGTGCCAAAACCCTTGTGTCATTAATTTCTGCGGTGGAAGCAAGGAAACTGGTGCAAAGCGGTACGATAGCTTACCTAGCTACTACGACGGATATGCGGAGCGAGATTTCATTAGACCAGATCCTTGTCGTTAGGGACTTCTCAGATGTATTTCCAGAGGAGATACAAGGGGTACCACCAGATCGTGAAGTGGAGTTCCAGATTGAACTGATTCCAGGGGCAAGACCGGTATCCAAGGCGCCTTAACGCATGGCCCCAGTGGAACTAAAGGAGCTAAAAATACAACTGGTGGACCTACTAGAAAATGGATTTATTAGACCAAGTGTTTCATCATGGGGAGTACCGGTGTTATTTGTGAAGAAGAAGGATGGCTCCATGAGGATGTGTGTGGATTATCGAGAGTTAAATAAGCTCACTATCAAGAATAGATACCCCCTACCCAGAATTGAAGACCTGTTTGATCAGCTGAAGGGAGCGCAAGTGTTCTCCAAAATAGACATGCGATCAGGCTATCACCAACTAAAGATTAGGGATGAAGATGTGCATTTGACGGCCTTTCGCACTAGATATATACATTACGAGTTCCCGGTGATGCCTTTTGGATTGACAAATGCCCCAGCAATATTCATGGACTTGATGAATCAGACCTTCTGACCTTACTAGGATAAATGTGTGGTGGTGTTTATTGATGACATCCTGGTCTATTCACCAAGTAAGGAGGAACATGAGGAGCACTTAAGGGTGGTCCTACAAATATTACAGAAGGAACAGTTATACGTCAAGTTGAAGAAGTGCAAATTTTGGCTCGAGAAAGTTGCCTTCCTTGGACACGTTATATCTAAGAAAGGAGTATCTGTAGACTCCAGCAAGATTAAGACGGTTGTAGGATGGCAGCCACCAAGTACCGTGTCAGGAGCTGAAGAAGAGATTGGTGATAGCACCCTTACTGGCACAACCTAGCGAAGGGAAGGATTATATTGTCTACAGTGATGCATCAAGAAATGGGTTGAGATGTGTACTTATGCAAGAAGATAAGGTGATCGCTTATGCATCAAGACAACTTAAGCCATACGAAAAGAACTACCCTACTCATGACCTGGAGCTAGCAGCTGTGGTTCACGCACTGAAGGTATGGAGACATTATCTATATGGGGTTCGCTGCAAGATGTATATGGATCACAAAAGCTTCAAATACATTTTCACACAGAAAGAACTGAATATGAGGCAACGAAGGTGGCTAGAATTGATTAAGGATTATGATATTGGGATACACTACCACCCAGGAAAGGCTAATGTGGTAGCAGATGTTCTAAGCAGGAAAAACCAAGTTGGGAATGGGCTCACAGCACAAGAAGGACTGATATGACAGTTGAGAAGTCTGGGGCTGGAGGACTCTAAATACTCAGTCGGTTTATCGGCAAGCATAGAGCTAGATCCTACACTACGATCCCAATTAGGTGAGGGACAACGCAAATACGCAACCCTTATGGCTCTCAGATGGCAAGTTGAACGAGGGGAGCTAACGGGTTTCCACATTGGAGCCGATGACTACCTGTACTACCAGAACAGAATATATGTACCAGCAGCCAAGAAACTAAAGAATAAAGTGTTGGAAGAGGCTCATACTGCCCGCTATGCGGGACATCCGGGAGGGACCAAAATGTATCAGGATCTTAAACTTGATTTTTGGTGGTCCGGTATGAAGAAAGAGATAGCCGACTTTGTAGCCAGTTGCATGGTATGTCAATTGGTTAAGGCAGAGCACCAACGACCAGCCGGCCCCCTACAACCATTAGAGATTCCTGAATGGAAGTGGGAGAAGATTACGATAGATTTTGTGATGGGATTCCCGAGGAACCTTCAAGGTAAAGATGCGGTGTGGGTAGTAGTAGATCGCCTCACCAAGTCAGCTCACTTTTTAGCATATAAGACAGGTATGTCTATTGAGCAAATGGCAGAGCTGTACATAAGAGAGATAGTGCGACTACATAGAGTCCCAATGAGCATCACTTCAGATAGAGACACCAGATTCTTGTCCAAGTTTTGGAGCAGCATACAGAAGGCACTGGGGATAAAATTACAGTTCAGCACAGCATTCCATCCACAGACGGATGGACAATCTGAACAGATAATACAGACCCTAGAAGACCTGCTGAGAGCTTGTGTGTTAGATTTTGGGAAAAACTGGGAGGGACATCTGCCATTAGTCAAATTTGCCTATAATAACAGCTTCCAGGCAAGTATAGGAATGGCTCCATATGAGACTCTGTATGGCAGGAAGTGTCGGTCGCCCATCAGCTGGAACGAGATAGGGGAGAAGGAAATCCTTAGCCCGGATATGTTCAGGGAGTTGACTGAAAAGGTACCAATCATACGAAGTCAAATCCAAGCGGCTCAAGATCGACAGAAGAAATTTGCAGACCAGCATCAGAGAGAAATAGAATTTGAAGTCAGAGATTACGTATTATTGAAGGTATCACCTACCAAGGGAATTCGAATGTTTGGAGTCAAGGGAAAACTGAGCCCACGATATATTGGACCATTTGACGTGATCCAACAGATAGGGAAGTTAGCTTACCAGCTGGCCTTGCCTCCAAGTTTGGCTGGATACATGATGTATTCCACGTGTCTATGCTACGAAAATACATCCTAAGGGAGGGACAAGTAGTGCAAGATATTCCAACAGAGTTCCGCCCAGACATAAGCTACGAGGAGGTACCTCTGCGAATTATTGATGTCAAACTTCAACAGCTTCGCAAGAGGACAATTAAATATGTCAAAGTACAATGGAGTAATCACACTGATAGGGAGGCCACTTAGGAGTTGAGCTCAAAAATGAAGGAGAAGTACCCATACCTCTTCGAATGCACAAGTAAGTTCACGAGTAAGTTTGAGGACAAACTTCATTTTAAGGGGGGAAGAATGTAAGAATTGAAGAATTAAAGTGATAATTTCTTAAATTTTAAAGGAGTAATTGGCATGTCTTAACAAAATTGGGGGACAAAATATAATTTTTCACAAACTCTAGCTGTGTTAGGGTAATCGGGGCAGATTAGGAGGCGGATTAGTATTTTTTTAGGCCCGAAAACTATGTTAAATAGACCCTTATGCCATCCATTCTGCCACAGAGATAACATCCACAAATTTCTTCTCTTTGTAAAGGCGAGGAGCAGAATCTGACTCGGGAGAAGGTGCTAGGAGAGGACGAAATCATCCGGGAATCATCGCACGAGAAGGGTAAGCTATTAACTCTGTCTCCCACTTTGAATTCGAGTAACCTCTGCCTCAAGTCACGTGTTCTGTCTTCCAAAAAGGTGGAGAGGACAAACTTACGGAGTTTTCAGAAGGATCATTGGAGGTTTAAGAACCTAGGAACAACATCAGGTAAGTGAAAATCGTAAATCGAGGGTTATATGATTCTGAACACATATGGCTCAATTTAGAGTCCTGATCTAATCTAATTTTTCTGACCTTAGTTCGGATTTGATTTTTGTGTTACATATGGACTCAATTTTGATTCTGTCTTGCTACGAACTCATTAATCTAATTCTATTTTTGCTTATGGATCTAATCCCGATTATGTTTGATGTGAAACTGATTCAGTTCAGTTCGGATTTGTGTATAAATTTCGATGTGGATATATTACTTGTGTTATGTTCGGACATGCGGAATTATTTCTGCACCTTTTGGGCCCTGTAGTTCATGCGCATCGCTTTAAAGGGGCAACCGGATAACCCTAGGTGTGTGTGATCAAATGGATAAGGAGTGCAAAAATTATCTGGGCTGGTGGGGATACCCTTCTGTCTTTTGAGACCGCAACGCGGGAATGGAAGGGTACTTTCTGTGCCCCTGAGAATCCCGTCATGAATATGTTAGACTCCGGGGTCTGTGTATGTTAGTTGATTAGGGGATCCTTTCTGTTTTACAAAGTCATTCGGTGTACTTATGCTCATATCTTCTGTTGTGAATTATATTATTTTCGTTCCACTTACTGAGTTAATCAACTCACCTTAGTCGTATGTATTTCAGATGGTTTAGCTGGGGTTTAGAATCGGGAGTAGAGGGTTCAGCTTGCATGCATCATCACTGTTTTCTTTGCAAAAATAAAGGCGATTGACCTTCCGACTGCGTGTATTTGGATTTAAAGACAATTGTTTATTTTCTAATTAATGAGTATTTCGGATATTAGATTTTTAATGTTTAATAAAGTCTGATGCCTAACAGGGTATTTTAATTGTCACTTCTATTTTCTGGTCGTGACATATCCATCAATAGTTGCCATTAAGATTGTGAGAAGTACTAAACAGCATTAGAAAGACAACACCAAAACAATCAAGTTATAGCTACTTAGATAGATACCCAGGAGAGTGTCCCGACTTTGTGAATACGGTCGAAAAGCTCCTCCCTCTTGAGTTTGTACACGCCCTCTTCTGTCTCAGGGGGGGTCTTTAAGAAGGACAGCACAAACAAAGGGAACTCGTCTTTTGAGCATTTCAAACAGTGCATCCGATATCGGTCCCTGCATGATGAGGATGATAGCATCTGAGAACAAGACCCATGTGTCTCAGCTCAGAGCTTAATCTTTACAATGAAAAGCCGACTGACTATGGTGCGTGCATTGGCATTTTCAAAACCCTAGCAGCTACAGACACGACGCTTCTTAAACCATTAGATCACATTTAATGGAAATAGCCCAAGAAGCATACAAGGTGGAAGGAATATGACATACATTGATATAAGTTGAAGCGCCAGGGACCAGAGAACGCATCATAGGAAATACCGGAACATTCTGCACTAGTAAATTCATGATTTAGTATCATGGTAGTTGTTACAAGGGATCAAGCTGCAAACTCAAAACATCCAATTGCCAGTAAAGTAACAAAGAGGAAACAGGACAAGATTGAACAAGTATAAACTTTTTCAGTTCCAACCAGACACGACTTAACAGATTCTCTGAAGTGGCCAAACTCATTATTGTCCAGACATAGAAGGCCTTGAAATGTGCTAATAGAGTAAACTCGGCTATTTTTTTAAAAAAAACTTAGTAACTTAGCAGTAGAAGCGGGAGCCAACTAACCCGAATTTGCTAAAGAATGTAAAAAAGAAATAAAATTTGACAACCAATTACACTAAAATTCACAGACTTTTTTTTCATAGGTAGAGTTGTTTTATTTATATTGTAATGTAAAATATATATGGCACCTAATATCTACCCACCCGAGTGTACTGTTGCAGCCACAAGTCTCATAAAAATCCTGCAGCCGAAGCCGGAAAACCTATAATTCACAAAACTTTCACCTAAAAAACATTCAAACAAAGTCGTTTCAAACATCTTAATCACCAACACAGAATGCACTCAGCAACATAAAGCTCCAAGCTTTGAATTTCAAATTCACCGGAAAAAAAGGACCAAAACTTTACAACAAGAGGAGGAACACAGACCGTTGACTGCTGTTCGGCCAGCCATTGATCGACGTCCCAAGAGTTCCTTCCACCGCCGGCTTTCCTCACCAAGGAATCACCGGAGCGAAAGAATGCCCTTTGACCTAAACCCGAGCCCCGAGAAGCACTCCCGGAGATGGAATTAAGCGACCCGGTAGCGGCTCGGAGACCCTTGGAATTCCGCCGGCGGTGGGAAGGAGAGGAGGAGGTTAAGTACAGAGACCTACGGAACGAGTTCTCCAATTTGAGTATTTACTTGCGTCGCAAGTTGTAACCAAAAGAGATCTAGCCCTAGTATTCGAAAGATGATTCTTTTTTCTCTTTAAGGTAATCACATATATCCGGACCAAAAAAAGGTAATCACATATATGTACTTGTATTATTTAAATTTTTTTTAACATAAGTATTCGGTTATACGTATCACCAAATTAATAATACAAACTTTTCTCTGTTAGGCAATTCAATTTCTCGAATGAAACGGCTAGTGCGACTAACATGATGAATTATCTTCCCAGTAACCTAAAGCTCCAAGCATGACGATAATATTTCTTGCTTCAATGGACCCGTTTATTGACAAGGTCCTAAAAAAACTAATTGTCTCTAGATAATAATTTTATCAGCACAGAATGAAATAATATTGTACTAGCAACCCCTTATGGGTTTAGGGTTTAATAAAAGGGAATAAATAAACAGGGTCCTAGAACTAGAAGGGCCAGGCAAAGTCAATTAAAGAATACAATTATACAAAGTTTCAAAAGCCTAAACCAAAAATTCTTCAACATCGCAGTTACGTCAGGATCCGGCTTCCGCATTTTGTTTGTAAATTTGATAATAGTTACGGGAGTTATAACACGGAATAAACGAATCACCATAATTAGTGGTCTAAACTAGAGCTAATACATAATTAAGATGATTAATTGATGTAGCCGTTAGGATGCGGGGGAACCGCAACTAGCCGTTGGGATAGGCGGGCCACGTGGGCGGGAAGCAAGTCGTTATAGCCGTTCTGCAGTAATGGTAAAAAGTCTTGGAGGAGTCAATTTGTCGAACACCTTCAGGGTAGATGAATATTCACAGCTGCTGATGATCATCATCGTAATTAGTCGTCTTAACATTGTTCGTCCTAGGAAATTTAATCTATTCCCATATATCCACCAATAGTTGCCATTACTAACATTGTGAGAAGTACTAACCAAGTAGCATTAGAAAGACAACACAAAAACAAACAAGTTATAACTAGTTAGATAGATACACGTGAGAGTGTCCCCTGCATCACTGGTAGTTGTTGCAGGGGAAGCGTTTCATCAAGCTGCAAACCAAAAACTTCCAAAGCATTGATCAATTGCCAGTGAGGAAACATGACAAGATAGAACAAGTACGAACTTTTTTAAGTGAGACAAACATCCCAACTAGACACGACTTAACAGATTCTCCCAAGTGGCCAAACTCATTATTGTCCTGGCAGAGAAAGCCTTGAAATATGCTAATTAGAGTAAACTCGGCTGTTTAAAGAAGATAATTACACTATAATTCACAAACCTTTCACCTAAAACCCATTCAAACAAAATCGTTTCAATCACCAAACACATAATGCACTCAATAAGCCGAAATAAAAAAAAATATCAAAACTTTACAACAAGAGGAACACAGACCTTTGACTGCTGCTCGTCGTCCAGCCATTGATCCGCGTCCCAAGAGTTCCTTCCACCGCCGGCACCGGAGCAAAAGAATCCCCTTTGACCCAAAGCCGAGCCCCGAGAAGCCCTCCGGGAGATGGAATTAAGCGAGGAGAATAGCTTTAGCATATTAAGGAGCCCTTTGGAAATGTTCTGGTCTATAACTAACTCAGCCGACGCCGACTTATACAGATGGTAATCCTATGCAAATATGTAGACAAGAGATATATACCTTTTTGTTTTAAGCAATCGGTATTCGCCCATTGGACTGATTAATACAATTTCGAGTTCTATAGAACCTTTAAAAAGTGTCAAATTTAACAATATAATTTTGGGAAAAGTCCACTTTAGTACCTTGTGGTATCGACCAAAATTATTTTAGTACCCTGTGGTAAAAAACCGATCAATCGAGTCATACTTATTCCAATTAACATCAAAAAGGGCCTCGGGCAGCTGCCCGGAGCTGCCCGAACCTACCTGAACCCTGCCCAGGCTACGTGGCCAGCCACGTCACCAATTTTTGATGACGTGGCGCCACGCGGAGAGGAGGAGGAGGAGGAGGCGGGGAGGAGGAGGAGGACGCGGGGAGGAGGAGGAGGACGCGGGGAGGAGGAGGAGGACGCGGGGAGGAGGAGGACACGGGGAGGAGGAGGAGGAGGCGGGGAGGAGGAGGCGGGGAGGAGGAGGACGCAGGGAGGAGGCGGGGAGGAGGAGGAGGACGCGGGGAGGAGGAGGCGGAGGAGGAGGAGGAGGAGGGGGGAAGGAGATGGATTCTGGGATTCCGGGTCCTCCTCGTCCTCCTCTCCGCGTCCTCCTCCTCCTCCTCCTCCTCCTCCTCCCCGCCTCCTCCTCCTCCCCTCCTCCTCCTCCTCCTCCGCCTCCTCCTCCTCCCCGCCTCCTCCCCGCGTCCTCCTCCTCCCCGCGTCCTCCTCCTCCTCCTCCTCCTCCCCGCCGCCTCCTCCTCCTCCTCCTCCTCCTCCTCCTCCTCCCCGCCTCCTCCTCTTCCTCCTCTCCACGTGGCGCCACGTCATCAAAAATTGGTGACGTGGCTGGCCACGTAGCCCGGGCAGGGTTCGGGCAGCTCCGGGCAGCTGCCCGAGGCCCTTTTTGATGTTAATTAGAATAAGTATGACTCGATTGATCAGTTTTTTACCACAGGGTACTAAAGTGATTTTGGTTGATACCACAGGGTACTAAAGTAGACTTTTCCCTATAATTTTTGGTTATGCGAATCACTAATATGACAATGTTTTCTCAGTTAGACAAATTCATTTCTCAAATGATGTGGCTAGTCCGACTAATATGTATGTATTTATGTGGTTTCTATATCATAATTTTTTTATAAGTAACATTTTATATAATTTTAATATGATTACAAACTGTAAAAATATTAGGCTATATAAATCACTTATTACAAAATCGCCTAATTAACAATATTTATATCTAATAATGACCCAATTGGTTGATTGACTTTTTTATCACAAAATAATTTATCCTATGTCTTCCTTGTTTTCTTGTCTTTTTCCATGATCGCGCTTTTGCCTTGGCCTTGGTCCTTGGGTGTTGGAATTATGGAATTATCTTGTAGGAGGAACAAATTGTTGGGTATGGAGACTTCGGACACCGGGGGGCATAGCCCCCGTCCAGAACTGGGATCGACCAACTTGCGATCGCAAGTCCTCAAGAGTTACAGAAAGTTCCCGATTCGACCCAACTTGCGATCGCAAGCCAATTTGCGATCGTAAGTCCTTCAGGCACTATAAATACCCACTTCTCGAACACTGTGCTGTATCTTTTTCTTCTTCTTCCTTCAGAAAGAAAAACAGAGAGAGAGAGAGAGAGAGAGAGAGAGAAGAGGAGAGAGAAACTACTATTGTTGAGCCTGCGTAGCTCCAAAGTGTACATCGAGTATATTAGTGAAATCTCTCCTGGCTTGGTACGCCCCCGGACGTAGATCATTCCAGATCGAACCGGGTTACCAAATCTATTGTTCTTGTTTGACTGTGGGTCCTTTCTTTATTCGTAGTTGTGGTCGATCTCCTCGTTGTGTTCGTAGATTTTGTTCCGGTCTTGTTCGTTGCGTTGTGTGGGTCCACAGAAAGTGGGTTATTTCCCAACACAAATTGCGAACATAATTGCAATGTTGAAGAATCTTTGGTAAACATTATATTTCTTTAATTGACCTTGCATGGTCTCATCGTACTCTCCATCTTAGTGGTCCATCTGACAAGATTCAATATATTTTTGTGGAGGATGTTTTTGTAGTTATCATTTTAAAAGTCTGAGACAACGAAGGGATGTCAAGAAACGGCAGAAGTTCAAAGTTCAGTCCAGATCCACTCTATTTTTTTATTCTAACAAAATTTGGTGTTACCTAAGTTAAAAGAAAAAATGATTTACTCATTTCAAGAAATAATGATTTTCTTTTTATATTTGCCTATTTAATATGTAAAATCTGCAAAAGCTCCATTCAAATAGTATTAGATTTATTAAATTCATACCTTCTCCTCCACCCCTTCCATACCTACGCCTTTCTTTCGGGTATTCCTAGCCGATTCAAATTCCAGTATTGTAAGGACTATTATCTCTGACGGATTCGACGTGTAATTAACGAGTAATTACGTATTAAAACTGTTTAATTAACAAACTAATTTGTTAATAATAAATCACTTACTTATTGAAGTAAGAGGTCCACAGGCTCGGGTCCGCAACGTCTTCGTGCTAGTCGAATTACGATCACGTTTGAACGGATTCATAATTAATTTTCACGAGATTTCCTCTATTAAAAATCTGATCAAAATTCAGGAACTAATCCAAAATTTTCTTTTCTTATTGAGTGGTTGTGGGTAAAGTTACTAATTGGTCCAGCCAGATTTCCCTTTTTATAGGGAAATCCGGACAACAAAAATGCGCCACGTGGCACGCATGGCCGCCACGTGGCACTTTGGACCACATGTCCGCCATGTGGCATGCCACGTGGCACTTTGGACCGCATGTCCGCCACGTGTCACTTTGGGCCGCATGTCCGCCGCGTGGCACTTTGGACCGCATGTCCGCCACGTGGACTGCCACATATAATGTTGGCGCCACGTCACGCTGACGTGGTGCTTGCGTGGCATCGGGCCAGTCAATTCGGGTTGACCAGCCCATCCAACCCAACTTTTTGGGCCTGATGGGCCTGGGCCCAATCAGACACAATAATAATTGCCTGATGGGCCCAAGGTCCAACAATCTCAAATAAAGCATATGAAAGATTTATCAAATTCTCGATTTTTTATTATTATGACTACTATAAACTTTTATGTTAAGACATTTTATTTTAATTGGGCCTTTGTCTTTATTCATTTTATTCGTTATTTTGGCCCACTTGGCTATTTTCTTTAAGTATCGTGTTCGTGGACCAAGTGAGTTAGGGAAACCATTTTTTTAAATGACCATCTGGATACCATTTGATGAGTTTATCTTCCTCAATTTACAGATTGGAGCTAAACAATATAAATCTCATATAACTTCCTCATAACCAACCTCAACTCTTTCTAATACTTTTGATAGAAAGAGTTGGGGTGCCCATTCTTGTTAGAAAATCAACTTATTCTAGGTATGAATGCATAGCAGAATTGACTCTATTCTAATGCAAGAAAACAAGAACTTAAAACAGACACAAGAGAATTACGTGGTTCGACAAATTGTCTACGTCCACGGGAGAGAGGGAGAAATTTTATTGATGTTGACTCAACTCATCTCAGCTTGTCTCAACTCAAGTCAGTTCGTCTCAATTAGGATTAGAGCAAACCTATCTATTTATAGACTAACCCTAATTACAACCATGAAGTCTACTAAGTCATCTAAGAGTCTAAAATATAATCCAACAGCAAGTCTAAACTAGAATCTAATTAGAATATGAATTTATAGATTTTGAGTCATTCTTCAACAAATTTCAGGACTATTTCATCGTCCCAGTTCCAGTCCCAATTTAGTCCTATCAAATTTATATAAGAAGCGACTCTTTCAATAATGTCTTTTTTATAATAGGAAACTCAATCCAAATTATTTATTACTCTGTAGATGTGACAATTTCATCGACTGCTTCCACGATTGTATGTGCAATGTGAAGTTCATTAATTCTAAAAATATTTGGGAAGTAGTTTAGTAATAATGTCTCATATCTCCTCTCCATCTTCCTTCCAGTTTCTTTCATTAGAAAATTCAGCTAACGTGGAGAATTGGAGAGGTCCAATTTGATGCTTTCACATCAAGCAAGCAGACGATATTTCGACTATTTAATAACAAACCTGATACATATTCAATACTTTTTATGTCTCGTTAAGTTTTTTCACTGCTTATTACACATATAAATATCAAAAAAATGAACTTCGAAATTCCAGAAGATAAGCTGCAACAAATGTTGATTAATTTTCATCCAACTTAAGCAACTATGACTTGTCTTCTGTGATAAGATAACGAGAAATAAATGTTTAATTTTTCTATCTGAAGTGAAAAATGTTTTGCAATTATCTTCCTAATTTTATTTAATGATGAATTTTCCCTATGTTGGTATTTTTTATATATTGGACCGCGAAAAAGATTTTTGGGTCAACCCCGAGAAAAGACAAAATAAGAAAAAAAACAGAAAAGCCGCCAAAACCAAACATCACCCTGGGATAAGACAGCCCACGCGACAAGGAATCCTCCAAAGGAACAAATCCCAAACAAAACTCTAATAATTCCAATCATTCCGTTTCCCAATTATTAAACCCCCCCCTCTCTCTCTCTCTCTCTCAGAAACCCCCAATTCTTCCATCCCTAACCCTAATTCCACCGACATATTGATTAAACCCTACCCCCCCTCCCAATCGAGGATTCCAAACCACCGGAAATCGTCGAGGGGAGATAATAAAGGGGGAATTAATTAAGGATGTTCGGGTGGGACTTCGGGAGGAGGCCGGGCGAGCCGGTCCGGTGGGCCACGAAGAAGCTGTTGAAGGTCTTTCTGAAGAAGAAATTGGGGAAGTTGATTTTGGGGGAAATTGACCTGAACCAGCTCGACGTCCAGCTCAGCGAAGGCGCTGTCCAGCTCAACGACCTAGCCCTCGATGTTGATTATCTCAACGAGGCGGTACAGTCATCTCTCCGGTTAAGGCTTTCGAGTTTGTTAGAGCTAGCAAGTTCGGTTTTTTTTCTTCGAGTTTTCGATGCTTGAATTTTGTTTTGTGTATGGGTTGTGCAGCTTACTGGTTTTGGTCCGGTGGTTATTAAAGAAGGGTCAATAGGGTCGTTGTTGGTCAAGATGCCATGGAAAGGGAAGATTTTGCAGGCTGAGGTGGACGAGGTTGAGATTGTGGTTGCCTTTTGTTCTAAGGACAGGTGCCGACCTGGAGAGAGGAACGATAGTTCTGGTCAAGCTGGTGACAGTAATGTGCAGGGTGAGGAATGGAAGTTTGGCGATCGTGTTAGGGACGGTGCCACAATATCTGGTTCTTCTGATGTTCACGAGGGTGTTAAGACGATAGCCAGTTTAGTAAAGTGGTTTTTGAGTAGCTTCCACGTAAAGGTAAAAAGGTTGGTCGTAGCTTTTGAGCCATGTATAGAGGATGATGGGTCCAGTTCTGGACTTCAGCAAACTTTAGTTCTTCGTATATCTGAAATAGAATGCGGGGCTTCTGTTTCTGAAGATGCAAGGGTCAAGAGCTTTCTGGGTATTAGTCGACTCACGAACTTTGTAAAGTTCCATGGAGGGATGCTGGAGCTGCTCCAATTGGGGAATTTCGATGATCAAACTTGCACTCCTTGTACTTCAGGTTCAAGCCTCAGCGAGTCATTTTCCGAGAAGTGTCTTAAAAGCAGTGCATGTCCAATTTTAAAAGGCCAAAAAGAAGGACTCTCGGGGAGCTTAACGTTGAGTATCCCCTGGAAGAATGGTTCATTAGATATACACATGTTGGATGCAGATGTGCGTATTGATCCAGTGGAGATAATTCTTAGACCAAATATTATTAAATGGCTCCTGCATAACTGGGAAACTTATCAAACTTTGGTTGACGAATCTGCAAATACAACGAGTAACGAGTCAATGAACTCTGTTTACTTCAATTCAGCTTCTCATTGGCATTCTTCAAGGATATTTTCTCCATCATCTGATAAGACAGCTTCTGTGGATGGACAAAAACTGGTGAACGAATCCTTTCTTCCTGGTTATCATTTTATACCTGATTGGGTGCCAAACTCAGTGCGAGCAAATGAAAGTGCCAATGGACAAGAACTTGATTTAGGGGCAAGGTTTGCATCACTTTTCCCTCAATATTTGTGTTGTTCTTGGTGCTACTGCTACTGTTGGCTAGATTTAATGCCAATTTCTTACATGAATAATTTTTCTATGAGGAAAATTGTTTTAAGTAATGTGCATGCCATGGGTTGACTTGATGTTATGGGATGCATCTTTAGTTTTCCTTTTTTCTTGCAGGAAAATTTTCAATGTTATGGCTTTCATGTTAGGTTGATGTTCTCTAGTTCTTTGCTTGGAACGAAACATCTTTCTAATGGCTACACATGTATTGTAGGGGGAGAATCAGTCTGATCAACATTAGTTATTTATCTTGCAACCATTTGCAATTGCTTGTCCTTCTTATAAGAGTGCTGATGTTTTCTGTGCCATGGGCTGGTGTTGCAGCGTGGATCAATTTTTCGAGTGTTTCGACGAAATGAGAAATTCACAATCAGCTTTGGGAAACAGTGGGATGTGGAACTGGACATGTTCTGTTTTCAGCGCATTAAGTGCTGCCTCCAGCCTTGCATCAGGATCTTTGTTAATCGCCTCTGGTATGCGTTACCCTTCTCATTATCTTATCAGTGGCTTCTGTGTCAAATTGGATTTCTTTGTTCCTATGGTTTTGTCTCAAATTTTAGACAAATATAAATTATTGTAGCTTGTGCTGCCTTCAGATTATGTTGCTAAAATGCGAAACAGGGCAGTTTCTAGAAACTTTGAGGTTTTCTGGCCACTGAATGTAGGTAAAAGTTACATGCTTGTTTCTGGAACAACATAGGACCGTTGCAGTTTCTTGAACCCCCAGTAGAGGATCGAGACCATAAGGTTAAATAGGGTCCCTGAAAAAGTATATTTGGAGATTAGACTGTCTTGAGCTTTTGATACTCGTGAAGATGTTTGGCATAAGTCTGAATCTCCTAGCTGCAATTGACATACTAGACTTCATTTCTTCGACTCTCTGAGTTGCATAGAACAATCAACTGTCAAGGTAATGCATTATCTCAGGATTACCCATAGAGTAGCATATTGTCCCTACTCCAGATGATTCATGAGTTTTGGAGCTTGCGTTTTGTATTACGTACGGTGTCTACTATGTGGTCTTAGACAGCGTGGGCCTGTAATCCTGTTGGAAGTTTTATAGGTGGTGATATACATGTTCAGATGAGATACCTCTTTTACACCCGGAGCCTATGCTGCAGATCTTTGATACTCTCCTATGTTGAATACTTTCAGAACAGCAGCATGTTCAGACCAACCTTAAAGTAGACGTGGCAGGAATTTCTATCACTTTATTTTTCGAGGATGCAGGCCAGGATAATTGTTGTGAACCACAGGGTGATGGGAGCTGTGGGGATCCAACTGCTCATTGTTTGGGTGCCGAATGTAAGGACATCTGTATTGTTCTGCAGGTAATTTTTTTTTTGTAGACTGTTGTTTAGCCTTGTCTCTCTTAGGTCCATGTTTTTCCCTTTTCCTTAATGTGGGACTTTTGACGAGGTGAACAGGTATGCCCTCGAGAAATGAGGTTTGAAGGCACAGTTAGATACATCGAGATAGCTGATATTGCCGAGTGTAACAGCACAGGAGTCCAAGACATGCTGCAACTGCAGTCTGAAGTTCAAGACATGCTTCCTCCAGTTGCTTTGCCCAAAGAGGATCATGATTCTGCTTCACATTTTCCTAGAAAAATAAGATTGTTCAGCACAAGGGGAGTTAGTTATTGTCAGCTCAATAGACCAGCAAATTTGTCGGGTGAAAGTTTCATTGGCCCGGTGTCTTTCTCACTGGAGATGCCACCCTTTGTATTTTGGGTGGACTTCTGCTTGACAAGTATGTTATTGGAGCTGTTCAAGGAAATTAGTAAATCTACCCAAGTTAACAGCAAAAAGGTTAGGCCTCTGTCCATGGACAAGAAGCGCAAATCAATTTCAGGTGATGAAGGCTCAACTACTGTTAGGAAATCGTCTAAAACAGAGAAGTTCAGGTGCAATATTTATGTTCCCACTGGGAGAGTGATTCTATGTTTTGCTTCTAGAACTGGTAATGATGTTGGAGGGTGCTCTTCCTGGGATCAATTTTTAGCTCTAGATTTCTTTACATCATCAGCATTATCGAAGGGAAAATTTCAAGATGTTGTTTCAGTGCCATCTTCCACATTGTTGAAAAGATATGCCGATAGCAATACACACTCTTTGCATTTCAATGTTGCCAATCTCAAGGTTTACATGGTCAATGCAACATGCATGTCCTCTCGTTTGTCAAAGCAGGCACTTGCGGCTCCAGAAGTTCTGTCTGTTGGCAACAAAGATGGTTTCTTTACAACAGTTAGTATTCTTTGGCAGCAAGGTCAGTCTACTGGTCCTTGGATAATTGACAGAGTGAAGCACTTGTTTACCTCTGAAGAATGTTGGGATCGCAAGAAGTGCACAGGTTACAATTTTTCTACTGTAATCACCTCAAAAGGCCTGGAAGACATAAGTTCGCGGATGCGTGAAGACATTCTCCGTAGCTCCGCGTATGTTGTCCATATTAATCTATTTCATGTTACCACTGATCTGCACTATTCCCAATATGCTGATCTGCAGAGTCTTTTGGAACGGACGATAAATGCAATATCACATGCAAATGATGAACAAGTCAGTGATTTTGAAGAACCGCCTGTTTCTCAAACTTCAATTCTAGTCGAATGCGAATCTTTGGAACTTGTAATCAGACCTAATGTCCGGGATGACATAAGACCCTCGTTGCAGAGTGAACTGCCTGGATCATGGCACTATATGAAGTTGAATATTCAGAAACTTGATTTGCTGTCTGTCTCTAACATTGGAGGCACCAGTGCCACCAGCTTCCTGTGGGTAGCTCATGGAGATGGTAAATTATGGGGTTCCATTACGGGTGCTTCTGAAGAAGAGTTTCTTCTGATTTCTTGTTGCAAATCAACAAGAAATCGGGGTGATGGAGGAGGTTCTAATGCGCTATCTTCTAGGTCTGCTGGCTTGGACATTTTGCACCTGAGTGATCCACAGAGCTTGCATGATCTTACATCCATCACAGTTGGGTGTGCCACTTTGGTTGCTGTAGGTGGTCGTTTGGATTGGTTGGAAGCAATATCATCCTTTTTTATTTTGCCCGCTGCCAGTGTTGCAAAAGCAGTTGACAGTTCGCAAGAAGTGGAGTTTAGAACCCATTTTTTCCTCAAGTTGGTAGATGTCGGATTAAGCTATGAGCCGTACTTCAGAAGGTCAGGTGTTAAGGGTCTTCTTTCAAATTCGTTTTCCTTGCTCTCGGATGCAAGTTCAGGTGAGTCGCCTGTTGCTTGTCTGTTGGCTGCCTCTTCTCTGACACTGTCAAACAAACATGTTGGAGATGATTTGGATGATGATTATAAGATCCGAGTGCAAGAGCTGGGCCTCCTCCTTGGTTCTGCTCATGATGATACCGGTGGGAGTTACAGTGCGGAATATCTCCATGAGATGGGATATGCTAAAGTTGCTCGATTGGCTCTTATTGAAGTAATTTTTAGAACCCACTGCGGTAATGGTCTTATCTGGGAAGTGGAATGCAACAAGTGTCATATCCATGTAGAAACTTGCCATGATACCACCACTGGTTTGATGCACTTGGCTGCCCAACTTCAACAGCTGTTAGCTCCAGACTTGGAGGAATCAGTTGTGCACTTGCAGAATCGATGGAACAATGTGCAAAATGTCCAGGAAGGAACTGAATCAAGTGATAATCTCAAGGCTGACGGTCATGTCGTTTTGAGGCTGTCTTCTCAGGTGCATGCTGCCAGAGAAGATGCAGAGATTAGAAGTGGAGTGACTGGCTTGATGGATGAGATATGTGAAGATGCGTTTCATTTGGATGCAGACCGGATATGGCAATGGGACGTCAGTGAATCTGAAGTGCATCGTCCGTTTGATGAAAACATGTTGGAAGGAACTTCAGGGCGAGATGTTGGAAGTCCTGATCATTTCTCATCGGGACAATCTTTTGATGGATCCGTGCCTCATTTGGGGGTAGAAAGCAGTCAAACATCATTTCTGAAAGATGGTTGCTTTTCGGAACTTATAGAGGGATATTGCCTTTCTGAGTTACGTCCCTTATCTGAACTATCCATTGGAAATCGATTGTCGCCAGAACGCTTTAAGAGTCATGGGGAAGCGGATCTTGTACGAGGTAATAGTGGATGGTATACGGATCTCTCTCTAAGCATTGTTGAGAATCACATTTCTGAAGTAAGTCAAAATGGCATTAATCAGTCTGTAGATGACATGAGATCTCTTCACCACGGCGCTCCTGATGACTGTGGGCAGCCCACAGGTCGCTTACATTTCAATAACATGAAAGTGAGCTGGAAAATGTATGCTGGCTCCGACTGGTCTGTGCGTAAGCAGTATGGTGACCCTTTAAAAAGCACACGGGGGAGAGATACAGCTACCTGTCTAGAACTTTCATTATCTGGGATACAATTTCAATATGACTCCTTCCCAGATGGTGGAACTTACGCTTCCAGGATTTCCCTCACAATTCAGGACTTTTACCTTTATGATAGGAGCAAAAATGCTCCTTGGAAGCTGGTAATCTGAAACTCCTTACTGCTTACTAACTTAATATCAGTAATTACGTTTGTTATCACCACTCATATTCCTTGCTTATTTTGCAAAATATCACCCCCGTAATCCTGGTCTGATATTCTTTTTTCACGTTATGGAAGATACTAGGATATTATCATTCAAAAGACCGTCCTAGGGAAACCACTTCAAAAGCGTTCAGGCTGCTCATGGAATCTGTGAGGCCCAATCCTTCAACCCCTCTTGAGGAATACCGGTAGGACTGCTGTTCCCTTGTTGAAATTATTAAGGGAGAGTTGTTTTCTGTTTTGAAAACATCAGCTTTGATCTTCCAAGGGTTTTCCCTTCATGTGTCAGGGGTTTTGCTCAGTTTGCAACTTTGATTTGACATTCCTTGGTACGGACCAGAATGCATGTGAAAGCCAGTCATTGTTTTTCATTCCTTTCAGGTTACACATTGCGTTCCTTCCCATGTTATTGCATCTCCACCAAAGCCAACTTGATTTTCTAATTGGGTTTTTTGGGGCAAAAGAAGAATCATCAGCTAATTGTTCTGAAGATTTCCCTGCTAGTTCAAAGACGTCCGCTCTAGTGACCAGTGATCTTGGCGGACAGACAATTGTGGATGAGGCACTACTTCCCTTTTTTCAGGCAAGTGTTGCGTATCATGTTGTTTGACAAGCAATTATTATCGTTTTGGCAACAAATGCGTAAAACTACAGTTGTTAATCTCTTTCATTTCCCTGCTTATCTTCGCATATATAGCATCTCTGAGATATGGGCATATGGCATGGACTGTCTTCTTATACATATCATGTCATTAGCAATTTCAGGAAGGTCCATTGTTGGCCTTTGGTAGAAACTAATCTTGCCTATTGTTATCTGCCAGCATACATCTCTGGCTTTTAGTATGCATGACTTGTTGAACCTCTTCTCTCTCGACTTCTTGTTAATCATACCAAATTGGGTTGATTAGAAATACCTTGTCCCAAAGCAATGAAGATAAATCTGCTTGATTGGGTGGACCATGATAATCAATTAAGTCTGGGCTACATCATTGAAATGATTAAGATATTTTTAGAGCAATCTTATTGTTATCTTTTGAATGATACCTGCACCCTTCCTCTTTTACAAATGTATATAATGTTTTGACTTTGGTTCATTTTCTGTTCTGATTGGTATTTCTTATCTCAGAAGTTCGATATATGGCCCATTCTTCTTCGGGTTGACTACCAACCCCAGAGTGTTGATTTAGCTGCATTGAGAGGCGGGAAGTATGTGGAACTTGTAAATCTGGTCCCCTGGAAGGTGAATGTTCTGTTATTCATGAAAAACTGCCTATCTGCTTGTTAACGTGACAAGAAAAACTACTCGTGCTAACCAAGTTACTTCTGTACGTCATGATTAAGTTCTTCTGTGAACCTTGGCACTTAACTCAGTTGTTGTGTTAGATATTTTATTCTGGACTTTTTGAGTTTTAGCTGCTTTATTTAGCCTACGATGGATTTGGGTGAGTTCTTGCTCTGATAGATTGAGTGAATCAGAGAGGATTCCACTTTGCCTGACTGGATGCATTTTATCATGTTCCTAAAGCGCAAACAACTTTGCTCAAGGCACCAGCTTTTGTTTCATTGTCCTGTGTTTTCTGTAACTTGCTTTATCCTAATGCCTGTAATTGGATGTTTGATGGAACATGGTAGTCATTTTCTAGCATTTTGTCATAAATTTACTTTCCATTGTTTTGATTGCCTGGTTGTCTTGCAAGCTATGAGTGATTTTAACTCCACGGCGAATTAATGCAGGGAGTTGAGCTACAGCTAAAACCTGTTCAAGCTCTTGGCATCTATGGCTGGGGTGGTGTGTGTGAAACCATTGTAGGGGAGTGGTTGGAAGACATTTCTCAGAATCAGGTTGTTAACTGCATGCGGTGCACTTTAAATCCATTGCCATAAAGTGGTGATTAACCCTCGGTTTACAAACTATGCAGATCCATAAAGTTTTGCGAGGCCTTCCAACTGTTCGTTCGTTGGTGGCTGTTGGTGCGGGTGCTACTAAGCTCATCTCTTTGCCTGTAGAAAGCTACAAGAAGGACCGAAAAGTAATCAAGGGAATGCAAAGAGGTTAGTTAGTAATGCCAAGTTGAGTCTGATTATTTGCTTCTAGGAAATAGCTTCCAAAAAGAGATTCACTTATTTTCTAATCTAGATGGTTTCAGAGTTCACTTGAAGAAGTTGAAGTTCCACAATATTTTTTTAATGTTGTTAAGACTTGAGAGTCTTAGAAGACAACTAGGTACATGAAGCTAATGGCTGATCATATATGTAGATGCAAGGATAACTGATTAAATCTTATTTCCTTTTACTCTTAAAAGAATATATGTACACCGTGTGTTTTTTCTGGTTGGGCCTGCATGGGCATCTGGGGCTTATAGCAAAAATCATGCCTCAAAATTTTCGACCTCACAGTTATTTGTTACAAGATTTTATCAACATTTCAGATATTTGTAGGAATGGCTTGATACCTGTGTTATCATTTAAGTTTCCTCAAACTTTAAATTTGGACCTTTAATCTATCAGTGGTTTCTCACCCTTCTTCTTTCTGCATAGATCTGATCTTCTTTTTTTCCCTATTTCATTCATAAATTTTGTTGAGTAGTATGCTGTGCTTTAGTCTTTTATTTCTCCCTTTTGTGATAGTCCGCTGTTAATAATTTCATACTTCAACTCGTGCTGTGAGCAGTACTTGCAGTTTGGTCACGATTCACTAGGGGCTAATTTCTGATGGTTGATATGTGCATGCTGTTTATACTATTGCACCTCTTTAGAACTGCTAATAATCTTTTTGGACTTGCCTCTTAATGCTATTTTTCAGGTACTATTGCATTTCTCAGAAGTATATCGGTTGAAGCTGTTGCGCTTGGGGTACATTTAGCAGCAGGCGTTCATGAGATTCTGCTTCAAGCAGAGAATCTTGTGACAAAAGTTCCCCCTTCAGTATCCGGGCCCGTGCAAATCAAACCAAAGCCAAGTGTAAGGCGTGATCAGCCCAGAGATGCGCAACAAGGAATGAAAAAGGTGATTGAAGATGCATTGCTTTTTGCTTGTTGGCAGATGTGAAAAAAATTTGCTCTTTACTCAACTACTCACGTCACATACTGGGATGGGGCTTGCAGGAATTACCTGAACTGTGCAGTTTACTGTTCTCTATAATTTTCCATCCATATGGCTTAAGAATCAATTTAGCCTGTATTCTTCTGGTTGGCCTTCCTTGGCTAATGTCTCATTTTTACAGGCATACGAGAGCCTCAGTGATGGGGTAGGAAAATCTGCCATGGCATTAATACGGAGACCAATGAAAAAGTATCAGCGTGGAGAGAGTGCGGCATCTGCCTTGGCAACTGCTGTACGAGCTGTTCCTGCTGCTGCTATAGCCCCTGTTTCCGCCTGTGCAAGTGCAGCACATTATGCTCTCCTTGGCATTAGGAACAGGTTGGTTGTTCATATCTTAGCTTTTCAGCATTAGCCTATTTGAAGTCTCTTGAAATAACCATATTTACTCTGGCAAAAATGTCAGCAGCCTTGACCCGGATCACAAAAAAGAGTCCTTGGAGAAATATATGGGTCTTGCTCAGGCTCCAGATTGCGAGTAAACAACTCCGTTTCGGACCACGACAAGTCATTGACTCATGGATTGACACTCATCTGGGCGTCAGAGCTGTCCATGGTTAAGAGGGTTCATGGTGTACACCTGATTGCCCATTGTATGAAGTAAGTTTTCTTCGACGTCAAAGTTGGTTTTCTGAATATCCAGGGTCATAGTTGGTTTTCTGAAATCCTTCCTTCTTTTAGGAAGAGGCCAAAATGACTAGCTACTATAACTATACGTCTGTTTTGGCTTGCATAGAACTTTTAATTTAACAATGGCAGAATCTGAGTAGGCTGAGAGCGAAGGAACCATGTAGTGACTTACAGGATAGGATCCACCTACCCTTTCCATTCTAGTATTCATGATATGCCTAAGAACATCCATTGTGCTTCTCAAGTTGCCCATCAGAGTGATACAGCAGCACCATCTTACATCGCAAGATAATCGTGTTTCGGCGCAATGCTTAATACGGGCGTGGATGCGCCTTTTATCGCTTAATGATTAATAGCTCTTAATGTCCCTGATTAGCGACCTCAACTCTGTTATGCAGGTGTACAGCTGAAGGATACGAACACCAATCATTCTTTCACGTCTCCCGGATGGAAGACGGTAAATTTTGTACATATTGTAAATGCTGTCCATAATTACAGCCGCTGTTAATCTTCTATTGTTCTTAATAGTCGTGTAAAGTATGATGAGTGGCTTATTGTTTATGTTCCTTATTTTTACAGGTGCAATGGCAATGTATATAATTTACCTGTGTATATAATTTACCTGTGTATATAATTTACCTGTGTATATAATCTAGTACTGGGCATGCACATACTTTGTTTCTGTTTTCTGTGTACGAGAGTCGGGTGGTGTCAAATTTTATTTAATAGACGACTCTCAAATTTATTCCGTCCGGATAATTCATATTCAAAATTTCTTTAAAGATATATGGATCTCTTTCTACTTGAAATAATTCTCATTAATCCAAATTAAATAGAAACGTCTTTTTCCCCGTTTATCTACACGAAATGATGGTACATATTAAATACTGTGTTGATTTTGATTTTGATGAAGCCAATAATCTTTGCCGATTGGTAGGGTCCGACAATTAGTTACATAGTCCAGTTGTGGACAAAACAAATGCGAAGACTTAATATGTCGGATTAGCTGACTCGCGTGTAGCTGACAAAGCACCGGGACAACAAACAGAGACGGATAAATATTCAATAAGTTCTGAAATTTCATTAAGAAATATTAAATTCGAATTATTAGTTAATATTATATGGTATTTAAATACTCACTAGATTGGTTAATAGGTTAAAACTTTTGATTAGTAAAAATTATTCTAACGAGCATTCTAAAAATTTCGAAAAGTTGAACAACTTTCTAACATATATAGATACATAATGTGTATGCCACATTTTTTGATTTTGTATACACGAAGTTGTCTACATGGCGGCAGATGTCTACCCATATCGACTCTTTAATTACTTATTTTTTGCTCTCCTAAGGCAATAATATATTTTACACTGTTTATAATACAGTTAGTTATACATACATGTATCTATACAGGGACAGACATGAAATTTCCTAGTCAACTTGCATTTTTTTAATGCTATTTAATATCTGGATATTCATTGGCTCAACTAATCGAGTTTCAAACCTGATAACACCTTTGAAATGTGACAATTTTTTCTAACAAATATTTAATATTGATGTGTTCTCATAACTCAAAACGTGACACCTCTTTAATAAAATAGAACAAAATTTGCACTAACTAACGTAAGTGCTTATTGATAGTCAACTTGCATATTAAAAAAATTCTCCAAGGAAACTGAAGAGAGAATGATGTGTGGAGGAGCACACATGATGGATTCTATCCGGCTTCCTGGAACTTTAATGGAAAGCGGTTTCGATCGGACGTGACATTATATATACATATATGTATATATATTTTTATAACTGACGTGACATTATATATTAATATGTTGATTAGCTGGTTTTCAATAATATAGTTGATTTTGGAACTAATTTCCATTAAAGTTCCAGGAAACGGGATGGAATCCACTCCGAACGAAAAATTTATACTGGTGTTAAAAACTTGGACAGAAGTATAACCGTGACTTACTATAGTTAGTAATCTATTAAGCAAAAGAAATAGTTTAGTAACTAGGCCAAAGAAACACTCAATAGTTGAGTCACCGTCGATATTTTTTAAAAACTATATTTACCACTTTCATTAAGATTATCATAGTTTTTTATCCGTTTAAATTATCATATTGTTAGTTATAAGTATTATGAGTTTGTTTATAAGTATGAAAAATATTCATACAAGTTGTCTTAAAATTTTGAATTGTACATGAAGATTTTAATATGATATCACAGCAAGATCGACTTCTACCGACACGTAATCCCAAATTGTGCAAATTTCAACCTAGTAATTTAATTGAGAAAATTATCACCTTGTTAGTTAAAAGTGTAGTTATTATTTATACGTGCGAAAAAAATCCGGCCTAAAAGAACCATTCATAGCGACAGGATTGCGTCCAATTCCGGCCAGATACAACAGCACCCCTCTCTATATATATATATGACAAATACTATTGGGCCTATTTAGGCTGTTCCTATTGAGACTATTCCTCTTTCATATGTTTATGTTTGTAATTAGGAAGTGATCCATGTAATTAGGAAATAAGTTGGTCCATGTAATTAGAAAATACTAGGGTTTTACCTAGTTTACTTCTTGTATATATATATATATGCTTCGAGTCATTAATCTTTAAGTCCAAAGTCAGTAGCAATATACCTTCTTAGCCTGAAAATGTACGGTCCTCCACCTCCGGTATATGTCCAGCCGAGGTATTCCACCGATCAACTAGGCGACCCATATTCGCCGTCAGCTCCGGCGCAGGGATTCCATAGTTTAAACCCTAGCGTTGCTAGCAATCCAACACAGACACAGGCTAGGTATTCCACCGATGGCCACCCATCTTCAACCCCTGCAGTTCCGTCGGTCCTTTACAGCCCGAGTCCGGTATATAGCGGCCGGTTCCCTGCCATGGTTCGGATTCCGGGCTCGGCGGCAGGGAGAGATTGGTCTACCGGTCTTTGCCATTGCTGCGATGATCCTGCTATTTGTGAGTTCTTTCAATGTATTTCTATTCTCTTTTGACTTTTTGTGGGGTGAAAGTAGGAGGAATCTCTTTTCAATATATGCCTAGTTTGAGGATGCATTTTAAAATTTTGAGTTGGATATAAAAATTATAAAAATATATATGTTGATCTCTTCATCCGTTATTCTCATACGGAACTTTATTTGAGGGGTCATGCCGAGGTGTTACATTGAACAATGTTAATAAGTGTAGAAAATCTATAATTATTTATTAAAATTTTAGGTTGAATTTAAAAATACCTTATTAGCATGCTCCAAGAAATTTACTTAAGCATCAGCTTCCAAGATGACCCTTCTTGGATAACTAGTTGACTTTTGTTTTCCGAAATGATGATGAATAGTTTGAATTTTGATGATGCAGGTTTCATCACTTGCCTCTGTCCTTGCATCACATTTGGACAGATAGCTGATATAGTAAGCGAAGGATCCAAACGTAAGTCTACTCATTCAAAAATAATAAATTAATGTCAGCTTTTTCCACGGCCAAGCTGCAATTGTCGGGAGGGTAATCGAGTTGCGGATGGACTTGTTTATAACCGGCGTTACAAATTGCAGCGTGCACTTCAAGTGGAATGGCGTATGGGCTACTGTGCGTGACGGGGTGTGCGGGCTTCTATTCGTGCTTTTATCGGTCAAAATTGAGAGCCCAATACGACTTGCCGGAGGAACCTTGCGCAGATTGCTTAGTTCACTTCTGTTGCGAGACCTGCGCATTGAGTCAAGAGCACAGGGAGCTCAAGAACCGCGGGTTAGACATGGGAATAGGTAACAAAATTCGCTTTATTACATGCATGTTCGACCTACATATTTAGCTAGACTGCATCGATAAATTGTGAGTTCGTGTAAGCGATAAGAAATTTGAAATTTTTATTTTTCGAGTTTGAATCTTACGACTAAATAAATACTATTAAGAGATATACTTCCTAAATATGATTGGTAATGCTCCAATCATAATATCATCTTACTCTGCATATGCATGAGGAGTTTGTTAAAACAATTTCAATGACTAACTTTTTAAAATTTTGGCCGGAATTATTGGGTCGGTTGTACCAATTATGCCAGAGATAACGACTTGGGCCAATTGACTCGGATAATGTTTATTTATGATTTGTCTAAGCCTTTACAATATAGTAATTCTAAAATTTTTGTCCTTGAATATAAGAAGGTATATGCCTCGGCTGTTGTCACCCTCTAGGACAAAACTAGGTTTTCTGGGTGATCTAGGACAAAACTAGTTAAATTGACCATCGCTGACGTAAATGGTGGCGACGTCATATAATCAAATATAAAATCACGAGTAATATTTTATGGTTGACTGACTTTCTTGCTTTTTTTAATGCTTAGTTATACTGATTATATACTTATTGGTTATATTGATTAGATATACTTATATATAAATTAAATTCGTGGTTCATATTTGAAGGTTGGGAAGCCAATATGGACAGAAAAAAGCGTGGGCTGGCGGCTATACCTCCACAAGTGCCGCCGGGTATGACAAGGTAAAATCAAAGGGTGTTTTAATTCGACGTTTGTTGCTACTATAGTTGGTCGATTTGTTATTGCTTGTGGTTGTACAAGAATATGAAAATTGAGGGTCAAATAGTACCAAGTACTTCGTAAAATGGATATTTTTCACAACCCACTTCAAAATTTGGAAATTCTCATAAAGTACTCCGAGTGATATTATATTGACTTGTTCTTTGTGAGAATTTTTAAAAATCTGGGTGGTTTGTGGATAATATCCATATATGACGAGGGATATACGTGTGTTTGGATGGTTGCTCTTTCACCAATCATGCTGTCCAATCATGCTGTAATGAGTTCTTTCACGTATTTATTTCATTTATAGTTTTTGTATTGCATCCGGGCATTAATGTAATAATGCAGCCAGCTACATCAAATATTTGCTTTGCGAGATCCAAACCCAAGGCATATAAAGCAAACCAAATATTCCGAATCAAACCTCGTCTAGCTGAGTGACCAATATTTCAGTACTGAAATAATTGCTGTTTTAATTTTCCGGTGAATTGTTCTAACTTAACTAGATTTTAAAATTGAGTTATTGAGAATACAACAGTGCTAAATATTTTGTCACTTTTAAAAGTCTTAATCTATTCGAAGCTGAATTAGTTAGATTAGTAGGCCGAATATCAGGTAATATAAACAAAAAATAACAGCAGTTTGTAATCTTAGCGGTCATATTTTTGTCGCAGCCTCGCGGTAGCGATTTTTATCCAAGTTACACAATAGCCAAATATTTTAAGTTGACTAATATATTTAGCCCAAACGTCAATAAATGTCTCAATATTCATCTCTTAATGAGGCCTGATATAAAGCTGATCAGGTCGAAATTCGTATAATTTTTATTTTATTCATGTGACACGAATGATATATCGTACTAGAAGGTCTAGGATTCAAAACATTGACAAATATAATAGTGTAAAAATTTACAATTTAAAAAAAGCATATATCGTACCATGACAATACGTTATGAGATTAACTCAATTTAGTACTGTAAAAACTAGGCATTGAATTAATACAAATGAAACTTTTTAAAAATATGGTCCGTTGTATTATTTGCAAATCCTAAACCCTAGTTCATTTGACAAAGATTTAGAATTGCTTTGCAAGTAATGCCAGCATACATGAAATTAATCTGCTCTAAAATTTATTTTAAAATTTTCAAATTTTCAAATTTTAATATAATAAATTAGTAATTTTTTAATACTCGTAAACAATGCTTAATAAAATACAATAATTAACGTGGTGATTTCAAAATAATTATATACAACTGGCGTCATAAATTGATTGCAGCGTGTACTTCAAGTGGAATGGTATATGGGCTGCTTTTCTTGACGGGCTTCGTAGGCTTGCAAGGAGCGGATTTGGTCCTGGAAGGCCAAATCCAACCAGGATCGTTCTGGATGATCCAATAGTTTACTCAGTTACGATTCAATAGTTTACTCAGTTACGATCTAATGGTTTACTCAGTTATGATTCAATGATCTGTGTTTATCCCGTCCCGGATAAATCGGAACCGTCCCAGTTACCCAATTACGATACAATAGTTTACTCAATTATGATACAATGGTTTACCCAGTTACAATTCAATAGTTGTGAGTTTTTTCATTTTTCCCTCTGTGTTTCCGCATTTTTGCAAAAAAACCCCTGTGTGTCCTTCAATAAAAATCCTCCAGCACCGTGCTGGAGTGGGCTTCCAGCATCAAATCTCGTCCCGACTAGCAATTAGTTTGTTTATGGGTTAAAATATGAGGGCCCAATATGACTTGAAAGAGAAACCTTGTCTGGGATTGCATAGTTCACCTCTGTTGTCTCAATAGTCGAGAGTAGGGATGTCAATGGGTAGGGTATTAGTAGGACCATATTCATACCCTAATTTTTTGAGTTGGATCCATACCTTATCCTAAACCTTACAAATTTTTTATTGTTAGACTCATACCCTACTCTTCTGGAGACCCAGGGTATGTAGGGTCCGATCCTTTAACGTTCTACTTTTTGATAGTTTTTTAATCAAAAATTAATTTCTATATAAAATTTAAATAAATTCAATACATCTACTATGTTACACATCAACATTCAATATACAATTAATGAAATATCACATTTTGCAATTTAATTTCAATAGTACAAGATTTTTTCTTTCGAGTTTGAAATACATAAACAATTCAACAAAAGAAATATATAGAATGTCGGCTTCTAGTGATCCATTATTCACGACATCTTCTAAGTTGGTTGTGTAATAACATAATAAATACGTTAAAGTTAACCATAAACTATATTATATATATTATCAATAAGGTCTAATTAGAATAGAGTCTAAAGTAGGGTAAAAATGTAAGGGTATGGTCCGACCCACATGGTCTAACTATGGATTCATACCTTACCCTAGGCCCTACTTCTAAATATGGACTCATACCCATACCATATCTTAGACCCAGTCAAAGTGAACATACCATATACCTGTAGGGTAAAAATAGGGTCTGACCCATAGAATATAGATATTGGTCTGACCCATAGAGGCCGAGAGGAAGCCCTGCATTGAGTAGGTTTGTATTTGACCATTTCGCTTATATATAGGGGCGGTTTGTCCTCCCATTCCAAAAAAAAGAAGTTATATTGATCATATAATACATATACAATAATTAAATCCGTGGTTCATATTTGAAGGTTGGGAAGCAAATATGGATAGGAAAAAACGTGGGCTGGCGGCTATACCTCCAGAAGTGCCGCCGGGTATGACGAGATAATCTATGAAATCAATTGGTGATTTAATTCGACGCTGTGTGCTACTATAGTTGGTTTAGTTAGGGTTAAGTACTTTATGAAATGGACATTTTTCACAGCGCACTTCAAAATTTGGAAATTCTCATAAAGTACTCCGAGTTATATTATGTTGATTAGTTCTCTATGAGAATTTTTATAAATCTGAGTGGTTTGTGGATAATAGCCATGTATGATGTGCGGTATAAGTGTATTTGGATCGGTGTTCTTTCACCATGGTTGGTGTAATTTGTGCTCTATACATTGCAATAAAATTCATCTACTTATCTCTTAAAATATAGAATATAAATGCTTAGTTGAGAGAGTTATTTTCTCGAATATGAAATAATCGGTACAATATATATCTGTATATAAGTTAGTATCCAAAACCTTATAAGGTACCGGTGTCTTTAGTCCTAAATAACTGAGTTCTCTTCATTTATAAACGTATCATTTTCAATTATTCAGTATTGAAATAACGGCAGTTTGTAATCTTACCATTCGCGGCCATATTTGTATTTTACGTCGACCAATATATTTAGCCAAAACGCAACGGTGAATGTCACAATAGGCATCTCCCAACGAGTACCGAGATGAAAATAGTTTGCGTAATTTTTATCAAGAGTCGTACCATGGCAATAAGAAACGATCGGATCTGGTACCGTGAGAAATCCTGCATTAAATTAATGCAAAGATACCTACTAGAAAATAAGAGTTGCATATATTTTAGTCTATTTGCAAATCCTATAAGGCACCCGAGGTGAAATGTAACCAAAAGTATGTGATCAAAATAAATGACAGTGAGTTATACAAACTTAAATATTGAAAAAACTTTTATTTTAGTATCCTCAGCACTTGGATACCTTACAGCTTAAAACTCAATTGAATATATACGATAATTTCATTTTCTGACATTTAAAAACTCGGACAACTTTTGACTATCTGGAATGTGGATGATGAACTGGTTTTTTTTTTGGAAAAAAAAGATCCAAACAATCCTAGTTTTTTATAATTTTTTAAAACCCAGTTTTCAAGTGGAATGGTAGATGGGCCGCTGTTCTTGACAGGCTTCGCAGGCTTGTGCTCGTGCTTTAATGGGTAAAAATTGAGGGCCCAATACGACTTGACAGAGGAAACCTTGTCCGGATTGCCTCCTAGTTCACTTCTGTTGCGCTGCCTGGGCCTTGTCTCCCGGGAATACTGAGCTCCGAAACCATGAAACCACGTGTCATGTAAATTTTTCTTAGTTTATACCATGATCAATTAATTCATATTCGAATTAAATAAGATTATGATTAAATTTTCATAATAATTATTTAATAATATTTGTGCTCTGAATGAGAGATCTCCTGGTTAAAAACAACACTCTTAATTAGTCGGCTGGTTGTCACATAATAACTTTCAAAGCATTCGTTCGAATTTAGAGTTTAAATATACATATATATTCAAATCTATCATTCTACGCCAGCACATCCAGTCTGACCATTACACGTCAGCAATTCAAGATGGCGACGTTGACCAGTCATTGTTGCCACATTTCGTCAAACTCCGCATTCAAAAGTCCTCTCTTCTCTCCAATACTTTGGTCAATAGTTTAATAATGAATTTAAATTTATTAAACTAGATTTTAGATTTAAATTTCGCGGATTAAAAAAAATCTAATATCGTAAATTTAAAAATTATACGGTGAAATTTGTGAATAATACAAAATAATAAATTGGAAGGAACATAGAAAAATCCGACCAAACCCAACAAACACAAAAAAAAAAAACAGAAAATTGGACTTGGCTTTCACTTCTCTTTCTCAGCAGCTGGGGGCGCGAGAGAGAGAGAAGAAACGCGATACAGAGGGAGGTAACTAGAAAGAGGTTGCAAATTTTGATGGGTGTGAGAGGGTTTAGAGGTTCAACCCCGAGTGGACAGGACGACCGGTTGCCCACGTCAAACGGGTCGGCCTCAGTTTCGTCTCCCAAGAAGAAATGGGCCACCTTTCTGCCCGTCTTCGTCGCCCTGATCGTCTTATCGGAGTTGGCCTTCTTGGGTCGTTTGGACATGGCCAAGAACGCGGCTTTGTTGATGGACTCCTGGGCGGATTCGTTGTTCTACAAGTCCGTCGACTCCTCGGGCGAGGAATTGGGGATTGATCGGAGCTGCGAGGAGTGGCTGGAGAGGGAGGACTCTGTGGTTTATTCGAGAGATTTTGAGAAAGATCCCGTCTTGGTCGCTGGAGGGGATAAGGTTGGTTCTTGTACTGTTGTTCTTTTTAATGAGTTACTGCATGATTCGGTCACTCACTAGGCTGACTAATTCGGGTTGTAGTCGGACCAAGCAGCAAAGTTCTCCCTACTGAGTTGACACTTTAGAATTGATATAATCTAGGGAAACCCTGTGTCCTGAATTTAGGAGTTGATGTTTATAGCTGTGATGCTGGTTTATTTAATATCGAAGATTAAGATATAGTCATATTGGGTCTAATGCTGGGTAGAGGTAGGGTGGGTGCATTTTGGTCCAGTCTTACTGCGAAGAGGCCAGTCGTTTTCGCGCATTGAACGCATGGCCAACTCCACTCAGCAATAGCGATGGAACTTATCGTTGTGACGGCACTCACCGACTCTATCCTAGGACTAGGTTCAGCTGTTGTATCCTCAGTTGCTGACCAGGTAAGAAGTAACATCTTTGCCGTGTTAGGGTTTGGACACTATTTGTTATTGGACCAGAAGATGGTCTGGAGTCTGGATTATGTAAGAGGTGGTGATGTATCTATTGAACAAGGGTGTCTTTCTTGGCTATTGTGAAGAATCATTTATAAGTTCTTGTCCAGCGTCATATTCTGGCTCTGTTCTTTCTCTTCTTGTTTCCATCTCAACTACTCTCTCCTCAGGATCTCCGGGAATGCAGTACCTGCTCTTCCTAATCTTTTTTTTTTCTTCTTTCCGTCAACTTTACTTCAACCTATTCAAACAGGAATTCAAAGCTTGTGCTGTTGGGTGCCAGTTTGGATTTAGCCATAGTAAACCTGTAGATGCGACATTTGGTTTAATTCAGCAAGATGGAGTAGCAAGTGTCCACAGGTCAATGGAGTCAGCTCAGTACTATCCTGAGAACAATGTTGCTACGGCACGAGGGTGGGTAAGCACAATCTGGAATCACTTCATTTTTCCAGGGAATTCAGGTTTTGCTTTTGCAAGTGATTTTTTAATGAGATTCCGACCAAAGTTTTCTCCGCAATCTGGCTTGCAAGTCATCATTCTGCAAATCTCTCGAAGCCGATCAATCTAACGTGTAACTCTTTTGTTGAATCTCGTATGTATTGCTAGAATAACTGATATTACCCATTTTCTGGTTAATCAGAAGGGGTTACCAAGTTGTGATGACAACAAGTCTCTCGTCCGATGTCCCTGTTGGTTACTTTTCATGGGCTGAATATGATATCATGGCCCCAGTGCAACCAAAGACTGAGAAAGCCCTTGCAGCTGCTTTCATTTCGAACTGCGCAGCTCGCAATTTCCGCCTGCAAGCTCTCACTGCACTTGAGAAGCTTAAGCTCCCAATAGATTCATATGGTTCTTGCCACCGCAACCATAATGGAAGAGGTTTGAGTACTTCAATTATGATATTTGCAAATTTTCTTCCATCTATAACCGCACTCTAAAGTGTTGATTACCCTTTACATCTGAAACATGTATATTGATATGTATTCCGTATTTGTTTCAGTAGTTGACAAAGTTAAAACTCTGAAGGGATATAAATTCAGTTTGGCATTTGAGAATTCGAACGAGGAGGATTATGTCACGGAAAAGTTCTTCCAGTCGCTAGTTGCTGGTATGAGAATGGCACCTCTTACGTTAATATCAGTTCTTCCGAATTTTTTTCTTGAAAGGTGTTTGCATCTGATATTGATAGCAAGATATTTAATGTTCTTGTGGTAGGGACTGTTCCTGTTGTGGTTGGTGCTCCAAACATTGAAGAATTTGCACCTGCACCTGGTTCAATTTTACATATAAAGGAGCTCGAAGATGTTGAGAAAGTTGCGAAGATCATGTACCACCTTGCAGAGAATCCCGACGCATACAACCATTCATTAAGGTAAAATCAAGTACTAGTCTCTGAAACAGTTGTTATTTTGAGCTGCTTCAGTTTGACGTAGCAGAAAAAGTATTGAATTTGGTTAGGTGGAAATACGAGGGGCCATCGGACTCATTCAAGGCCCTGGTGGATATGGCAGCAGTACACTCATCGTGCCGACTTTGTCTTCACCTGGCCACAATGATTCATGAGAAAGAAGAAAACAGCCCGGAGTTTAAGAAACGGCCTTGCAAGTGCACCAAGGGTTCAGAGACTGTGTATCATTTATATGTACGGGAAAGGGGAAGGTTCTACACGGAGTCCATCTTCTTGAGGTACGATCAACTTTCAGCTCCACATCTGCATGTCGTTTTACTGCAATCTCTTGCACCGTCGTTAACAAGAGAGTGCATATACAGGTCCGGGAATTTGACGGCTTTGGAGACCGAGGTGCTCAAGAAGTTCCGGCCGATGAAACACATTCCGATCTGGAAAGAGGAAAGGCCGGAAAGCATCAGAGGAGGAGATGAACTAAAAATCTACAGGATATATCCTGTAGGCTTGACACAGAGGCAAGCTCTATACACATTCAAATTCGACGGGGACGCGGGATTCCAGAAGTACTTGGAGACCAAGCCATGCGCGAAGTTGGAGGTGATATTCGTGTAGAACCTCGTCTGCATTGCCATTGCTGCTGGATGACCGGTGGTCAGCACCATTTGCGTGGGACATAATATGGAGAGGCGAAGGAAACTGCTGAGGCTTGTAGTCCTGTGGCTGTGATCAACTTGGTGCTTGTACTCTTGCTTGGCCCTTTGATACTCTGCTTATAGTTGGTGCTTGCTCACATATGTATTGACCTCACATGATGATTTCTCTTTTCTTTTTTGGTTGATACTATTTTTTCGTATATTTACTGAGTTAGACTAATTCATAATTGAGTTGGATAGGAGTTTGTATGATTTCATTTTTAGAACCCTATATTTTGCTGTGAACTACTTGTATGGTGCCATACTTTTTGTTCAATAGATGAGAAATAGTTGATTAATCTGCTAATCATTTTGTTTTTCTTTTGAAGGGGATTCTAGTTTCAACTTCCTACTTTTTTGTGTTGTACTTGATGTATATTATTAGGTAATTCAGAATGGATTAGTTGGTCTAATTACAGATTTCGAATTCGGTCTCTAGTGTTTGATAGATTTGATTTTTTTTTTGCTAAGTAATTTCTTTTCCCAATATAAGAATGTTTACATGTTTGATAGATTTGATAGGGAGAGACAATAAAGAATAATTCCAGTAAAAAATGGGCAAAATCTCTTAATTAATAATTCAAATATGTTACGTCGAGTACCCAATTCATCTTGAAAAAATGAGGTTACGGGCTTACGGCAACTAGCTAGTGTATCATAAATCACAACTCTAATATTCCAGGGATAAAATAGCAGGACCACTAAACCGACCCCAATTGTTTAAAAAAAAATCATTGGCATGAAATTGGCAACCATATGGATATTCCTAAAGACGATTCCAATTCCAATTTCCACCGCACTTCCAAGGTTTCGGATCTCCCTCTTGCCCATTGGTTGTCCTTCGCGGTGGCTCTTCTAAATTGTTTAATTTTGTTATCGATATTGTTATTCTAATCGGACGAATCATAACCAGACATGGAGGGCGTGTCTTTTTGTCCCAAATTGGACAGTATAGTTAAACGGTCTAATTAGTCGAATCATCCGGTTTACACACCTTCATCCACCACTCCGAACAAAGTGAACAAAATTTATTTTTTGAATTTTTTCTACTTTTAATGTTAAATTAAAGTGATTAAATTAGAATATTGATAATTATAAATGATAAGTTTTTTATTAAAAAATGAAAGGTATTTAATATTATTTAACGTTTTAAAACTAAATATAATTACTAATATAATAAGTTTTAAAGAAAAAAAAAGAGAAAATTCGAATCGCTTATAAAACATTAGTTACCGAGGTCCGGACAACATTTTTTACTAATCATAGGACATTTCAGTGCTACTACCTGAAAAACCCGCTGTGGTTTTGTTGGTGGATTGCCATTGGCTGTTTTATTAGGAATCTGCTGCTTACACTAATAAATTGACTTTGGGGTGGCTTTTAGTTTAATGAAAGTTTAATTGCTATTTTTTATAAAGGGTGTATTCTGCTTACGTATTAAGTAGGTCCACCTTTTTTAATAAGTAAAAGTTTATTAATAATAATATTTATATCATAAGTTGTTTTTTGAGAAATATTTATATCGTAAGTTGTTTGTTTTAGGACAGGGGTAATTTTAGGTCAATGGTGAAATTAAATTTAAGATTTGAGAAACATCATAGGAAATTGACATAAATAAAAGGTTTAAAGTGGGATAATATTAATAATAGAGCAGAAACGGACGAAAAGAGACGATCAGTGACACAAGTTTGCGGGTTAGGGACTAATAAGCAATTAGATCTACAGATGCGAGTGTTATTCTAGTTTAATCAAATTTTAGATTCCGAGTTTTGGAAACGTGATTGTACTAAAGACTTATTACAATGATTTTGACACATTTTAAAAATTTTAATTTATCTAAATCTAGACTAGATTAGTCCATCAAATGAATTTGAAAGACTAGACGTTTTAAACAAAAAGAAATCAGGGGTTAGGGAAGCCACATGTTTCGACGCGAGAAATGTGGCGGGGAGGCTTGGTTCGGTCGTTCGTTCGGTGTCTCTTCGTTGTCTTTGAAGGCTAAAGCTTTTCCTGACCCCCACCGCCGACACGGCTTCTTTCCTTTTGGATATTCATCACCGCCAATAGTCAAATTACCAAAAAATTAATCGTAAATTATTTAGATCTGACTAACAAAATGTTATTACAGTATATCTTGAGTACTAAATTATTTATTCTAACTCAAAATTTTGATTAATTGGCAAAAAAAACTAATTTACATAACAATGGTTCCTCTTAAATTTTTTATAGCATCCTTAAACAAATCATAATTAGTATGCAATATTTTGATACGCCGTGCCCCTGCAACCAAATGTAAATTTCCTTCACCCTTCAATTTGTTTAAAAAGTATCTAAAAATGAAAGAGAGTTTCTTAAATTACAATACTTAAAAGTTAAAACTGGAGTCAATTGAGAAGTAAATAAAACTTGTCAACTTTTTTTGCTATCTTAAAATTTTTGTTATTAGTGTCACCTTGTATGCAAACATCAATTAAACCAACTAATTTGTATATAAACATAATAATTTTTTTTAAATATAATAAAACTCGAACCAAGATATATCGTTTTTAAGTTTTGGTGTATATATTCCAAGTCTGTTAACCCCAAAACAACAGAGGTTGACCCTTGGTACATCTCAAAAGGCCCTTCAGAAATGACAAACTCTCAAACAATCAAATGGATCTCCTCTAACCATTTATATGTACATATATATCCATTTCTCTTCTTCCCAATTCCCTACACAAGAAACCATCCATGGCTTCTTCACTCTCGTCAGCTCGTTTCCTCTCCCCCAAGCTACCCCATTCTCCTTCTTACAGGCCAAGAACAAGAATAGTTGCAGCTGCTCCTCCAAGTCCAACCATAGTTCCAGCTGGTTCTTCTGGTGCCAAGGTGGAGGTGGACCCATTGAGGCTGGAGCCCAGAGTGGAGGAGAGGGATGGCTACTTTGTGTTGAAGGAGAAGTTCAGGCAAGGGATTAACCCTCAGGAGAAGGCCAAGATTGAGAAGGAGCCCATGAAGCTGTTCATGGAGAATGGGATTGAGGAGCTTGCAAAGATGTCTATGGAGGAAGTTGATGGAAACAAGGTTAACAAGGATGATGTTGACGTTAGGCTCAAGTGGCTTGGATTGTTCCACAGGAGGAAGCATCATTGTGAGTTTTATTCTATTTGGATCCATTTATTTCGTTCTCTAAATTTTATTTTCAACGACCCACGAATCGATCCAAAATCAAGATAATTGATCAAATTTTAAGTCAGGTGAAAAGTGTGGAAAATGCACCCCAACAATTATTTAATACTGATTTTATTAGTTTTCAATGATTCGAAATTAGTATTTTAGTATTCTGAGAATATTTGTTGAAGGATATTTGGCCTAATTATTTGATCTTTGACAGAAATTCAGGTTGTAATTATTTGTATTTAGAGAATGGTCAATTTAATTCAATCTGTTTAAATGTGTCACGTAATTCACTTTGACTAGAACATTTTCTCTAGTTAGAAATTCTCACCTTTGCCTTTTCTCTAAAATAAGGAAACCTAATAGGCCTTGGATTACACGCTTCAGTGTGATCTATTTCAGAGTAGGCAACTATATGACTTGGACACCAAAACGGGGAAGATTACGGTATAATGTGTAGAATTCTAAATGCCTTCCTACTTATCTCGGTTCAAATCGGGATTAGTTAGATAGCTAGCAATATCCATGTTGTGGTTGCATTTGCCTGATGTTCATATTTGACATGACGATCAGATGGGAGGTTCATGATGAGGCTGAAGCTACCAAACGGGGTGACCACGAGCGGGCAAACGAGGTACCTCGCGAGCGTGATAAGGAAGTACGGGAAGGAGGGCTGCGCCGATGTGACGACGAGGCAGAACTGGCAGATACGCGGCGTCGTCCTCCCCGACGTCCCGGAGATACTAAAGGGGCTGGCCGAGGTTGGCCTGACCAGCCTCCAGAGTGGCATGGACAATGTCAGGAACCCGGTCGGGAATCCGTTGGCCGGGATTGATCCCGACGAGATCGTTGACACTCGTCCTTACACTAACTTGCTGTCCCAGTTCATCACCAACAACTTCCGGGGGAACACCGCTTTTACCAACTTGTAAGTTTGTGGTTAGGCAATGTTGCTCGTTGTTATAACATGGTATCAGAGCGGATTTGACGTGTTGTATGTTGTGCAGGCCAAGGAAGTGGAATGTATGTGTTGTGGGAACCCATGATCTGTATGAGCACCCTCACATCAATGATCTTGCTTACATGCCGGCCACCAAGGACGGGCGGTTCGGGTTCAATCTGCTCGTCGGAGGGTTCTTTAGCCCGAAGCGATGCGCGGAGGCGGTTCCTCTCGATGCCTGGGTTTCGGCTGATGATGTGATCCCACTTTGCAAGGCAGTGCTTGAGGCCTACAGGGATCTTGGCACCAGAGGGAACCGGCAAAAGACCAGAATGATGTGGCTTATTGATGAACTTGTAAGTTTCGGGTTTCGAAACAATTTGTTCCTCTTGTTTTAGTTCAAGAAAGATCAGATTTCATATTACCTCTGTATTGGTTTCAGGGAATCGAAGGGTTCAGGGCAGAGGTGGAGAAAAGAATGCCAAACTTGGAGCTGGAAAGGGCTTCTCCTGAAGAACTGGTGCAGAAGCAATGGGAGAGAAGAGACTACTTTGGTGTCCACCCTCAGAAGCAAGAAGGCCTCAGCTACATTGGCCTTCACATTCCGGTTGGTCGCATCCAGGCGGACGACATGGACGAGCTAGCTCGATTAGCCGACGTGTATGGTTCCGGGGAGCTCAGGCTCACCGTGGAGCAGAATGTCATAATCCCGAATATCGACAACTCGAAGATAGATGATCTTCTCAAGGAGCCTCTGTTAAAAGGCAAGTTTTCGCCCGAGCCGCCGATCCTAATGAAGGGACTAGTGGCGTGCACCGGGAACCAGTTCTGCGGGCAGGCGATAATCGAGACGAAGGCGAGAGCGTTGAAAGTGACCGAGGAGGTGCAGAGGCTGGTGTCGGTAACCCGTCCAGTGCGAATGCACTGGACGGGGTGCCCGAACACTTGCGGGCAGGTGCAGGTGGCTGATATAGGATTCATGGGGTGCATGGCAAGGGATGAAAATGGGAAGATGTGTGAGGGAGTGGATGTGTTCTTGGGTGGGAGAATTGGAAGTGACACACACTTGGGAGACCTTTACAAGAAGGGTGTCCCATGCAAGAATGTGGTTCCATTAGTTGTGGAGCTTCTAATTGAGAGATTTGGAGCTGTCCTTAGGGAGAGGGAAGATGTGGAGGAGGAGTGAGTAGTCCTCCTAGATTTATGTATACTATTTCCCTTTTGTTCTTAATTGATTCTCTCTTAATTGAGCATTTACACCAAGGAATTGAGCATTTGTAAGGGAGTCATAATAAACAGCGGTCTGGACGGACATGTAAAGTCTGATAATAGAAAAATACCAAATTCAATGAGAATTAGTTTTATTTCTTTTAAGGAATTTAAATTGGCGGAAGATCTGTTAACTTGTGTTTATAGTTTCTCTAGTCCCGTATTGCTCGCATTTATAGGTCTCTGGGCTTTTTTTGGGTTAAAATTGTCCGAAAGAGTAGATTAGTCTAGATTTAAGTCAAATAAGATTTATAAATGTTGGCAAAATTTTCTAACAAATAATTAACATTATTATTTTCGAGGTTTGAAATTGAAACGTCTTGGTTAAAAAAGAAAAACTCTATTTTCATCTGATTGTCGTGATTGTTGGTGTTCGTGGATATATATATTAAACCATAGAAACTTTATATTTCATGGTCGGAGAAGGTGAGAGGTCAGGATCAAGTAGCCAAAATATGGGTGTAAATTTGTAATCACGCAACTGAAAAAGAAATATTGTAGAATCCTATGCCCAAACTTCCACAGTAAAAGAAAAAATGGGCCGAGACCAAATGCATCAAGCCTTGATTTGGGCCTGGGGCCCATGTCGAGTTTCTTAATCATGGACCGGACGTTCGCTCGGAGGCCCAAATCAAGGCTTGAAGCATTTGGTTAGCAACATTTTCCGAAACTAGTCTGATATTCGGATACCGACAATGATATAGACAAAATTTTCTACCAAATGTAAACGCATCTACCTAAACCGGACATTTTTTCGCGAGATATTTCAACCACACAGCACAATATTCCTTGGGCGAGAATAATTGATCATCTCTTGTCAATTGAGAACGGTTAGCAACAACGAAACTGTTGAAGGATACAAAAAACCGTCGAGGACATTGACGTTGCATAAAATTTGGAACCAATCTTCAACCAAAATCCACCAATTATAGTGGTCTCGGACACATGACATTATGACACGATCGTAACAAGTCGAGGGATGTAGGGAAATTGTATTGCCTCAAGGGCCAATAAGCATGTGACCCTTGAAATGTGGAATCGACGACCGAATTTGGGTGAATTATATGTAGTTGACAGTTGAGGAGAGAGATAGAGAGAGTATAAATGTTGATTAATTGGGCATGCTATTGTTTAGTTGTGTATTGACGGGGACACCGACGTGTTTGAGACATGGCTTGGACGATTTCAGGCAGATGCAAAATTTTAGCTTGATATGTGTGCATCACCGTGTGACCAATTTATGTGACCAATTTATATTCAAATTAGATAATATTTTTAAAAGATAGAAAAAAATTGCAACAATTATTTACCAATGTTATAGAGTTTGTGCCTCTTAGGTAGTCATGAGAAGTTGTCTGTTTTTTTTTTACTTTTTTAAAAAATTGATTTTTTATATAATTTGGATATATTCTATAATTACCAGGTGTGTGTTAATGTATGTTGAAAAGAATGGGAATATCTATGGTTGAGACTTGAGAGAGTTCCCCTTTTGTACACAATGATAATGCTCAGGTAATAATCAATTGGAGCTTTTATTTAAAGGCCTAGACATTGACGAAAGTCTTGGTACACAAATTTACCTTAAAATCCATTGGCTGACCGGTGGTTGAACTGGTTAGACCACTACTCGGTACTAAATCTGGTTGATTATTGTCTAAAAATCTGAGATCAGTCTGATTACTCAAAATTTGGTCGGACCGTCTGGTCTGACTATTCAGGGTGACCTGGTTCCCAAAATATTAAAAATTACTGTTAATATTTTTTATTTTATCCAAATTAATTTAGAATCGACACTCCTAATTCTACACTCGAAGTGTGTACATCACATTTGGATCATAATAAACTTATAATTTTCACATTTCAAATTTTAAATTTGGATCATATTATGTTAACTAAATCAAGTAAATTTGACTAATATTACAAACAAAAAAACTAGTATCAAACTTTTAGAATTGTTAAATTTATTTTTGACTACTTTGTTTGGATAAGTTATATATCAAATTTGTTGAAAATTTGAACTTATTTGATATTTTATCATTTTTATGATAATTTATTTCATCATATTTAAAACTATTAATATAAAAATAAAAATCATGCTCTGACCGATGGCTTAGTTAAGTGGACCGAGTGAACCAGAAAATAGAAAATTTTTGGATCGTCTCCCGGTTCGATTTTAAAAATATTGTCATTTGTCTATTCCTACCGATATTATTTTTTTTTTCCTTTTCTTGCAATCGATGTTGGAATGATCACTATACTATAGACTGGTCGCTTATTACGTTCAAGATGTTCTTAACAAATTTATCATCAACGACTCATCATGTTTTTTTCTTTTTAATTCACTCACCATTTTAATTGTCTATAGTTTTTAGAGATTTGCAAATTGACAATTAAACATGAGTTTGTGTCTTTTCGGTACTCATGAGAAGTTGTCGGTTTTTCTGAAACTTCTTTAAAAAATTATAATATTTTACTATTTACACTGTTTTGTATATAATTTGGATATATCTATAATTACCAGGAGTTAATGTATGTTGAAAAACATGGGAATATCAATATTTAAGACTTGAGAGAGTTCCCCGTAGTACAAAATGGTAATGCTCAAGTAATAATTGATTGGAGCTTTCATTTAAAACGCTGGACACTAGATATGAAATTTTTTGACGGAAGTCCCGTACACAAATTTATCTTTAAAAAATATTTTTAAGGTAATTTTTTTACACCAAAAATATATCTTGACAGAGTTTGAAACCTTGACTTCCGTCTAATCATCATATTCTTCATGTCGCTTGGCCAAATATCTTTTGATCTATCCCTGCCGAATTTATATTCTCTTTTTAACCTTTTCTTGCAATCGATGTTTGAACGATCACTTTAGACTTATCGCTAATCATATTTGCGGTATTCTTAATAAATTTTTCATCAACAACTCATCATGTTTTTTTCTTTTTAATTCACTCTCCATTTTAACTCTTTCTATAGTTTTTAGAGTTTTGCAAATTGACATTTCAACATGTACCACCAATAATTATTGTGCAAAATAAATTAGAAAAGATAGTGTTTCTAGCATAACTAAATCGATAATTTTGAAGACATCATGGATATTTTTGCAAGACTGACTTTGTGGATATTCCATAAAGTTTATATTTTCACATTCTGATCATTCAGCTACAGTCTCGAGATTAAAAGATGAGAAATCCTCCTCCACAATTCTTAAAGATAAAAGTATGACCTTACAAGTTTTCCATACGCCTCTTCCCGTAAAAGATAAGGAATAATTACCACAAAAAAAGAAGATAAGGAATAAGGTGGTGACAGTTAATTGCGGCTTGGTACAAAAATGGAATATCTATACACATCAAATTCCCATCTAAAGGGTTTGAACAAGATAACTGTTCGAGTCTGTGTTAAAGATTATTGCAAGACTAGTTTGTAAATATGGTCGACTTATTTATAAATAAAAAATAAAATTATCCATACACTAATTTATGATTACGAAATAGATATCAAAATTTTAACATAATACACGAACCAACGGATTAAAATTTTAGCATGTTATCACTGGCACTACCCAAAACATCATGATCGATTTGGAGTGTGACATTGCGAAATGCCATTTTTTTTTCCTCCACGTGGTTAGCAGCCCTAAAATTCCTCCTCTTATCACAACATAAAGTGTTCATCAAAATTCAGTGCATTTTGGGAAGAGGATAAGGGCAAAGATGGACATTTGGCCACTCCCACTGCATCGCCGTATGCTCCAAAAGTAGGCTCAGCCGAGGATATTCAGAATCTCTTTTTTATGGTTTTTAAAGGCAATTTCTACGTGTGTGCTTATTTTAGGCAGATTTTGATATCATTCTGGGTATCCGGAGGCATAATCTCTTTGTTACTTGTTTGTTTTTTAGCGGAAAAATAATAGTTTAAATGTGCTATTTTATGTGAATTTGTTTCCTCCACGTTTACAGCAAACACCAATCGGTGCATATTGAGGGTTATTCTAAGTAGTAAGAAATTTATATTGATTTAGAAAAAATTTTGGTTCAAAGTTTATAAATATGAAATATACTAGTAGAAAATTTAGAATTCGATAATATTCGACTTTGAATATAAACAGAAAACTCTACGGGCCTTAGCGTCGCGGAGGAACTCGATCAATATTTTCGGCCCTGACCCAAAGACAGCATACTAATATATCTGTGGGCCCACGTGTGATTAGGTCGACTATGATTGTTACTCGTTTGGGCCCATCTGAAACTTGAATAAAAATATGCTTTGCTCGATGGGAAAAGAGAATTTTGGAGTGCTCTTTGACTTCGGCCAAGTGTGTGATAATATGAACCATTTGTCAAAAATTTTAAAATATTTAATAAGTAGGAAGAGTATTTTTGTATGTTAACACAAAATTAGCAACTACAATGATCCAGTTGTTATATCGTAGATTTTGTGGTATTGTATATACTAATAAAAAATTCTCTCTTTTTAAATAAAGTATTGACTGAAGATAGATATTTCTCCGATTCTAACCGCGTCGCCAAGGGCAAACTGGGTCTCATTTGTCTTTAGTGTTTTTTCATGATCGTTTCTATGTTAGTCATATAGTTTATGTGGATGTTTGTCTTTTGTGGCGTTTTGGCAATAATCTCGGCTATTATCTTCGCCGTTATAAATTTTTTTCTATTAGATTTTGCCATAACGGAGTTTTTTTAGATCCGTGGTCGTGTCTCGTGTTCCACTTCGGAATACGAGTCTTATAGATATTATATATTTATTCATTCATAAAATTAATTATAAAAAACTATTCAACATGATCCTGACAGAGAAAAAAAAAACCTTATAAAAGAGTTTTAAGTAGTGTTATTATATCCTCCTGTAAAAAAAATTGTCTTTCACAGGATTTAACTGTTGAGGATCAATTTTTTTTATAAATGGGTTGATTATATACATACCTCCAAAGAGATTATACCCAGCCATATACATTTGCATAGACGATATTAATTGTCAAACCACATTTCACTTTTTTAAAGTAAATTCTTACACCATTACACTTGCTAGGATTTGTGTTAGTTTTGGCGAGAATTGGCTGGCCAAGTTGGCGCAAGCAAATACATTGGCTGCAGCCAATTGGCTGACGGACTCCAAGGGTTGGCGGCAACCAAATGTCACGTCACACACTTCAATGCAGCAACACACGCAGACCAGCTCGCAACACCAACAAATCGTAGTATTTTAATGTGAGGAGATGCGGAGCATGGATGCCAGCACGCAGCGAGATGCGACATAACACACAGCAGCATGCGAGCCAGCATGCAGGGACGGTTACCATGGCAGTTACCAACAGTTGCCAAATGGATAAGCACGAGAGTGACTGCCATTTTTAAAAGGGTACGAAGCCTTCTACCAAGAAACACAAGGAGCTTCTGGATAACATCAAGGGAGGCTTCCAGATTCAAATTATAAGGCTGCCAACGTTCAAATCCAGTTAGCAAATCCGAAGGGATGCGAAGTGCAAGCCAGCCTACAGCCAACGCCTGACAGACTCTAAGGGTTGGCGAGAATTGGATGGCCAAGTTGGCTCAAGCCAACGCTTTGGCTATGGCCAATTATCTAACAGACTCCAAGGGTTGGCAGCAGCCAAGGGTCTGGCGCCAGCCAGGTCCTACACAGAGAAATTTTTTGTTGGACTTCTAGATTGATCTAGATATATTTTTGTGTGTGCAAGGGTTTGTCTAATATATAAAAATATGTTACCCTAGTTTATGTATGGCTTTGTGGCTCAGATCTCATCAGTAAAAGTTCTCATTCTCTCCATAGACGTATACATTAGGCCGAACTACGTAATCTCTTGTGTTCGTGTTCTTGTGTGCATTGTTGTTCTTATGTGGTGAATTTCTAGCAATTTGAACCCTGGATCTCCTTGAATTTGACAACGCCTTATACCATTGTGCTACATGTTGCTTGACAAACGATATTTCACCTAATGATACTATGCATATGACATTTCACCTAATTTCACGTTGGTAGATGTAATTATTATGCAAAAAAATACTTTTACAAAAAAATCACATTAATTACAATACAATTTTAATCTTACATTTTCTGTCCACCCACATTCGACATAGAGTTCGACCACATGAGTTATTCCCTCGCATGGTAGAATACGAAATGTAATAAATTCTGATTATATCTATCATCGTAAAAAAAGTACAATTTCTGATAATCCAGATACCACATATAATCGTGCCTTACAAAACGAACCAAAACTTTGTTAACATACTAATTCTCACCGGACCGGTTCAAGCCGAAAAAGGGAGCGACAGAGTTCCCACACACTACGTTATGCCCAACAAATTCGATCTTACATAAGAGATTTAATGTACAAAATTAAGTTTCGATGTTCGTATTTAATTATAAAATTAGACCAATATAACCACTCTTAAATTCTATAGAGAACTATACATACAACCTTAATATTCGATTCCCTTAGTTGGCGACAATACGTAGAGCATCGTTCAAAGCTATCCCATCCGTACTCACCAAAAGGAAGAGATAGATAATACAAGTATGTCACGTAAGTACATCATATATTCACCTATCTACCAATGTAAAATGTCCAAGTAAAAGAAGCGTATATTCCTTGCTAATAAATCGATAGAGAAGATTGTCATCATCTTTTTACTGGTAGCTATCTACTAGATTCCTCCGATACGCACATGATTTTATTGTTATATCAATTGATATCTGAATACTCATTGAGCCGACTAACATAATCTTAAGTCGGGTAGAATTTTTGAATAGTATCAAAATTCTCCAAATAAGTATTTAACATTGCCGCATTTTGAACTCGAGGCCTATCAATTAAGTTTTTGGTTTATATCATCTAGTATCTAACCTATTAAGGCGGTTAATATAGATTCGAACCATGTAGAACTTTTGAAAAGCGGCAAACTCTCCTTAACTTTGATTTTGTGTGTTTGCTTGATCTGGGTTGCCCTCGATTTGGTGTACTCGAGTCTATTTTTTGACGACCCCAGGTCCTTTTGGTTTTGATTCGTTTGGCGACACTTTAGTGTTTGTACTCAGATAACGTTTATCATCTTGGTGAGTGTTGATAGGCGTTGTCTAGTATTTTTGATGTATTCTTTTTGGTGGACTATTTTAGTGGAATACAATATTTTACTTATAAAAATAAAAAACTTTCCCGATAAGTATCTAACATTATTATGTTCTTAATAACTCGAATTCGAGATCTGGTTAAACTAAAATTTGAGAACTTTCAACTAAGTTAGAACAATTTCGCTTGGAATATGTGCATGCTTCAACATTCAAATAATTCAATGGAGGGAATGAGCCAAAATGTCTGCTTATTTTTCCAGTGGGAGTAATGGCCACCACCTGTGGTCTGTGGGTGTTCAATTGAATTAACTGAAAGACCCCAAAAATGACTGACTGGTTCGTGGGAGACACTTGTGTCGTTTTTGGTGGACGGTGTCAGATCCCAATTTATCCAAGTTTTGTTTATCCATTTATGAGAGAATATACCCCTAAAAAAATTATGAGAGAATATATAGCGCCACAATTGCAATCCATATCGTGCAGAAGTTTTTTTAAAATTATGAATGGGTGCAATTGAGAGCATCAACTTCAAGAAAAAGCTACACTAGTTTAAAAGTTGGAGTAATTTTAAAATTTATATTAATTGAAATAGAATTGTATTCAATTAAGAAGTACCAAAACATATTATTTTGTACCGTTAGTTGGTTGATTTTGACAAAAAAAATTATATATTGATTTGGACAATATCTTTATAGACATTAACGGGTGCTTAAATCGGCTAAGCGAAATCATTGCACTAAGTAAAAAAATGAAGAGGTGGTTTTATGTGGACATTTGGAATTCGAGTAATCGAGTTATATTTAAAGAGACAATTTACAACCACCACAATTTTCATCTTAACATCTTGCTCCCCATTAAAGAGTGGCCTTTCTTTTCTAATTCAACCAAAGATTTGGCTAGTCAGGACCTATTACTCTTCTTGATTCATTCTTGTGTTCAATCTTTTGGGTTTTGGTGGCTCCTCTGCATTATTATTAAGATTTGCCGTGGGGGACTTTTGGCTGTACTGGAGGTACTGTTTGGTTGAATTTAATAGCGGAGACGGGTTCTTCGGGATTTGTTGGATGCTACCTCTAGTGAGGCTATTCAACATTTTTTATTGAAAAAATTACTCCCAAATTTTTCAGATTTACTTAAATATACTCAAAAAATTTTCCTGTTTAAAAAATGATTTGTTGCCCTTCTTGTTTATTTTATTATACTTTCAACTTCTTAAATAATTTTTTTATCAATAAAATAACAAAAATATCTTTAGAAAAAAAAATTAATTGCTTCGTCACGTCTTCTCCCCCCTCGGGAACTTAAACTCCAACGCTAAAAATGGACGTCGGTGTCGGTGTGGATTCGCCGACGAGAATTTCCCAATGTCGGTGTTCCTGTGAGTGGTCGGCCGGCCATTTAACATGTCGTTCGCTATACTCTCTTCCTCTCCTCACCCGCCCTACAAGTCAAACCGTCAGGACGCTACCATCTGGACCCAGGCTCAGCTCTCCACCGTCGAGCTCGCCGCCGAGTCACTCTTCCACGTCTCCGTGGACCTTGCCGACTCCCTAGACCTCACAGCGTCCCACTCCTATCTCGAGCAGTACCTCAAGCTTCGGGTCCTTGACGCCAAGAAGTCGTCGTTCCTGGCGAAAAGGGGGGTTTTCGAGTTCCTGGTGAAGAGCATTTTTGAGTTCCTGTCGGAGGTGCTCTGCCAGCGGAGGAGAGGGAACGTAGTGGAGCTGACCGCCGCCATGAGGATCTCGAATTGGACCAGATCGACCGGCCCGAGGACTGCCGTACCGTCCTCACCTTTGCTACCGAATTATTTGTGGGTTCTTGTGGAGGATGAGGGCGAAGAGGGATAGGAGGACAGAGAAAAGGCGAGGACAACGGAGAGTAAGGAGAGGTGGAGGTTGGACATGAAGTATATAATGAGGACGGTGGAGATTCAAAAGGGTGTGAAGGATGAGGACTAAGGTGTGGAGGTGGAGGACTAGGGTGTGGAGGTGGAGGACGGCGGCGGGCCAGTGGGAGATGGGCTTTGTCTTCGGGCTGGGTTTGAGGGAAGAAGAAGATGATGTCACCGGTTAGGAGGAAGAAGAAGACATGATGTCAGCAGTTTTTTATTTTTGTTCTAGGAATATTTTGGTCATTTCATTGATAAAATGAAAAAAATAGTTGCTAACGTGCGACGAGAAAGTATAATAAAGTCAAACAAGAAGGACAACAATATCATTTTTCAAAGAGAGAGAACTTTTGAGTATATTTAAGCAAACTCGAGAGACTTAAGAATAATTTTTCCTTTTTTATTTATGTAAACATTTCATTAATCTAAATCACTTATAAAAAAAGAAGAGTAATTTTATATGTAATTTCAACTAATAAGATAAATTTGAGTTGGTTTTTTATATGTAAATTATTGCATACACTATCATTAAATGTGCGTGAGTGCACTACAATATTATTTTTACTAGTTTTTAAAAAATATTTACTAGTTATATTGGTAAATTTTTACACCAAATAATCGTAAATATTGTCATTTCTTTATACATTTTGTGCTGTTAAGTGAAATAATTTTGGCAAACAAAAAATACTGGAGTACTAAATTCCATTTCCAAATAAAAAATATCGGCGCACCCTTAATTGATCGTCGAACTGCCAATTTGGATTGGTACAAATAATCAACATCATGGTTTTAGAAAAAAAGAGCGGAACCCCCCTCCACCTAAAAAAAATCCATTGTCAGACTCGTATTGAAATAATATTTGCTTGAATTTTTATTTTAAAAAAATTAAAATTAAATTTTACAAATAGCAAAATATCATCAAAAACTATTTTTAAATAAAGCTCTATCTCGACTTTGAATACAATTTTTTTTAATTGCCCGAAATCCGACGGGAGACTCATGGGTGTGGTCGTATGACATTTACGTGTCACAAATTGACATACAGCGAACATATCAGAGGCCAAAAAAAGACATATAAGAACGTTGTTAAAATTATGACATATAAGAACGTTGTTAAAATTATTCTTCATTTCTTATTGGCTAATTGTGTTAATGAGATGAAAACTATGCACTTTTTATCAATTCGTTTACAAATTCTTTTATGTTTTGGACCATCGAGCCAAATATTATTTTTTTGGTAAGTAAATTGTGCACTATACATATATGTGAATGCAATGGCGCATTTATGAAAAAAATGTTAATTCTGAGCAAACATTTCTTCGCACCATTTGCTGGCTTACTATACTTAGAAGAATGTAGAATATTTGATCGACTATTTATTGATTGAAGTGAGATTAACACGTTAATAATGGTAAGTATGATCAGATTGTTTACAAATATGAAAAAATTACTTACTCGCTATTTATATTTGAATTAGTAGATTATTTTTGTGCTTGTTCATTTCATCACGAAATTTCTAATCACAACATTTATTTTCGAGTAAGTTCTTGTCCTGCACTATTTTAGGCCGAACCATCCGTTATGATTTTAGTACTGGGTGATAGGGAGCTGTAACTTCTACATTCATCCCTCGTGCTCTTTTTCGATATAAAAATCACAGTAAAAGGGGACAAATATCTCCAATAGTCCAAAAAAAATTGAGATGAAAAAGGGTTAATTTATAGTCAAGAGGATTTTTTATAAGTAGTCGAGAGGTTAAATGGTAAATAGTTACCAACAAAGAAGTTATTTTATCTAAATATGTCTCAAATTATTTATCAAAAATACTGCTGAATAATTATTTAGATTAATGGATTCATTACATAAAAATAGAAAATACATGTTGATGTATTTAACCCTACATCTCATCCAACCGTTTACTAAGATGGTTTTTTTTTGGAGAAAATTTACTAAGATGGTTTGATCAGGTACTAAATTTCCTCGCTTTCTTCTCATGAACCTGTCCATCTCAGCCTCTACGATCTGAGCACGTGTCCCATCATCAGCCACCACCACCACCACCTGATGTCCCGGCCCCGCACGAAGGCCTTTTTGGTCCCCTACGGCCGGGAACGTCTTCGTCCGTACGATGTGACGCATCGTTGCCGTCTGATCTCTGGAACTTAATCTTGCGGGATCTCAACTGTTCAGAATTTGTGGGTCGAAACGCACCGTCTTTGGCGGGCGGGCCCACCACAACAGATGAAAGGCGCCGACTAGGGATGACAATGGGTAGGGTATGGTAGGGTATTGATAGGACCCTACTCATACCCTAATTTTTTTGGATGGACCCATACCCTACATTCGATCCTACAAATTTTTTATTGTTAGATTCATACCCTACCCTCCTGGAGACCCAGGGTCTACAGGGTCTGCAGGGTCCGAGCCTTTAATGTTCTGCATTTTGATAATTTTTAATCAAAACTTAATTTTTATATAAAATTTAAATAAATTCAAGACATCTACTACGTTACACATCAACATTCAATAGAAAATTGATGAAACATCAAATTTTGTAATTTAATTTCAATAGTCCAAGGTTTTTCTTTTAGAGTTTGAAGTACATAAACAATTCAACAAAAGAAAAATATAGCATGTCAACTTCTAGTGATCCATCATTCACGACATCTTCTAAGCTAGTTGCAGAATAACATAATAAATATGTTAAAGTTAACCGTAAAGTATATTATATATATTATCAATACGGTCTAACAATGGTCTAATTAGGGTAGAGTCTAAAATATGGCAAAAATGTAAGGGTAGGGTCCGACCTACAGGGTCTAGCTATGGATTCATACCCTACCCTAGACCCAACCTCTAAACATGGACCCATACCCATACCCTACCCTAGACCCAGTCAAAGTCAACATATCCTAGACCCGTATGGTAAGAATAGGGTCCGACCTTCAGGGTATGGGTATTTCTGCCATCTCTAATGCCGGCTAAACGAAATTCGCCAAAAATTACACCCTGAATTTTTTTTATATAACAGGAGTTCCCCTATCGAGCGTCCTTAGTCCATTTATAGGAGGATGGTTGGACCTCTCTTTCTTGGGTTTTCTTGCCTCAATTGTCACTGATTGTGACTTTCCATAACTCTCCAATAATTTATGTAGCAAGTAGCAACAGTTATTCTTTAAAGTTATCTATTAAAAAAAACTAATATTTAGAGTCAATTATTGTTGGACTTCCGAGATAACTCTCACAATAATTTTTTTCTACATTCATAAAAGTTAAACGCCAGAACTTTTTTACCGAATCAAGATTCTTACTATATGTGCCAACTCATATTGGTCTTTAAAGCTATCTATTGGTTACATGTATACGAAGTAAAGATTTATGAATTGATGGATTAGAAACTGGAAAGTTCTTTTCAATAAATATTTGATAACCAAATTGTACCGAAGTTATGAGTTGCTTGGTATGAAAACTAAACGTATCCCAGAATACAAAATTAGGCGTTCTGTTTTTTATAACTAGATTGAATTTTATTTAATTATGAAATAGCCCACAGCAAAATTCAACCCAAGATCATTCAATCAAATTGAATGGATGCAACACCACATTACATAAGATAGTTACTGAAACTTTGTTATGTACATTTTATAAAGATCCAGATACCCCACATTTTCATCCCATATAAAAACAGTCAAATCTTGTAAAACATTCTGACCTTCATCAACCCCTATCAATTTGCAAAACATCTTTTAGTTAAGTTAAAATAAATTGTTGAGATCACCTGCAGTCGCAACATCACAAGAGGCCGAAAGGAGGCCATACACTAAGTAAGATGTATTTGGCCATTAGATTTATTTACATTTAAGCCCCTCCAACTCTACCGGAAAAAATTGTTGAAAATTTCACATTGCTTAGTGAAAGAGTGGTGGGCCACTTTAAAAGTGTAGAAAATTTACCTACTTGTTGTCTTAAAGTTTATAGTTGGATATGAAGATTCTAACATGGTATAAGAGCGGGTTGATCTCGTATCCATTGTTTTGCTCACACGACCCCAATTTCTCGCATGTTGGCGAAGTCAAAATTCGTACAATCTTCGGTCCGATGGGTGTTGTTTGAAGAAGCGTGTTGAAAATCTCACATTGTTTAGTGCAAGAGTGGCGTGCATTTTAATAAGTGTAAAAAATTTACCTACCGATTGCTTTGATAATTGTATTCCAGATTTGCCAATTTACTACAATTCGCCTCAAGGGGAAGCAAGATAATTTTTTTCTAAGTAGAGTTGTATTAAATTCAACAAAAGATAATTACATCAATTGCAAATTGCATAGAGGGCCTAAACACCTAAGGTACTATATGCACGTATCTAATGAAAAAATATAGATAAATGTTATCAAGTACAAAACTCTCCAAAAGTACCTCGTCACCCACTAAAAACACCCAAATTTATCCATAGTTCACTGTCAAAAGCGAAGCACTAAAACTTACGGGGGTTTGAATATCTTTGTTTGAAAAATTTTTCTTGCGCATTCTTAATTCCTTGAAGAATAGTTGGAGGACCTTCCTCCCAAGTAATGCCCATTTGTATGGCCACAATCAAAGTCGCATTCGCCCGCTCCGCTATCCGGATCTCATCTAATTCCGTATCACAAGCCGCGTTTGACGTGATAGGAGCTTCAACGAGAAGCAGGATAATTAGTTAGACACGGATCATACATAGCCATGTTTTCTCCCTTTTATCTGAAAATTAAAAAAAGAAGAGAAGAAGATGGTAGAGTTTTCCTAATTGATGTATAGTTGAGGAACAAGCCTGCTAAAAGCTCTAGCATTGATTCTCTCCCAAAAAATAAACTCTTTCAATTTATCATCAAATATAGGATTGGTTAAATCAGTCTCCATCTCCTTGTATGGCAATTTCAATTACCGGTTAACTGTGCTGTAGCAACATCCAAAAAGCAGGGGGAGATGAGCCATGCAAGTAATTTTTACATGCGTTTCCAAATAAATAAATCTTGATCGAAATTTGTTTTAGTACCAGTTTGACGTATTTTAATCAAGTATTTTATTGTTCAAAATACATAAAATAGGAGCAACAATTGAATGGTGAAATGAAAATTTACTTATCAAAAAATAAAATAAGTTTGATGTAATAAGTTGAAAATCTAGATAAGAACAACAACTGAATGATGGCAATTTATCAGCAACATCAAACGTGGATGACTAAAATATTCCCGGGTTCAAGCTGATTGGTGATGTTAAAAAAATTTCAATTTTTTTTTCACGAGAGAACAGCTTATAGACAGGAACGAATTTGGTCCTAGAAGGGCAAATCCAGCCAGGACCGTCCTGGAGTAACCAAGACCTGTTGGCAGTGAGATCGAGGTGGGAGTCGAGGGCGACAGTGTGGAGCTGGCTGGGGTGGGGGATCACTGGCGGTCGGATTTCTGTTTGGGTCTGCCAGGGTCGCCGGCCGGGCTGGGAGTCGCTGGAGTCGAGGCGCGATTAAATAGTTTGCCCAGTATATATTAAATAGTCTACCCGGTTATATTTAATGGTCTACCCGGTTATGATAAATGGTCTACCCAGTTATGATGAGATGGTCTACCTAATTATGTTAAAATGGTCTACCATCTAGGACCATCTTGAAATGGGTCTTCCAAGACTAAATCCGGTCCGTTCTAGACTGGAAAGTCTCAATATTCGGCCAATTAGGATAAGGACCCATTGACTTGCAATCTCATACTTATATTTCTGAGTTTGTGACGTGCACATCGTAATTGTTGTACAATTTTGATTCGACAATAAAAAAGAACATCGATCACGGCGGAGTCTTTATGGGCTCACACTTGCGTTCCATCCCTCAATTCCACTTGTTTCATGGTAGCGACAAGCTTTCTTCTTCTTTTTTGGAAGTGCGTAGTCACAAGTTTTCTTCAAACTAGTCCTTTCCAAACAACACACTCCCTGAATGAGTTAATGATAACAAGGTTAGAGGTTCGAGAGGCTTGTCGACGTGGCTTGGATTTCTTTTGAAACTTTGACCCGCCATAAGCTTGGGCTTATGTGGTTAGTTTTGGTGATCCTCTTGGTGAGTGCATTTAGGTTTGCTGCATTTTGGCTGCTGTATTTGGCGTTCTCTTGGTAGGTTTTCTTGTGATATGGGGGTTAGATATTATTTATCAAGTAGGAGTTGCTTGATAGGTTTGTATCTATTTCTCTTTATTTGGTATTGATTTGGTTGTAACTATCGTAGAAGTTTTTTTGAGGAGTAATACACTTTACTTATTAAAAAAAAGTTAGAGGTTCGATAGTGATGACTACAGCTTTGAAACCACCCATTCTACATTTTCAAATATATGAAATATGAAGTGGAACCACCCTACAAAGTTTGAAGGTGATTCCCGAAATCGTAAAACTAGTGGTTTATTTTTCAGGGAAAAAAAAAGTTTCACGGTTTAAATCCAAAGAAATAAAAAACCGACTCTGTTTTACGGTTACCAATTTGGCGATTCCTTAAACCTGAAAGGGAGCTGAAATCTTCTATATAGGAAAGGTTCGTTGAGCTGTGGCCCGAACTGCCAGTTGAGCGGTTAGAACCGCATGTGCCAACCCTTTAGATCCGGGAAGATTTCATAATGATACCTTTTTTTTACGTAATAATATCTCAAACTCGAAATATGTAACTAGGATAAACCAAACCTCTGGTTATCTACTTTCTTTCGTGGTATTTAGGCAAACCAGTTAAACAACATTTGGGGAGCTGGGAATGTCTCGGCCTGTCCCTGTTATGCTTTACACGTACGCCACCCCCTCGCTCTATAAAAGCATAAACGCCTCGCACTCAATATCTCACCAAAACGGCCTCCACAACCTTCACCTACTAGCCATCATCATCCATTTATTATTTAATTCCCAAGCCATCAGTGTAGAGAGAGAGAGAGAGAGTGAGGCTTGGTTCATTTGCATGGAGATTTTCTCTATCTTGATGTACATATGCATCATCCTCTCTAGTCTTCTCTCTTATCCATTGATGGTAAAGAAGAAGAAGACGGCTCCCAAACAAAAAACTTATTACAAACTACCTCCAGGCTCAATGGGATGGCCTTACTTAGGGGAAACTCTCCAACTATACTCCCAAGACCCTAATGTCTTCTTTAACTCAAAGCAGAAAAGGTCCTTGATTAGTTAATCGATATCATGACTCTGTTTGTTTCGTCGGAAAATATTTTTCGAGCTCGAATAAAAATCGGAACAACATGTTGTTTTTCAGGTACGGAGAAATCTTCAAGACCCACGTACTTGGATGCCCTTGCATTATGCTGGCTAGCCCAGAGGCTGCGAAATTCGTGCTAGTGACGTATCCACACTTGTTCAAACCCACGTACCCAAAAAGCAAAGAGAAGATGATTGGCCCTTGGGCTCTCTTTTTCCACCAAGGAGAATACCACAGTCACCTCAGGAAATTGGTTCAATCTTCTCTGTCCCCTGACGCCCTCAGGAAGCTAATCCCCGACATCGAGTCCTTGGCAATCTCCTCGTTGGAATCTTGGGCCGGTGGCAATATCATCAACACTTTCCAAGAGATGAAGAAGGTATGTATATATGAAACCAACTGATATCCGGATATTCGGGTCTAGATTATTTAACCAATTTTTTTATGTCGTACAGTTCTCTTTCGATGTCGGCATTCTTTCCATCTTTGGCCACTTGGACAGCTACTACAAAGACAAGCTCAACGAGAACTACCGAGTTTTAGATAAAGGCTACAATTCTTTTCCAACTAACATTCCAGGGACCGCTTATTACAAGGCCATCAAGGTAATAATAATAATAACATTTTTACTTATGGAGCTTAATTAATTTCAATGTATAATATTGATGTTGACTTGGATTATTTTGTTGATAAATTTTTGTTCTGTATGTGTTGCTTTCTAGGCAAGGAAAAGGCTTAATCAGATCTTAAGCGAGATAATCAGTGAAAGAAAAGAGAAAAGGATCCAAGAAAAGGATCTGTTGGGACAATTTTTGAGCTTCAAAGATGAGAAAGGTCAAGTGCTAAGCGAGGACCAAATTGCTGATAACATCATAGGAGTGCTTTTTGCAGCTCAGGACACGACAGCAAGTGTCTTGACTTGGGTCCTTAAGTATCTCCATGATAATCCGGAGCTGCTCAAAGCTGTTAAGGTACTAAAGATATGGTCTTTCGAATTTGACTCAAGTAGTAAAAAACGTGAAAATATAATTAGTAAAAAATTTAGAGATCTTTATTATTTTATGTTTTCTATCCGTCACATTGCTGATCATTTAATTTACACGTGGATATTCATCAGGCAGAGCAAATGGCTATTTTTGAGTCGAATAATGGAGGAAAAAAGTCATTGACATGGGCTCAGACAAGAAGTATGCCAGTTACTTACAAGGTAAATTATTTCTTAGTCTTAACCTTAATAATTGAGATTAACAGGGCTCAAGAAACTTAACTGGTTTTAGCAAAAGTAATCATGTTAGCTATTTGTGGACAAACAGGTCATATTGGAGAGCCTGAGGATGGCAAGCATAATATCTTTCACTTTCAGGGAAGCTGTAGTTGATGTGGAATACAAGGGTACGAACTATGAAGAATCAACTAGAATATTCCTTATTTAATAATGCGGTGCACTACTTTTTTTTTGGTTGATACGATTTGTTATACCGACTAATCTAGGTTAGAGCCGGGTCCGGATCCGGATCTTTTTCTGGGGTCATGTTAATAACATTATTTTCTTCATTTTATTGCACCTGCAGGGTACCTGATACCCAGGGGTTGGAAGGTGATGCCATTATTCAGGAACATTCACCACAATCCTGAGTACTTTTCTGATCCACACACGTTTGACCCATCAAGGTTTGAGGTACGACCAGAAGCTGAAGTTAAATTGTATATATTATCCAGTTACTTGTATATATTATATCTGCATCAGACTTCCTCTGAATTAAGAGTTTGGTTAATTTCTCTAAATACTAAAAATCATTTTATGTTTCTTTCTTATTACAAACATGTGGTTGTTTGGTATGTTCTGACTTTCTAAGCGGGTTGGGGGAATGCAGGTAGCTCCAAAGCCCAACACCTTCATGCCATTTGGCAACGGAGTGCACTCTTGTCCCGGGAATGAGCTTGCCAAACTCGACATTCTCATCTTAATTCATCACCTCGTCAACAAATTCAGGTATATTCAACTCCGAATCAATACTAAGATAAAAACAGTCTGAATAGTCTAATAAGTATATAATAAAAATTCGGTTTAATTTTACCTAAACGATTCTGAGTATGACATAAGGTCCCGGTTGGTTACACGACTCGACAGTAACGAAAGATGTGTTTGGTTGGCAGGTGGGAAGTGGTGGCAACTCAAGGTGGGATACAGTATGGTCCATTCCCAATACCCCGGCAAGGACTCCCGGCAAGATTTTGGAACCACGCAAGTGGGAGTAATTAGCCGGCAGAGAGAGAGACACGACCGACATATGTGACCACCAATTAATTAGACCACCACCATCATTCTTCTGACCCAGAAAAACCCTCGGCTGCTTTTCAATTGTGGGGTTACCCGCTAGCTAGCTGGCTCTAAATAGATCATGTAATGTACTAATCAGTAGAAGAAGAGTATATCTAAATCCCAATTGTACTTTATCCATGGCCATGAAAAATGATTGAATATCCAAGTATACGTAAAAGTCTAATATCCCCAAAAGTTTAATTGTAATTGATGGATGATGAACTAAAATCATACTCACTAATTATCTTAAAGTCTTTGATCGGATATGAAAACTCTTGGATATTAACACAACGGTTTGTTTAAGATATCGTACAACTTTTATTACCGTAAGACAAAGTGTTCAAATTTCTGTAGATACGAACTTCGATTGAATCACACGTCTCTTCACGAGTATATGCATATTAGATTTCCTGGCCCTGATTGAGTTGAGAGAGTATTTTTACTTGGGTCCAAGAGTCCTTGATGGTTGATTTCTAGATCCACGCGTCCCACATTCAGCGAATTCAACGTGATTGCGTCCGGTTTGGTGCAGGTGACAGCTAGTGTGGGTTTCAATTCTGAGCATGGAGGGGCCTCGCTCCCTGAAATTAAAGTCGCAGATTCCCTTTGTTCACGAGGCCATAGAACATGAGTTGAGTGGGTTTGTGGGGGAATGGCCTGAAAGCGATGGGCCACTGTCATCCTAATTCGAACATGTTATCAGATTAACCGACTCCAAGTTGTTAAGATTTAAACATAATGTTGTTGAGTTTTTCGACCCTTTGCATTAGTATTAATCCTTTTCACGATGCAAGCACTCTTTGTTCTACGTATACAAAACAAAGTGTTCAAGGTTTATATGATACAAACTTTGATACGGTGAAATTTGTTTGAGGCGACTTGTTAGAAGATGCACATAAATCTATTATGGGCTTAAGAAAGATTTGAAAATTTGACGTAGGAAATATCAAACAGGCCTTGGTTTCGATCTTACTTTTTGGGCTTCCATGTTCATTGTAGTTTAGGTAGGGCGAACCACATGGGCCTGGACTTAAAAGAAATTTGACAATAATTTTTTACCGTTAGTGCAAATAGTAAATGGTAAAAGATACGATAGAGATTTGAAATTGGAGTATCAGAATTCAAATTCTGTAAAAGATATGGTAAAAAAGTTTCGATGATATTATATTTTTAAACTCGTGTAAATGGTAAATGATATGATGAAATTTAGAATTAGAAGTACCAGAATTCAATTCCAGAAAAAGTAATACGTTTTATTTTTTTAGTGAAAATTTTGACAATTGTAGTTCTTAATCGTGATTAAACTTTCACGTGGAGAAGAAGATGAGGTGGTGAGTCAAACATAACCAATAGGTCAAACCTAACACAGATACGATTAAGACCCATGTCTCACTTAGCCTCCACTTTGCCATAACCCAGGTTTCACCATGTACTTACTAATTTAGATTTGCTAAAGAAATTTTGAATTCGAATATTAGTTAACGGAAACGATTGTCCACAATAAAACTATTAATAAAAGTCTTTTCCTTTCCCGCTCGTGAAATAAAAATAGCAGGCAGCTGCCCCAGAAAAAAAAGAGAAGAGAACCGAAATCCACATCTCCTAATCTCCCGCTGGCTTGCCGCTCTCCTAATCTCTCTCTTTCTCTCTCTCTCTCTGGCCAACGAACAATAAAAGGGCAAAAAAAAAAGAAGAAGAAGAGAAGGAAAAATAGATGAATGTGTTAATGTATTAATTGGTAGCTATTGGAAGGGGAGAAGTAGAAAGGGATTGGATCTCGGGAAGCTAGATGGAGGTGGTGGTGGGGTCGCCGAGCCCCAGGGATATCGGCGTCGCCGTCGGCTTCGTCGCCGTCTTCTTCGCCGCCCGGTTCGTCCTTGACAAGTTCGTTTTCCACGTGCGTCCGCATTTCATATTCCCTCTCCTCTCTCCACTTCTGTTCCTTTTGTGCATTTTCTTTTAAAACTTGTTGATTAGCTGAAATTTAATTGATAAGTTTGGGGATTGTTAGTGTTAATGTCGATTCGGATTAGGATCGGATTTGCTCGAATGCGTAGCGAAACCAGCGGATAGGTTGATGTTGTTGCGGTTATGGCTATTTGAAGGTGATGAGCTGCTGGTGATTGATCTCTGCTTGGAACAAATGTGGTCGGATGAGCTATTGAAATCCGTCTTTAGTTCTTTCTTGCTATGTTGCACTAATGCTTATGTTTGTGGCGGAATGTTTCGTGTGTGTAGCGATGAGCGATCTATAGCGAAGAAGTTGTCTATGAGAGGACTCGAGTTTTTCTTCCCATAGTAGCTATTTCGCTAAATCATGTGCGATATAAGGCAATGTTCGAGCTAGGATACATGTAACTGAATCCTTCGAGTGGAACTCAGGCTCAAAGTGTTGTTGCAATGTAGCTCACTGGCACGAAGAACTCAGGCTCAAAGTTTTTTTTTGCCGTGAATTAATTGTTGTGCTGCACCAGTAGATTCATTAATTACTGCACATGATGTGGGAATAATATGTGTTACTGATTCTTGGAATCTTTTTAGAGCCTTTCCCTTTGGTTGGTGTTCAAGAAGCCCGTTTCTTCAAAGTCAAAGATCTATGCAGCTAAGAAAGCCACACTTGCAAAATGCTCAGAGTCTTTGTGGAAGCTACTATACTATGGCACTATTGAAGCATCTCTTCTTATGGCTATATACAAGGAGCCATGGTTCAGAGACACGTATCGGTACTTCAGCGGTTGGCCAAATCAGGAGCTTAGGTAAAACTAGTTAGAATGCAGGAAATTTGACCTTTTCGATGTGTTGTTTTTTCTGCTCTAATGAAGGAGGTGCCTTGCATACATTATTGAGTTTGCCCTTCCTGGATGCTCACTATATCTTCTTCTGCATCTGATGATAGTTTACATGACAGAAGAGACTGATATGAAGATTTATAATCTGATGCACTAACTGGAACAACTTCTGCAGCCTTCGATTAAAGCTCTGCTATTTGTGCCAATTTGGATTCTACATCTATAGTATTGTTGCTCTCCTCGTATGGGAAACAAGACGGAAGGACTTTGCTGTGATGATGTCTCATCACGTTATTACTGTTCTGTTGATTGGATACTCATACATTACAAGGTACTGCTAGAACTTTGAATTAAAGTAGACGAAGTGAACATTTCCCTATTTAACTTCTATTTATGGTTCTGTCTGTTTAATACTCTAAACAACAATTTGATCACGTCAGATTCCATGTTTACTGAAGTTTCCTGAACTAGTTGATTATTTTTCTCTCAGTTTTTTCCGAATAGGTGCAATTATCCTTGCCTTACATGATGCAAGTGATGTATTCATGGAGACGGCAAAAATTTTCAAGTACTCTGAGAACGAACTGGGTGCAAGCATTTTTTTTGGACTATTTGCCATCTCATGGCTTGTTCTTCGTCTGATATTCTTTCCCTTCTGGGTTATCAGAGCTTCAAGGTTATTCTCATGATAAATAATTTGGCTTCGGTTTATACTGATATGCAAAGAATCATTTATCTTATATCTTATTGTGACTTGCAGCCTTGACCTTGTAGCACACCTGAATTTATCGAAGGCCTACGATATGTCTGTGTATTATGGATTCAATACGATGCTGCTGATGTTGCTTGTGTTTCACATCTACTGGTGGCTTTTGATTTGCAATATGATAATGAGACAGTTGAGAAATAGGGGAAGAGTGGGGGAAGATATAAGATCTGGTATTTCTTTTCCCTGGCTTAGTCTGGGCTCTCTTTCTTCATTCAAACCGAATTTCATGATTAAGACTTTGAACCTAAAATCTCTTTTCGCTAGAAAAAAGATGGCTGATTGCATATGTAAGCAGTTTTTTGTTGCTGTTCTGACTAGTTGATAAATGTCATGTGTTCTATCTCTGATCTATTTATGTTTAGCCAAGTCATAAAGCTTATAATTTGTTCATGATTCTGAAGGTATAATCCCATTTTCGAAAGGGAAGGATGAGAAAAAAGGGCCAATTTTCCATTCTTTAGCTTGATTCAGTGTTACTGTTTGATTTAAGGCGTAAACCTCCGAAGACCAAGGATTGTCATTTTAGTTGTTTTATTCACTCTCGTTTGATGGATTTAAATCATTTGCAACAAGAAGCCTTGGATGAATGTGATGTCCATTCACTACTTTTTGTTTATGCAGATTCCGACGAAGACGACTAGAGAGAAGAGACTGTTCAACCTTTTTGTCCACACCAGTGACTCAGGATTGTAGCTGACACAGTTGTGTAGGTATTCGCGGCTTCGTTGGTTCATACGGTCAGTTGAGGGCTTCCTTTCTGTCTCACTCCATCACCTGAAAGTTGTGGACATTTGAGAATTCCTCTTCTTTGACTTCTTATTGATGTATAAAATGATAGGCAAATCATGTAAAATTGATTCCTCCTGTAAAACCCTTGTTGAGTTGGTCCATATCTTAGGGCTTAATGTGGAAATATAGTGTTTCTGATACGGAAGAATCCAATGGCTCCGTTGGAACATTTTGGTTTTGCATTTGATCCCCAACAGGTGGATATTATGAGATTATCTTAACCGTATCTTTCTACTGCTGTTTAACCCAAAATTTAATTGCCTCGTCAATTCTGGTATCTACATGGATGGAAAATGAGTGTATTTGACAAATATTAACAAATCTAGGTTTTTTAACAATAATTTTAATGGAATTTACGACAATCCATGTCATCATCTAAGTGGCTATCCACACGTCGACCAGATTGGCGTGGCACGCTAGGTGAACAGTAAAAAAATATTGTTTGTGTCACTAAAATATCAAATCTTATTCATTGATTTTGGTGAGTTTTAAACTTTTCACCAAATTAAAACACATCATTGAGAATTACCACCCTATAAGAAATTAGTTTTCAAATATCGTTATCATGATAAACTTTTTCAAACATACGTATAAATAACAAAAAAATCGTTTTCCTGCGGTATTCTTAAATGTCACATAGATTACGAAATATTGTTTCTTTTTGGGAAAACATTTCCTAGAAAACTTTTTTATAAATAACTTATTTTACCTCAAAAGTAGAGCTTTGACAAGGAAATTATTGTGTACGGGTTCACTTCAGATAAGAACCCCAGTTTAAAGATTCGTTGTCGACGTCAAAACATTTTCATATGACCAATGTGAAAAAAATAAACACATGGGGATAAGAAGACCGGTTCAATTTCCGTGCGTGGGAAAGAATTGCGTTATTGCATGCGTCATTTGGTAGCGTGGGTTCTTATTTCTAGCTCACACCCAAAACTTTCAACCCCATCCAACCCCACTCATTATTTTTAATTTATGAAATTTTGAGCGAAATAATATTTTTCATTCGTAAAATTAGAACTTGATATTTAGTAAATATAAATTTCTGATTAGTTGCACCAGGCTCTATTATCCGAAAACGAGAAAATCATAAGAAACCCGACAAGTGACGCACCGGCCACGTCACCACTCTAGACAAGGCCCACCGCCTCTCCCGCACGTGACAATTGCGATTGCCATTCAAACCCGCGTACAAACGGCGTATCCAGCTGGACTGCCACGTCACCCCCACAACGAAACCGTATATATAACCAACCCCCTTTGACCCTTCACTTCCATACCTGACCTGACCAGACCAGACCAGACCATTAGAAAACAAAGGACAAGATACAACCGACAAAAAACGGCTACTACTCTCCGCCTCCGCCGCCAATTCGTTTGACCCTGGAGCAGGAACCCGCCACCATGGTCAACGCACCCATCACCTTTGCAGTTGCCGCCTTCCCGGAGGACACGTGTCAGGTCTGCTGGATAAAGGGCTGCCTCGGATGCAACTTCTTCCCGCCTAGTACTAGTCATCACCAAGAGGCGAGTGCTTATAATGGGAATCACGGTGGCAAGAAGAAGAAGAAGGAGACGGTCGTGGCGAGGAAGAAGAGGGAGACGAAGAAGTACAGAGGGGTGAGGCAGAGGCCGTGGGGGAAGTGGGCCGCGGAGATAAGGGACCCACGACGGGCCACCCGGGTATGGCTGGGCACGTTCAACACCGGGGAGGAGGCCGCGCGGGCTTATGACAAGGCCGCCATTGAGTTTCGGGGCCCCCGGGCCAAGCTCAACTTCTCATTTCCCGACTACCTCAGCACTAGTACTAGTGCTGAGGTCTCGTCCGAGAAAGGGAAGGGAGTAGTAGCAAGGGGGAGCAATGAAGAGAGTTGTAGTAACAGGGAGATGGAGGATGAAATGAGCGATGTTTTTTGGGGGAAGATAGGGGAGGAGGAGATGCAACAGTGGATGATGACGATGGATTTTGAGAATATGGATTCTACCTCTGCAACTACTGTTAATACTTCTACTGGGAATAGAGCTAACTAGTGTTTTTTTCAGGTTTTTTTTTTCAAAATGTAAAATATTTTATTTTATATATATAGTTTTGCAGTTTCGGACTTCGCTAAAAATTTTAGTGCCGTAAAATTCTGTAGGAAAAAACGACGATACGATAAAGAGTATTCGACATTGCTGCAACGTCCCGAGCTTAATTAATTGCACATATATCAACCTTGATCTAGTGAACTTTTAATGCAATTGTACCAATAGGACCATTGCAGTACCAATCCATCCAGAATCAGCCAAATACAGTTTTTTTTATAGTTTGCATCATCTTCGGGAATGCCAAGGAATTGATGAGAATTTCTTCAATTTCCAATTATGTTATAGATTCTCTTGGGATTCTTTCGTCTTTGAGAATTCCTTTAATTTCCAATTCTTGCCTTAAACTTCTTCTATGGTTGTAGATAAACCAGAAATATAAAAATCTGTCAAATTGGTTGTAGTATTTCGCCCCTTGTTTTCTCTATTTTCCGTTATGTACGGGCACATACAGATTTTGTAAGTTCCTAAAAAAAATATACAGTTTTTGTAAGGAAAATAAAGACAGTTTGTATTGCAAAATGGATCAGATTCTAACCCTATTTTTACAAAGAAAAGAAAGACCCAATGTTGTTGTGTCGAGAAGTGTTGATTCCAGTTCAGGGATAGCTCTTCTAGTTTCGTATTTTTATATTTATAAAACTTAAACTTAAATTGTTTTTTAAAAGAATCGAAATTCTGTGCTGACACCACGAATGGGAAATGCCACGTCAGCGGATAGAATGTCTCACCAGCACTTTGACTTGGGAACTCCCACCTGAAGAAAGGAACCTGACCGCGTCGCACTCACTTCTTTTATGGAGGGAGTGGGGCCCCAGGAGATGCTGGAACGTGCGCTATTACCATGCGCCTTGTTTTTTTCAAGATAAGATGGAATCCATCTGCACGAGAACACGTTTAGCTTGTGTACAATGCTGTGACAATTGATTTAAGTTTGCATTCATATCGAATTTAAATTAATCGATTCAATAAATAATGAGTGGATCGGTGGTATTTATGTCGAATTTAGATCAAATGTTTTGATAAGTAATGAGCGGATCGGCATTCATGTCAAATTTAGATCAATTATTTCGATAAGTAATGAGTGGATGGATCGATTAGGCGGAGATTGGTGAAGAACACGCCTCTTAAAAAACAAATTTCATCAACTCGCCCAGTTAGCTACAAACAGTATCAGACTCGGGGAAAGTGGAAGGAAGGAAAAAAGAACTGAGAAGAAGAACCTATAGACAGTGAAGAAACTATGGACATCACTTGCAAGCAGCAACTAAGCTGCTGAGATCAACCACAAGCAACAAAAAAGGTAAAGAAAATCATCAAGCCTCTCAATACAATCAGCAGCAGAGAAAAATGGCAGAAGAATGAGCAGCGGTTCAGCCTCGCGATCGCTTGCCGGAGAGGCTAATGGAGCTGACTTTCATGGGGGTGGCTACCACCAGAGGAGCTTCAGGGGTATCGGTGACCGAGTAGTTTTCGTGCATGAACCGACTTTCCACGATCGACTCGTCCTTGGGCACGATCTTGTAACAGTAACAGCTCTTGAGACCCTGCTGGCTTCTGTAGCATCCATGAGCACTGTTCTTCACCTGCTGGAAGTCCCATATGACGCTGAATTTGCCGACCGTTGCTACCAAGTGGCGCTCTTGCTTGCCGTTCTCCGTGACCTGAAATGAAAAGCAGAACAATGAGTCAGATTGTTGTGGATTTAAGTTGAAACAGAGTGATGAGTAAATGAGGAATCAAGTGCTTACCCATGAGAAATGGCCACCGTGAAACTTGTTATTTGCACCAGCCAAATGTGAGTCCACTGGAGTGAGCTTCAACAATCTCGGAGCAGGGATCTTATTGCCCATGCGGCCACCGAAACCTGTCTTGGTCTTTCCATCTTTATCTGTAAACAGAGTGCAAATGAGTACCAAGTATGTATCAGTTGTCCCCAGCACCCATTTGCCATCGTACGTCACATCCACATGCGTAATCGGAGAGCCAAGCCCCGGAAATGCCGTCTTCGCCTGCCTCATCGAAGTGTTTGAGTACAGCCTGATCTTCCCGTCCAGCGACCCAACAACAATGGACCCGTCCCCGGTGCTGGCAAAGCACTGGAAATTTGTCCCCCGCGAGAACTGATGCCCCTGACTCCACTGCAAAACAGGTGATCCAATTGCACCTCCCCTTGCAATGTCCCGCACAATTCCGCCCTTGTCCCTCATATCCCACTGGCACAACCTATTATCATCCAACCCCAGGAAAGAACTCTCCGAGGGATCCAACTGCGCGCCTTTCGAATCATTCGTAATATCCCTCATCGAGATCTCGGTCCCGTCCTTGGCAAACTTCCATTCACTCACAATCTTCCCAGTCTCAATATCCAACTGCCTAACCCCACCAGAATGCGGCTTTCCATCATCCTTCAAAGGGCTCATCAGCATCATATTCGTCTCACCCCGCATCAACATCGCCTTCTTCGGGGTCACATTCACACTCCCGGACCCTAACCCACCAACCCCTCTACCCCCATCATCAAACCTAACACAAATACCCTTCCCATGAATCCCCTTACTGTAGTTCCTATAAACCTGAACACCCAAATCATTAACAAGAAAGCTGTTGTCCAATGCACCTAGAGCCAAGCTATGCACTCCCCCATTCGACGCCTCCTCGAACTCCTCCACCAGCCCTTCCTCATCCCTCGAGGCCGCCTCGTACCCCCCTCCGCCACCATCACTAGCATCCTCCCACATCGAATCATCCGCGGCCTCCGGCTTAACCCACCCAATGAACTCCTTCCCATATACCTTCACCTTATTCTCCTCGGTAGCCTCCAACCCATAAACATTCTCGAAAAGACAGTTCTGGAATCGAGTCACAAACCTCCGGTACTCCTCATCGGAGTGAAACCTCATCGCCCAAACCCCGTTCTCCACGAAATCGACCCGCCTCTGGTCGCCGAACATCTTCAACTGCATCTCCGACGAGACCCGCGCCCTGACCTTCTCCCCAACCCTAAGAACCCACCTTCCCTCCTCCTCCTCAAACTCGTACGCGGCGACCTTGTCGGAGAGGACCCACTTGGCGGCGGGGGTGTTGCCACCGACGTGGAGGTAGAGCTTGACGGAGCCGGGGCGGGAGGACGGGGGGTATTTGAGCTTCAAAGACTTGAGCTTTTCGTCGATCTCGTCGAGGGTCCGTCTCGAGGAGGAGGAGGAGGAGGGAGGGGGAGTGGTGGTTTTTGCCGTACTCTCGACGGCGTCGTAGTGCGGATCTTCCGCCTCCTCGTATTCTTCGGTGGAGGAGTCGTAGTCGGAGTCGGAGAGGTCTTGGCCTTCCCGGCTATGAGAAGTTCCCATCTTTGAGAATTGAGAGAGAGAGAGAGAGAGAGAGAGAGAGAGAGAAATTGGGGAAATCGAGAGAATTTGGGGATTTTCTTGAGAGTTCGTGCAGATTGATTCGATTTGATGGATTTTCTCGAGGTCAGGTTGTTGCTGGCTTTGTTTATATACCCCGCCCCCACCATTACCGGCTATTGCCCGTCCCCTTTTTACTTCCTTAGGCACCAAGTTTGAGATAATTGTGTTGCTTCCCTCTGTGTTTGGTTCTATATTTCTTATAAGGGCCTAACTTTGCCATTTGTTTAGTAAATCATTCCTCTGTTTTCCTATCTCGGCTAGTCAGGGGTTGGATTCGGTGTTAGAAGGCCAGCAGTATCAATTGGACAACATGGAGAACGGCAGCACAACGACACATCAGTTTTTCAACACAAAGCACACGCCCAGCACATTGCTTAGTATTTTTCGGATTTTGTTTCGATAATAATTATCAAAATTTCATTTTCTCATAAGTATGGTTGCATTCAAGTATCATTTGTTTAACTTAAGAATGTTAAAAGAAATTGAAAATTTATCCTCGTCCTTGGAATTTGTCAAAATAAAAATAAGGGATTTGGTTCGCAATAGAGGAAACCACAAGGGGTATCATAGCAATTTTGTGAACTTCCTTTTCCACTTTATCCACCTCCGCCTTTATCTTCGACCGGCTATAAGCGGTAACATTTAACGTAAAGCCATGACGCTGTTACTTCCAAACGAAGAAAACTTCCAGACCGACACGTGTATAGGGCGTGTTTGGCTCATGTCGGAATAATAAAAAATAACACATTTTATAATCCGTCCAAATAAAATAAGTCCAAGCACTCGCTAAACACGGTATTATCAAGTGATTTTTATTACCAAATAATCTCTTATGTCAGTAAATATAACACAAGCAAGACCGTCAATTACAGTGAGATTTGATCAGGCACTTAGATTTTCGAATTCGAACCTTACGAATGGAGAAAATACGACAGAGTTCGACTTGGTAACTGAAGTTCACAAAAAATTACACGAGGCGGTAGCAGTTAAATGTCATAGAGCATCTCGTGCAGCTATACGGCAAGTAATTGCATCTGCAAGAGAGGAAATTCCTAGTTCCACTGAAGGAATTTTGTAGTGCTGAAAAAGCATTAAAAGCAAGTCAATGAGGGAACAACACACTTTGTAGGGGGGTGATGTAAGCTAGATAGATTGTTATGCCGCGACTGACCTTTTGTATCTGAGCTTGGTTAGCTCTCCCTTCCAACTCGTCGAGATCGATCTCTTTCCCGTTCACAAGGTTCTTCACAGCTACCAACTAATCAGAATTTGAAGAGCTTTTGAGAAGATTTGATGGCATTTTCGAACTTCTGAGCAATTTCGCAACCACATTGAGTGACATGAACTCACCTCATCCGGAGTGCCATCGAAACGAGCTGCTAGAACGTATGTAGAGTTCTCAGAAATGCCACACCTTTTCAGTGATTCTGTAATCTAGAAAGTCATTGACCGAAGTTAGAAATGAGCATGGTAGGGGTTACTGAAAGCTGATGATCAATGACAAAGAAGAGATTGGATAGAAGTAATTACATGTTTAGATCCTGAGCAATTATAAACAAGTTCGGAATGCAGAGTCCGTGTAGTCAATGAATCCCGAGACTTGGATATGAGTGTCTTGTGGGCTGCAGCCAGAACTGGAAACACGTCTGGAATCTATCAAAACATGGTACGCAACATGCATCAGAAATACAAGCAGCTGACATTGAGATCCTCCATACGAAGGACATCTTTCTAAAGGAAACAAGAAGCTTAATAAAAACAGAGAATCATACAAGAGATGGATTCAGAAGTGCAAATTCCGGAGCCTGTGTTCCAGCTTGCAGAGATTCGAGAAGCTCCCTGCATCACAGATTCACAACTCCGTTGTAAGGCTCAAACAGGATCGACATCATATGTTGGCTCATTTCAAGTGCACGCCTAAGCTTCTCAGTAAAATAACAGAGTTAAGCCAACAAGACATCAATTCACAACTGTCTCTTCTATCAAACCAGCAATTCATGACACAGCAGTTATTACTGCAAATCTAACATCATAATTCGTACGCAGCCACATCCTGCCCCGAAGAGATCCGCATTAGAAGCTTCTTACTCATCGATTCCCATCTACGGATAGCGAACACCATATAGACAGCCAACAAAGCCAAATGCCAAGCACGCAGTACTCAACAAATACTCATTCAAGGAATTGCACCGACACGGAATCCGAAAGGGCAACACAATACTAAGAAGACCAAGAAGAGGAGTTTCAGCCTCAGACCAAAAAGGCGATTGCTTTATTCCTTCTTTAGGTCCCAACAGAGTACTTGGGCTGTGTTCTTGTCAAAGTCGGCGACTTTACACTTTTTCGACCAAAAAATCCAAAATTTTTTAATACCCATTAATATGTAGATCGGAAATTTGGTTATAGCTAAAAAATAACCGCCGGAATCCAAACCCAAAAATTGGAAAATGCCCCAGAGAGAGAGAGAGAGAGAGAGAGAGAGAACCTGGAGTTGGCGACGTCTGTGAATAGAGCGAGAGAGAGGGAGTGGCCGTCGATATCGAATGTTTTCATGGCTTCGTCTTCTCCGTTTCGTTCCCAGGAAGCCAAAAGGGGATGGAGGGAGGGCACAAAGCCGTATTTAGGGTTTTGGATTTTTTTATATGGACTTAGGGTTTATTCATTGGAGGGGATATTAAAAAAAAGAAAAAGAAAAAAAAATAAATGCGCGCCAGATAGGGGTCGAACCTATGACTTTCTGCTTAGGAAACAGACGCTCTATCCACTGAGCTACAGGCGCATTTTTGGAAACGTAACTGCAATTAAACTATATATATATTTTTAATTACACTAATTTAAGCTCTGGACATATATTGAGGAATTACTTTCCAAAAAACATAACTATTTATGTCAAAATATAACCTTCATCTGAGACAGAAAGAGAATAGACAGGGAGAAGTAATACTCCAATTTAAGCTTCTCCACAAAATTTGGACAAAAAAGTTTACCTCTTTTTTTTCTTTCTTTCAATCTGGTTCTCCTTTCCCAGAAACCAAAATGTCCCTCTCCGTCTTCCTCCTCTGGCTCGTTAGCCTCCCTCTCTTGGTGCATTCTTCTCCTGCCCCTAGAGGTATTTACCCTCTCACCATTATCGCCACCTTCCCCTCTTCCGTCATCTTCCTGAAATTAAACCATAAAAGGAAATCAATAAAATATATAACCTTTTGTATCATCATGTAGCTTGATCAAAGAAATTCGATGTCATTGTAATAGGAAAAAAATAGAACTTTAAAGGGTTTTTTCTTACCAAATATATGCTAATTTGAGTCATTTCATTCCATAACCATATGATGAATGCATCTTGTTTTTTTATAGGTGAATAGATATTTTATCACTTGTGGTAATAACATCTTGAATACACCCAAAAATCGATTGTCCGAGAATGACAATTGAATCTACTACAACACGCCAACAGCGAAACATGATAATGTGATATGAATGCATGTTGTTGTCTGAAAATGATTACATTGTTGTACATCAATAAAAATCTGACAATTATTTGTTCTTGCATGGATACAACAACGTGCATTGGTTTTATTTTGTGTTTGGTATAGGTTTTCTTCTAAATTGTGGAGCCACCGAGGAGGTAACCCAAGACGGCATCACATACATTCCGGACCAGGGGTTCATCTCGGTCGGAAACATTACAACCTTAAAGACACAAGGCCTAGCACCCGTTCTCTCCACCCTACGCTACTTCCCCGACGCGTCGGCACGCAAGTATTGCTATGAGTTCCCGGCGATCAAGGGCGGCAAGTACCTCGTCCGAACCACGTACTACTACGGGGGATTCGACGGGGGGAGCCAGCCACCGGTGTTCTATCAGATCGTCCAGGGGACGATCTGGAGCATCGTGGATACCACCGCGGATTATGCCAATGGGATGAGTACTTACTATGAGATGATTTTGGTCTCAATGGCTAAGACACTGAGTATTTGTCTTGCTAGGAATGAGCAAACAGCTTCGAGCCCTTTCATTTCGGCCCTCGAATTGGAGTACCTCGACGATTCTTTGTATAATTCGACCGACTTTGGCAAGTATGCACTTGCTACTGTGGCTAGGCACACGTTTGGAAGCAAGACAGGCATAATTCGGTAAGGATTTCAACTTGTTTACATTGTACTGTTGAAAGTCTTTTTGAGCTGTAGAATTGTTTGGTTTGGTGATACTTCTGATAGTGACTTCGTAAACTTAAACCTAGCTATCCGGACGATCAATTCAACCGGCTTTGGCAGCCGTTCATGGATCAGAACCCGGTAGTCGAATGCCAAAGCAACATAATCTCGTCGGAGTTCTGGAACGTCCCGCCCGAGGAAGCATTCACAACAGCATTAACAACAAGCAGAGGAAAGAGCCTGACACTGAAGTGGCCATCTGTTTCACTTCCCAGCACCAAATACTACATTTCACTCTACTTCCAGGACAACCGAACCCCGAGCTACTACAGCTGGAGGGTGTTCAGCATTTCGATAAACGGGAGAACTTTTTACAAGGATCTGAACGTGACAGCTGAAGGCGTGACGGTTTACGCATCAGAATGGCCTCTGTCGGGCCAAACCGAGATCACGCTGACTCCCAGGGACAACATACCCGTCGGTCCAGTGATCAACGCCGGTGAAATCATGCAAGTTTTGCCAATTGGTGGAAGAACTCTTACTAGAGATGGTATCCCTTAACTATTAGAAACTAGTACTTCATTGTGTTAGACCAAGGCCTAATTCTAACTTGCTCTGTTCACATGTTTCTTGTTTTTGGTTATTCACAGTGGTGGCAATGGAAGATTTGGCGACGTCTTTCGACAATCCCCCGGCCGATTGGTCTGGCGATCCGTGCATGCCGAGGAACTACCCATGGACTGGAGTTTCATGCTCTTTTGGTAAACTAGCCAGAGTTGTCAGCTTGTAAGTCCAACAACATCTATTACATATAGCAAACAAATCAAATCAACATCTATTACATAACATCATCTATTTGTAGATCATAATTGTGGATTCCTTCTGCTGCATTTACATATCAGGGACCTGTCGAACATGGGGATCTCGGGTTCGATTCCGTCCAGCATAGCAAACTTAACCGCGCTCACCCACCTGTGAGTAGTTTAATCACCTCGATCATTATTCTAAACCAAGTTTAGCAGTGGCCAACTTCTAATTCATAGTGTGCAGTATGCTTGGAAACAACAAACTCACAGGGACAATCCCCGATCTGAGCCCGATGCAGTTGCTCGAATCTCTGTAAGTTAATCACCTCGAACTCTCATCAGCTCTGCAAACTTTTTAACCAAGTTTATTCTCTGTCATTTAGGCATTTGGAGAATAACCAACTCCAAGGAACCATTCCTAAATCATTAGGAAAACTTCCAAAGCTTCATGACATGTAAGTTTTGCCTCAAAAGAAAATGCTTCCTCTACCTCTCTTCTACCCAAACTCATACGGCAATGCATTCTTTCCCCCTCTTTGAATGACAGAAACCTGCAAAACAACAACCTCACTGGAGAAATCCCGAGTCATTCTTCCGCGTAAGAATCGCGAAGGCCCGAATGGCGCCGTATGAACAAACTCATTTCGAGCTCCCTTACAGTATCCCAGAGAGTCTTAATTGCTCATCACAATTTCCTTTTTCCAGGACCAGGTAACCTGTCAGCACTCAGAAGAAGAACAATCATTTGAGGGGCAAACTAGCTTGTTGGAAAGTTGTGAAGGAGAAAAGATATTGTTATGATTGGTGAACCTATTGCTTGGGAAGAGAGAAACAATGTGACATATATTCTATCAATTAATTTTTGTAGATCATGATTAACTTCTTTTTTTCTTTCATTGATAACTTGAACTTCACAATATGATATTGTATTGATATGCAACCGCCAAATATGAAATTTTTAATGTTAACAAATTTTAAACCGGAAGATGATGGAGGAACAAGATCAATTTTATTCCACCCAAAAAAAAAACAATATCAATTATATTTTAGGCATAGAATACGTACGAACTGCAAGAGCTGACAAATGAAAATTTTTTAAAAAATTTAGAAAGAACATGAATATATAAGCTCATCAGAAATCTAAAAATATTAAGGAATAAGAAATCTGTCTTTATATTTATGTTCTTACGTATGGGTACTTTCTCCTAAATCTTTTTTTAATTAATTAAAGTCCTATACTTTAAAAAAAAAAATTTTAGAAACATCCTTAAAAAATGTGAAGGAACATAAAAAGTAAAAGCCCTCCCATTCTTCTTCGAGGATAGCGAAGGGAAAATGCTATCCTTAAATCCCAACTCCCTCTTCTTCCCTTCTAAACCCTCCTCTCCCTTCCGCTGCTCCGCCGCCGCGCCCAGCGACCTCCCCGGCGGAGGCCCCACATTCCTCCTGTGGTTCAACCTCGCCTCCGCCGCAGACGCCATTCGGATTGGGCAGGCCTCGCCTGAGAGGCCTTCACGGGACTCCTCCGTCGACGGCGCCTCCTCCTCCGGGAGCGTGAGAGCCAATGCGTGGGAGAAGAAGTGGTCGCTGAACAGGGAGAGCTACTTGTCCGATAACTCCGACGCGCTGCCTCTGCCCATGACGTTTCCCGACGCTAAGCCCGTTTCTCCCGAGGAGATCGAGAGGCGGCTTAGCTGCGATCCTGAGATCGAGGTAATTTGGAGAAAATGAATGAGCTTTTGGATACCCTTTTGCTTGGTGGTTTCTGGGTCTGCCTTTGTTTGTTGTGATATTCTAGCTAGGAGGATAAAGATTGGATCTTGGTTGGATTATTGGATTGTCCCTTTTGGTTTCACAATGGTTCCTTTTTGAGTTAGCCAATGATTTTCCAACTGGAAATCTGATTTCTTGGGTTTCAGGATTGTTTCGAACCGGTGTATGAATGGACTGGCAAGTGCAAAAGTTGCCAAGGAACAGGGCTTGTCAGCTATTACAACAGAAGGGGCAAGGAGATTATCTGCAACTGCGCACCTTGTTTCGGGATAGGTAATTTTTTGTGGTTCCGCTTCGGTCCAGCTACATCTAGCTTGAATGGCATGCACCGAAGTTGCCATGTTTTTCTCTTCGCTCTGATGGATCAGCAATTGCACAATGGGATAGGTTGAAGTAATGCGAGTGAACATTAAGAAATGGATGGATAGTGTGAAACCATATTGTGGGAGATCTGCATTACTGGTGGGAGATACAGAGGCCGATGCCACTCGTGCTATAGCTCAAGCAAAGCTTCAACTGCTAAGCTTAAGTGTGAATCTGTGGGTTCATCGTTTCAACATTTCTGAAAACCGGGGGAAAAAAACATTTCGACAATTTAATAGATTCTAGGTTATGCAGTTGGCATAATTAAGTGACGATGGCACAACAAAAGTTGACTAAGAAGGGTAGAGCAAGAAATGGTCGTGTTAAGTGGATTTTTGTTGTTCCGCGATTAAGTGTACCCCTAGTTCGTGTTCAATTTCCGCAAGTAAGCTTCTACAAGAATTGACCGTGCATGCTTATCGCTGCAGGATATGTGCAGAAGATAACAGCTCGCAAGGACATTGCAGTAATGGAAGATCTAGATAATGGAAGGCCTAGCTGACCCAACAGAAATTTCTGACTGCGAGGATTGTACCTAAAAATAGTTAATGAGTTGAAAAGGTCAGCATTCTTTTTGTAATTTGACCGTAGATGGTAACACATGGTAGGGAGCAAAAGGATCATGTTCAGAAAGGTGAATTTGGATGAGAAAGGCATACCAAATTTCCCCAGAAATATACGCTTCATCTTTGGCATGATTTTAATCAACAAACTTTATTATTTGCGTACACAATTTTAGCTCGCAACTAAAATCCTTTTGGTGATATTCCAAGATCAAAAGTTCCTAACAAGTTTCTATACAAAAAGAAGGAAATTAATAGGTAATAGACATGTAAAGTTGAATATGTACATAATGGTGGAGCACTAAAAGCAAAATAGACCAGGGAAAGCCCACCATTGTCACAGCATTTTGTTCAAAGTCATACCAACAGCTAAACACATTTTTTTGGGCAAATTACTCTCAAATCCCTGGCCTTTGATCACCCTTCTCCTAAGGTCCCTGACTTTTGGAAAATGATTGTCCCGTCCCTAAGTTTTGATAATAATAGACTCTCGGGTGTCTGGAGCCGGAATTTTCATTTTTCCTGCCGGATTATGCCACTTTCTCTGCCGAACCCCTACTTGAAAAGACCAAAATGCCCCTTCTACTTAAAAACAAAAAAATATCATCTTTTCTTCTCCATTCACCTTCTTCTTCCTTAAACTTCATCTTCTTCCTCCCAATTTTAACCAAAACTAAAACTCACGACTCCTCCACAAACCCAAAAATTCATCATGGAAATCTGTGAATACACTCAACAAAGGAGAAGCATATGAACGTAACCAGACCAGAAATTCACCACCGTCAATCAAGTGGCCTATTACCCACCGGCGCCTTCTTCCCCCTTGAAAACTTTTGAAATTGGGTGACCCGCCCGCTTAAAGCAAAAAAAAAAAAACCCGCCCCAACTACCGAGCATGGCCAGAGAGGGCGGAACTCTAGCCAAGGAAGTCAAAGTAGAAGCCGAGGAGGAAGACTTGGACAAGCTCGAGACCGAACTCAACCAAATGGCGGCGGCGATTCTAGAATGCCGCGCCATCTTCACGGACCTCCTCTCCTCCACCATATCCTCCATCCTCGCCGGCCGCCGTCCCAGCGCGGCCGTTTTGGATCCCAGGCCCTCCGATGAAGGTGTGTTAGGGTTTTGGATTGAGTTCGCGAATTTCTTTTTGTAGTTGGGGAGAATGAATTGACGATGCTTTCCCTTGTGCAAGGAAGAGAGAGTGGGAGGACCAGGCGGTGGAGGAGAAGGCGAGGTTGGTGAAGGAGAAGATGGGGAGGAACGCGTCGGAGATGCGCGTGGTGGTCAAGAGGCTGAGGGAGTGCGCGGCCAGGACCGAGAAGCTGCGTTCTTCTTCTTCTTCAGCTTGTAATGGGATAAATAGCATCCACCCTGCTTTTAAGAAGAGGAAAATCTTTCTTTAATCTTCACGAAATGCAGAAATTGCTGTATTCTTAGGTTCCCCTCTTTCTTCACGAAGGGGGCGATGTCGTGGGAGGTTGGGGACAGGAAACGGAGGGCAGAGGATTTAATTGGTTTGGATGTTAATTGGTTTTGATTTTAAGTTCTAGTTTTGGATGACGTGCGAGGAAGAAGATAAGTGGGAGGAAGAAGAGTTTTTTTTTTTGTTTTTTAAGTGGGAGGAGTATTTTGGTCATTTTAAGTGGGGGTTCGCCGGAGAAAAATGAATACTCCGATTCTAGGACCCGAGAGTCTATTATCATCAAAACTTAGGGATGGGACAATCATTTTCCAAAAGTCAGGGACCCTAGGGGGAGGGTGACCAAAGGTCAGGGACTTGAGAATAATTTACCTTTTTTTAAGACATAAGACTGTGTAAAGGTCAACTACAATTTCTCTGAAAATGCATAGAATCCAAATTGCACAGAGCATATATACTTTGATAAATCTTTCCAACTGCCAGGAGGATTCCAAGGAGACGAGAGAGGCGTACGGCGTCCAATTCCGATCAGTGAGGCCATTTCCTTGCTGCATTTTGAGCTTGCTAAACCCCCAACGCTTCCAGAGGTTAAACCCACCCGCACCCGATGGGGCTAGTAGGGTAATTTTGACCAGCATTTTTAAAATATAATATAAAAATTAATCAATATCAATATCTAAAAAAATTGTATAAAGATAATGTAAAATAAAAGTATAACAGCCGAGAAAATAAAACAAAACATAGGATTGTGTAATGTTTTCGCCCCAAGTATACTTTGGATATTAAAGAAAGCCCATGCAAAAGTGAATTACTTTCCCTTCAAAAGAAAATGTATCTCAATTACTTTCTTGTCGATACCACACAATATCTAATTGGTCCTACTAACCCAGAATTAATCAATTACTTTTCCATTCTTAATAATGGATAATTGGAGTTGTGGATTATCAATGAGAGATGAAATAAAACCAATACCTATTGGAAAAAGGCATTTTAAAACCATCTCAGCATCTGCAAGTCTTTGACTCCGTCCCAGTGGCTCCGGTTAGATATTAGCGCAGGATGATGATCCGGACGAACCATATGGAGAACTCTCAGGCGCTTCTCCCACTTTGTACGGCTGAGTACGAGTATTCACGTCCAGTTGAAGTCCAACCGCTCACACGATATAATGCATGACACGTTGAGAGCCACGGAATCTAGCCGGATTTTCCGAGCAGAACATGTGGCTGCCCCCGGTGGTCTCTTGCAAGGGGATCTTGATTCACACTCTAAAGGTCTTGAGTGTTTTCCGTCCCCAACGGCACAACCTAAGAAAACAGATGAACCGCGAAAATGATACTGCCGTTGACTTTCCGGAACTCCAGTAATCTATTTTGACATGATTTGTAAAACCAAAATCAAATCAAGATTCAAGATGTGCGAAGAAAATTACTCGTTCATTGAAGCACCGGCATCAGCTGTCTTTGACATTTTTGCCGCAGCTGGATAGTTTGACTTCTCTCCCACGTTGACATCAACGAAGTTCTGACCCGAGCAATCTGTGAGAAAGGAAGAAACCAATTACCGTAAACTTCGTGGTGAAACCATGAATTACAGTAAACACAATATGGTAGCAAAATGTCATAGTATTTCGTAACATGCTAGCAAATCAAAGTCCGTTCTCTGTCCCGAGAGAACAATCAAAGAGCTAGAAACTGGGTCCCTTTGTCCCGCCATTTCTCAATCGTCCCTCTAGCTCGAGATCTGCAGGGAACCCTTCCCTATCTCGTAGCGAGAGTATGTCCTCTTCGTTCCAAAACCTTGGAAGAGTTTCACAAATATATATATATAAAAGTACACGTGCAGCAGCGTAAAAACAAAAATTGAGTGTAGAGGGTTGATACCTATGGCTTCACCAACTGAATCCTGATTAATAAGACCAAACGGACGTTTTCCCGATTTTCTTGCTAAATAGATAACTGAATTTCCTTCATACGTTTCTTCATGGGGAAGCGCCTGCTGTAGATAGTTGCTTTCTTTTTCACAACGGATTTCAGAAACTCCTGGAGAACCAGTTACCTCTGGAGTTTCTCCAACAAAATGAGAATCGGCTGTGCTTTCTGTTGGAAGCTCGTTTCTTCTGTTACTCTTCTGCCAAGAGCCATTACGTAGAACAGAGAACTGAAAAACAAAGCCAGTGTCAAACAATAACCATAGCATCCTTTCAAAAAAAAATAAACATGACCTTGAAGTGAAAATGAAAAACAAATATCCAAGATGGAGACAACTTCACAAACTGAGTTTTACTCGCTTCACCCTGCTTCTAGTGTAGGGCTCACTTGGGAATCCCTGTCACAAACTTGAGGTGCAAAAGTTGTCTCTTACCTGGCGGGAAGAAGTATGACTCTTCAAAGGTGATTCACCAGGTGAATATGGCTGGCATTTGATCTTCAGAGGTGGATTGCGCAAATTAATGGAACGGTGCAACTGATCAATAAATGATGCTTCTAAAGATCGAATATACCGATTATGCTTCTCGTTACTCCATGCTGCAGGTCCCTGCTTTGAAATTTTGAAGACAACTAGTTAAAATAAGCCAGGAAGTGAAGGACGCCTGTCCATACAGCTAGTGATAACAAGATTTCAATAATAGCCTGGAATCGAGTGGAAAAGCAACTATGAAGGTAACCAGAATATTTCACTGGTCTAATTACTTTCCTTTTTGTTTCATACTAATGTGGCACTGAAAAGCTAAAGAACAGAGAAGTACAAAGAACAAAAAGGTCACCAAGACAACCAGAACCGAGGCAGAAGGAGAAGTTACTGAAAGGCAAGAGAAATCTAGTTATTCTGGTGGAAATGTGGGTTGAAACAGATGACATTACAGATGAGGATCAAATCAAAAAACTGGTAAATCCCTCAGCACGTGAAGAATTAAGTAGGCAACGTCACAAGCGTAACGTTAAGGTCCATGGTGGTCTGCTCAAAAGGAATCACTTTCTTTTTTCTTCAATCCATAAACAAAGTCACCCGAGCAACGGTCACAACAACGCATAACGGAAAAGGTCCACGGTGGTCTGCTCAGGGATCACTTTCCTTTTTCTTTTATCCAAAACTAAAGACACCCGAGCTCGGAGATTTACACGCCATGACGAGTTAAGTAGGCAACGGTCATTACGACACATAACCTTAAAGGTCGACGATGGCCTTCTCAAAATGAATCACATTCCTATTTCATTTGGTCAAAAATAAAGATACCCGAGCTGGCGGCGCCTTTCGCACCAAGTCCAAGCCTCCTCCACCCTCCCCTCACCCCAAGAGAAGCTCCGAGGATTCACCACCAACTACTACAATTCCGGACGTTTTAGGAGCGGAAGAACTTCGAATTCAGTCGCCAGAACCAGCAAGTGATCCAAATTCCAACCGAAAAGGACTTCAGTTCACATAAACAGCTAGTAACTCTGAAGCAGGCGAAAATTCCAAACGCAAAAAAGGATGAATTAACAAATGTATGGCAGTTGGAAACAGATTCCGCACTAGATCGAAACGAGATCGAAATTCACAGATAAATCTAAAAATTAAGAAAATAATATGCGGCTCTGAAACTACTTTCCATATCTGGAAACAAACTACAGATATCGATCATCCAATAATAATACAAAAATACCTTCGGAAAAATAATAAAGCGCCGAAAGGAAAGGAAAATAATGAAAATAAATTAATACAGAGGAAGAAGTGAGTCATATACCGGAGGAGCATATACATCGGCGGCGGTTAAAGCCGAGGCGGAGTCCGAGTTAGTCCGAGCCAACTCAGCCGGCGCCGGAATATTCTGCGTCGCGAGACTCTTCTTCTCCTCCTCCCCCATCTAGTAACCGCCTCCCTCCTCTCCTTCTTCTCTCTGTGTTTTTTCCTCTCTTCTTCTTCTTTCTTTTGGTTTCGTTTTTTCTCTCTCCTCAATTGAGTCACGTTTCGAATCAGACAAACGCAAGAAATATTCTCCTCGTGTTTTAAATTTAGCAGAGAAAAAAAAATACGCTTCTCCCTCCCCCACCACTTTTGCACGGGAAAACCGAAACCCTCTCCAATTAACTGAAGAGAGAGGGGGAAATTATTAGAGAAGATCGAAAAGAATTGAATGGAAGAAGGATGGGTGTGGGGCCCAGTAGTGGGTCCACGTCGGTTGCGCTTTTTCGACACGTTTCATAAACAGTGGAATGCCATGTCAGCAGGGGGCTTTTGATAAAATATCTCCGGCCGATATCAGCCAGATATTTTCGGGGCGGAGAGGGGCTTTCTTCATTATGAAGGGTCGGCAGACGGCTTGTGTGGGAGATATTTTTTTTTTGGAAAAAGTCCACTTAAGTACCCTGTGGTATCACCGATTATCACTTGAGTACCCTGTGGTTTAAAATCGATAGAACCGGTCCGACTTTTTCCAATTTTTATCACTTAGGTCCACTCAAGTCCGGTTCGGGATTTTTTTGCAAAACGCGTCATTTTGACGCTTATGTGGACTGCCACGTTGTAGTGTCCCGGATTAGCCATTGCTGACATGGCGATGGGTAGGGAAAAATTTACTTAAGTACTCTGTAGTATCACCGATTATTACTTGAGTACCCTATGGTTTAAAATCGATAGAACCGGTCCGACTTTTTCTAATTTTTATCACTTAGGTCCACTCAAGTCCGGTTCAGGATTTTTTTACAAAACTCGTCGTTTTGACGCTTATGTGGACTGCCACGTCGTAGTGACCCGGATTAGTCATTGCTGACATGGCGATGGGTAAATTATCAAATTAGTACCAAATTAATTTATTATTTTTCAAAAAAATTCTTATCCTCATATCTCTCTTTCTCTCTCTTCTTCCCGGGTCCGCCCCCGACCCGAGCCCCCTCCCTCTCCTCCTCCTCCTTCCACGCCCTAGCCCTCCAGCACTCCCTTCCCCAGGAATGCCTCCACGTCAGCCGCCCAGCCTCTGCCCCCACACCACCGCGGTCACCACCACGCTTCGGGACTCCCGCGCGGGAACCACCTGGAAGCGGAGGCGCGGGGAGTGGAACATCGACTTGATGGACTTCTTGAAAAATAATAAATTAATTTGGTACTAATTTAATAATTTATCCATCACCATGTCAGCAATGACTAATCCGGGTCACTACGACGTGGCAGTCCACATAAGCGTCCAAACGACGCGTTTTGCAAAAAAATGCCGAACCGGACTTGAGTGGACCTAAGTGATAAAAATTGAAAAAAGGCGGACCGGTTCTATCGATTTTAAACCACAGGGTACTCAAGTGATAATCGGTGATACCACAGGGTACTTAAGCGGACTTTTTCATCGCCATGTCAGCAATGACTAATCCGGGTCACTACAACGTGGCAGTCCACATAAGCGTCAAAACGACGCGTTTTGCAAAAAAAATCCCGAACCGGACTTGAGTGGACCTAAGTGATAAAAATTGGAAAAAGTCGGACCGGTTCTATCAATTTTAAACCATATGGTACTCAAGTGATAATCGGTGATACTACAGGGTACTTAAGTGGACTTTTCCCTTTTTTTAGAATGGGAGGAGGTGGGCCCCGGCTCATCTCCAAGGACTTTTGACCAAAATGGTATTATTGTAAAAAAACACTAAAATGTGGTTTCTGATTAAAATTTTCTGCAAATGGTGTTCACGTCTCAAGATAAAAAAATTTAAACAAATTTTCAATAATGATGCATTTTAAAAATTTTTAATTTGAGATCTATAAGTTAATCTAGATCTACTTAGTTGATTTATATTTTTTTTAAATCATCTCGCACCTAAATATATATTATTTCTTAAAATATTTCCCTAAAATATAAGGATAAATTAACACAGGTTACAAGGCCGGTTCATCGGAGTTAGTGCAAGGAGTTTTTCAAAACAAACGGTGCTATAATAAACTAAAAGCTTTTTTTAAGAAAAATAAACAACTAAAAGCTGATAGTAAAATAATTGCGAGGATAAGTTGTGATATTATAAGATCTTGTGCAGAGGACAATATAACAGGAAAAAATCAATGCTAGATATAAAAACGATGTTGACGGCTTGACGTCTGATGGACAAGTGCAAAATATCTGGTGAATAAGGATAATATATTTCAATTTGAACCGCATATTATAAGATCTTGTTGTAGATCGTATAACGTATCAAAAAAAAAGATCTTGTTGTAGATCTTTCCTCTTTCATGAAATAAACAGAAGAAAAGTGTCTTCAACATAATGATAAATATCCTTCGAGAAAAACATGATAACAAATATAATCAACAATCAATTAAATTAACTACCGGAAATGTTGTTCTAAACTAAAAACTATTTGACACACAATTTTTAAATTCTTATTTAATCAACTTTGTCGCTTACAATAATCCCGTCCAATAATATTTTGAGTCAACAATCAAATTGTCTATGCAGTCAAGTATTTAAATAGTTAATGAAATAACTTTGTCATTTTTAGATTTAATTTATTATTAGTGGATACAATGATTTGTGTGTCACGTCTGTGCTCCACGAAACGTTCAGTGAACATGTAGTGACTAGATTTGGCGCCTTACTTGATGTTAGGTCGGTCCAATAGCGACGGGACTATTTTCCTTCCACCTGTGTTCATGTTTCGACTTTCACCTGATATTTCGCTTTCCCTTTGCTCTTGTCATTCGCCGTACGATATGTTGGCTTGTTGCCCGTATTTTATTTGTGCACTTCCAAACCAAGAAAGCGATGAGCGGGTGACTCATCAGCGCCTGTACAGGTGTACTATATGATATCTCAACAATTAAACCGTAATGTGAGAGAGTTACGCAACATATACTATGAAAGTACAATTACAGTCGCCCCTGTTGTTCGCGGGTCCAGGAGGCTTTGGATGGGAGGCTTTGGATCTAAAGTGGATTGCTTTATTTGGGTGGCAAATGCAAGGTAGAATTAGAACAGGGGATGTGTTAATCAGATGGGGAAGATTTAATGCATGAGATTCATTATGCCCACTTTATTGGAGGAAAAATGAAACAAGCAATCACCTATTACTTCACTGTAAATTCTCAGTCAAAATTTGAATTTTTTTTTGTCAAGTTGATTGGTTAAAAGTGGGCTCGTTTCTTGAGTTTAAACCCTGCGAGATATCAAGCAGGGATGGCCTAGTTGGAGATAGTTCAATAAAGAAGATATGGCGAGTGTTATTTAGTGCTAAACCGTGGAAAATTTGACATCATAAAAACAAAATCGTCTTTTGAGAAGAAGAAAGTTAATCAATTTGATTATTTTTCGTGGGCAAAAATGAGCGAATTATTTGAACTTCACAAGTAATCACCTTTGCTTTTGTATTTAGAACCGATGGCGATAATATGATTGTAGTTTGAACTTATTGAGATTTTGACTCCAATTGACGCTCGGTTGATTGCAATTAAAAAGTCCTTTCCTGTCACAACTCGATGCCAGTTCCCTTTCCTCGTTTCAGTCTTTTTTTATTTGGGTCTACTGTTCGGGATTTTGACAGGTTCGGCTGGTTGCAGCCCTGTGAATAGCATGGGGTTCCTTCAGCGTAATCTCCAATTATATATATAGGTTATTTACCGGAAAAAGAATTTAATTATGATTCAACGTCAAAAAATTTTAATTAAATGAGAATATCATCTTTACTAGTTGATGTATATATTTGTTAATAGTAATGCGTCACTTTCATGTATGTATGGAGAAGTACTAGAAAATAACTTAAAACAGGTAATATCGTAAGAGATAAGTGACAATGCTGTTTTGTTTCCATCAAACAAGATCCACATGGCGATAAAAAAACAAAGAGGGCTGGAGATCTCTTTCCGTATATGCATTTCAATGTATATAGTATTCCAATTTTCTTATCAATGTATTTTTTATAATAGTAAATTTTACACCATGACACCTCCTGGATATTTAGGTCTTGTATCGTTAAGTTATAAAACTCTTATCAAAGTATTCGAGTGCTGATAGGAGTAACATTCATTTACAAATGTAAAAGACGTCAAAGATAATGGATGTTTTGGATCACCCAAAACTCCAAGAGAACTGGTAAGTTCTGGAAACAGATGTAGTACACAACGAGGCTACTTAACCCGTGAACGTCTTTCTTATCCCGAATCTACTCGACCCACGGGGAAGAAATCAAACTGAGAAAAGTCCGAATATTTCCAGAAACAATGATCTCCCGACAAAGAATATCAGCTACATCATCAATAAGGAATAAGAACTATCTTCCTGTACATTACAAAGAGTTCCCAGACAGCCCAATAAGGTATATATCCTACATTGATGGTTTGCTTAATCAATTAATACCAAGGCTACCCCCGCTGCTACTATCTACAGATTAGATGTGATCAATTTGGTACCCCGGAGAACTGCTTCACCGAGCAGGCAACAACCTGAGCCCACTGCCTCAACCTCGTCTTCAACATCTCTGGATCGTCACCTGTGCAACACACACAAAACTCGCTTATACACACAAGTTATTTTAGTTTAATTGAGAGCTCTCAAATTCGTTCGAGAAAAATTAAAGAGATTGGTCAATGTGGCTGGCAAACAAAACATGTCTCACATAAATGCATGGAATTGGCCCGCTTAATCGGTTACATAACAAAATAATAAATTTAACTCAAGGAAACGGTGGATATATTTTTTGTTGTTCAAATTCAGCATCCGAAAATTTACATAGTTAAGTCAAATTCAAATCAAATCAGATCATAAATTTTGGATAGAAAAAGTATCAGAATACATAATCTATGTGAATTATTGTTCCAAATACAAAATTTGTGTGACAGTTAATGAATACTAAAAATACACCACAATTCAAATTCTGCACTATTCCAGCATAAACTAATGAAACAGTTCGTTAATTGACCAAAAGATAAAGTAGTTCGACGCCTTCGCATTTAGAATTTGGATCCGAAAATACGCCCAACAATCGAAAAATCCAGAGTTGTTCGAAAAATAGAGATTTACAAACTTTAACATCATGAATTAATTGCTACGATATTGTAGGTCATCAAAAAGTGCAGCAACTAAAATCAAATAAACCTTACCCGGGTCAAAGATAGGGCTTGCAACCGTTGACCCACAGCCGAGATCGCCTTCAGAAACCTTGGAAGGCAAGGAGCAAGAGCGAGACAAGCTCTCGCTGTACTGTTTATTAACGGAGCAGTAGAAACCAAGAGCGGGGAGGGCGCCCGACAGCTTCGGGTCGAGCTCCGGCGAGTCCGGTCCGAACCCGAACCCGAGCTCTATGAAGGCCTTGAGCTCGTCCATGTCATCGTCCGTCAGGCTCCGGGATCCCCCCATCTTCCGGCGCCGGGATTCGTTGTCCTTCCTCCGCCGCCACACATCCTCCCTTGACATGTCCGGCGACCACGACTGCGTCTTGTGCAGCCGGCGCCGCCGCGGCGCCGGCGGGAGGAGCTCGTGATCGGCCGGGTTAGGCATCGTCGGGTTTTGGGATCGCCTCGTTTCTTTTGGCGGCTGTGAGGGATTTTATTTGTGTCTGGCTATGTATCTAAAGAAATAATATATTAATATTAAGAGAATTACGTTTAATAAGGAAGTTAAAGTGTTTAATAGGGCAATTGGATTATAAGGAGGCGGCGATGGACAAAATATGGTGGTTTCACGTGGTTTTCTTCTAGAAGAATCTCTGTTACCGAATTTATAATTGCATTTGTCTTTTTTTTATTTTACAATTGAGGACAATAGTGCTATTGAATTGATAAAAATTTTCGGGGTCAATCTTCCAATAAATTAATACTTATGCGCAATTCGAAGGTGATTTTATTAACCAGGATTAGTGTTTCGATACATGCCGACATTTTTCCGTTTGGTTATAGCTTTTCATTATTTTCCTCTCTTGGGAGAACGTGAAATTGGAAGTGCACTTCCTTCCTTTTTAAGAACGGTGTAATATTTTTAGGACAATTAATATAGCGGGCAGATTTAAGAGATTTTTATTTGTCACACGGGCACAGCATCCTATGTGATACAAGAGACCTACAATTGCTTCGGAATTAAACTGATTAGCTATCGAATATAGTGTTTATGGAAAAAATATCCCAAATCGTATACTCGATTTGAAAAAAATTTATTAATCATGAATGTCTCAAAGTAGTAAATGGTTGACAAAATATGATATTTGAAATTTTGTGAACACCAAAATTACTCACAAAATAAGAAGGGATAATGTAATGGGGTTATATTAGGAAAAAAATGGTGTCACGAATTCTTTTTCAGACGCTTTATATAGATATTGATCTTCACACATTGTAATTTTATTGGAAATATATAAAAATGTATTTATATAAAAAAAGAAAAGGAAATATTTATACTCGACTTGGGCCACAAGTTAGAGGAACATCTTTATAAAGAAAACAAGTAACTTATAAACAAAATAAAGAAAACAAGTGGACACGTAGAAATCTAACTTGGGGAACATTCTTTAGGAGATGAAGAAAATTAAAGAAATCCAGCTAAAAGATTCGGACGAACAGAGTGCAAAAGGAGAGGCATATTAGAAAAGTTGAAGATGTTGCCAAGGTCAACAAAGCAATATTCTTGCCTTCTACCTGGCATCCAAGTTGGCCGAGGCGTGATTGGTCTCGGAAAATTTTGCAAACGGTATCTACAAATATGATTTGATATAATTAATATTTACATTTTTTTCAATTTGCGGTGGATCATAGATGATTCATTTTCTTCTTAAATTTAATTAAATAATCAATAGTCGGACATTACTGTTTTTTTGGTGGGTATGGAGATGCAAAGCCCCTATATATTAAGGATAATGGCCAAAAATAACCTACTAAGTGCAAGGTTCCCTCTTGGTCTCTTGTGAGGTTGCGACCGTCGACCTCGTCAAAATCATACCACAGAAAAAATTCGTGGTAGAGAAAGAATATCTCAGAAGACGAACCCCCCTGACCTAGATATTACAAAATTTAACCTTGCACCGTCAATCTATTACATTGCCTTGCCCTATCACAACATTTCGTGGGAAGGAGGCGTAGTCGGACATTACTACTTAATACACAAATATCACTATAAATTTATTCGGTCTATAACCTTTTTTTAGAGGGGTTCGATCTACCGAGGCATTATAGTCCAGGTCAACGTGACTAGACTAGAAACCGAATTCTTGGTAGTCATGAGCTGGCCCCTGTTGGGTATAAAGAATAGATCATAAATTTAATACGAAAAAAGGACAGAAAAACTTTATTTATTCAACAACGATTTGATGGCTTTTGTGGGTGATTTATTGATACTTCCAGGAGAATAGCTGGCTATAATTTGAGAAAAATAAATTCTTGTAGAGTTAATATACACTTACCTTCCAAAAAAAAAGCAACTTCTCCTAAGCTTTACCGTAAGGTAGTGTGAAAAATGAAGAAAACCAATACAAGTATAATTTTATGTAAATAAAATTTGTTTGCATAAGGTAGTGTGAATCAGTCGGATATTTTTGTTTTTAAACATAAAATTCCCACTTTATAGCTCACTTTTTTCCTCCAATCTCCAATTTGTCTTGTGACCATGCGCCTTCGGATCCTGTTTGCGGATATTCGAGGTAGACCATTCGATCTGTATCATGTTGTAGATGACTCTGGCTTTTCTGAAGTTTGACGGATTTTATTTTTAAGTGTGTGACTTTGCCAATAGAATGGGAGAAAATGAGACAAAACTATGAGAAGACTAAGGTAGAACTAAATAAAAAATGCATTCCATTCTTCATTTGAAGAGTCAACAAAGTCCTCTTGAGCCCACTCCCTATGATGCTCAGTTTAACATGGGCCCATTGCAATGGCCCAATATAATTGGCAAGGAACCCGGCCCACGATATTTCAGGTGAGTGTCGTGGAACATGACGTAGGTTTTTTATACCATATCTGATTGAGTGGTAGATTAATTTAGGTCAGAATCAGATATAATTTTTAAAAGTTGACAAAAAAATTTCAATAAATATTTAATACCGTTTCCATTACTCAAAACTCCATACAACAACTCCATCGTTCAGTTAATGTAATTGCTTGTTTGCGGAACATGACGCAAGTTAACGTTTGTAGAAAAAAAAAAGGAAAGTGCAAGGAAACCGAGAGAGAGATAAGATCATAAGAACGCTGAGCCAAGAGAGAGAATTTTAAACAAGGGGAAACAAATTTTGCTTCCTCGAACACCGTAAATTAGGACTAATTCAAAATTTTTTGAATAGTGACAAAAGATAAGGTTGATATTTTATATAACAAAAATCTATATTGCTATTTTTTGGTAGTCAAATTTGAAGCTCCAAATTGAGTTAAAATATTTAATTTACGGTGAATCGAATTCCAAGTTGATGGCTTGGTAGAAGAGTTTGAAGGATAAAATGAATGAATGTGGAATAAAGTAAAGTATAAATTATATTTTCTTAAAAATCGTAGAAACGTTGTCGTTGGTTGATAAAATGCATAATAGATTCTCTAATTCCTTCATGGACTGGTCAAAGGTTGACTGTTGAATAATTGCTTTCTCATATAATTGGTCTCGCCTTCTACACGACTCGAAGTGAATTGCTATTCTACAATGTACTGGTCTAATAAATAATGATTTAGGGGCGCTACCCCATGGTTTCTCACCAAAGAATATAATTTTTGTTGTTTTTATAAGTATAGTTTAACGATAATAATAATATTTACAATGTGAAATTTCCTATAGAACTCAATGAGAAAAAATAACAGTAGGGAAAGATTACTTTGATGGACAAGAACACTATCCCGCTACATTTTTAATGATGATAACGTTGTTAGAGATGTCAAGAAATTGAAGAGGAAATATTTTGTGGGCTTGTTTCTTATTCTATTCGGACTAGGTTTTGGACTCCTAATTAGACCTAGATAGCTTACTTGATGTACAAGGGTTTGCCTCTATATAAATGCATGTTACCCTAAGGTTTTGTATGGCTTTGTGGCTTAGATCCATCAATAAAAGTTATCCTTTCTTTCCGTGGATGTAGGCATTAGGCCGAATCACGTTATCTATTGTGCCCGTGTTCTTTGCGCATATTGTTCTCTAAGTTGCTGAATTCTTAACAAGTGGTATCAGGAGCTGAGGTTGGAGGATGTCGGATCACGGCACAAAGTTTGCTCTTGTGAAGTTTGATGGTTCATCGAATTTCGGGTTACGGCAAAGGCGTATCAAGGATCTCCTCGTGCAACAAGGGATGGTCATCGCGCTCTCGGAGAAGAAGTCCGAGAAGATGGAGGAGCAAGAGTGGGAGGAGTTGGAGGCCAAGGTGGTAGCGAAGATTCGCTTGTGCTTGGCGGATGATGAAGAGCCACCCGCTAGGTTGTGGAAGGGGATCCAGGTCAGAGTCAAAGAAGTTCAATGGAAGTAGTTTCAAGTGCGGAGAAGGGCACATGAAGGGGACTATCCAGGACGAACTAGGGATCAAGACAATGAGGAAGGATCGACATCCACAACCATGGCCACATATTCAGACGGGTCAGATGGTGACTGGCTTTCTGTCTTATCAAGTCCAATGCATCCTGGTAATCTCTTTTCATTACGGACCTTGGATTATAACAGTGATAGTTATAAAGGTATGCTAATGAAGGTGGAGAAGGATGTGATGGTAGGGATGAAGGGTAAAAGAGAATACCTACATGTTAGTGAGGCATATTATTGTAGGTGGAGTCACATCAATGGGTCTGAAGGAGTTGGCAAAAACTCAGGTCATATGAGGTTGGTTTGTATGAGGGAGTAAAGGCTTGACATGGATGGTTTGAGTGCAGTTGGAATTTGCAGAGACATAGATAGCAAGCTAAAGTTGTTTCGTGGAGGCATGGTTGGCAAGGTGCCATGGTTGTCTCGGAGAAACTTTGTTAGCTGGGCCCCGCTATGGTTGTCTAAAGGGACGTGCACGTCAGGGTAGGTTTTGTATGGAGAATGCGAAGCCGTTGGTAGCACCACGGGCGAATCGGGTATCTCACTCAAGGCCGAACGATGAAGTTCGTGGCATGTCTAGGGCTCTACTTGGTGGAAGAAAAGGTTGCCCGTTGTATGCTATAGCAAGTAGCATTGGTTTGAGGCAAGAAGGTCCAGCGGAGATGCAGTTTGAGGTTGCGGAGCATGGGGCTGACCGGAGAATAGAGGACGCGTCTATTGGTCGCAAGGTTGCTTTAGCAGGTGGACTTGCTAGTTGGGGTTCGATGGAGTTTGGGAGAAATACGCCAAGCAAGCTCGGGAGTTGCTCAAGCTTGGGGCTGGCTCCAAGTGATTGAACGAAAAAGGAAGAGAAAAAGTTGAGATGGTATTATTGATGGCAGTGTATCTATGGTCAATGTGAAGCTGGTAGAGTCAGTTTGGTTTCTCATGGTTCTTCATAGGGCGGTCTTTCATCAAGGTGGAGTTTGTTGAAGTTCGGATGGAGCTTCATGGTTCGTCCATGGGATGATTTTTCGCCAAGGTGGAGATTGTTAGAGATGTCAAGAAATTGAAGAGAAAATATTTTGTGGGCTTGTTTCCTATTCTATTCGAACTAGGTTTTGGACTCCTAATTAGACATAGATAGCTTACTTGATGTACAATGGTTTGTACATAAGGGTGAGCAAAAAATCCGATATCCGTTATCCGTATCCGATATCCGAAATTTTTTCGGATTCGGACTTGGATAATTTTAAATTCGGACTCGGATACGGATTATCCGAAATAAATATTTCGGACTCGGATACGGATACGGATAATAAATTTGATATTTCGGATATCCGAAATATCCGATTTAAAAAATAGGTTCATTAAATAAAATAAAAATTACTAGTATTCATACCTTGTAAATTTCTAAAAAATAAAAATTACTAGTATTCATACCTTAATTACTAAAAAATTAAGTTCATTAAAAATTACAAGTCAAAAAGCCTATCACGCTACCACTTCCCGTAAATTTCAATTTCCCCAAATAAAGCTACTTTTGTAAATATTGGCTTCAAATTCATTTTTTACATCATGTTATCATTTTTATTTTTGAAGACTTGGAAAATGGATAGTCCGGATTATCCGTATCCGTATCCGAAAAAAATTCGGATATCGGATATCGGATAGTGGAGAGTTCGGACTCGGACTCGGATACCAAAAATATTTATTCGGATATTTCGGATAGTTGGAATTTTGGATAATTCGGATACGGATAATCCGTTTGCTCACCCCTATTTGTACATGTTACCCTAAGATTTTGTATGGCTTTGTGGCTTGGATCCATCAATAAAAGTTCTTCTTTCTTTCCGTGGATGTAGGCATTAGGTCGAACCACGTTATCTATTGTGCCTATGTTCTTTGCGCGTATTGTTCTCTAAGTTGCTGAATTCTTAACAAATATCAAGGCGAAATTTTTTTCACCGAATTACTCTTTCTCTATCACGGATTTTTCTACCGAATTTTTTCGTGGTAGGATTTTGAGGCCAGCGAAAATAACGTCGCAAGAAGGAAATTCTATACTTTTAGATTGTAACCGTATTATTTAGTTCTAATATTACAGGGGCATCCCCTCCGTTCTCACAAAAAAAATTTCACTACATTTACTTCCATACAATAATTCACCATGACGAATTATCCCGCCGCGATAATTTGTGCTGTGTAGTGCTTCTTTTGAGGGAAAAAAATTGTTTAGCCATTGAATTTTCTGAAAAGTACTACCCAAAAACAGGACCATTATAAGGTTAATTGACGAGTAGCCTGGATTATTAGTTCAGCAAGATTTTGTGAAAAAAAAATGCTACCAACTTATTGAACCATTTCGCAACCAGAGGAAACCAATTACTGGGATCATGCCTCGTGTCTGATATTGGAAGCATCTATTGCAAAAGCCGGCAATACTTCTCCAGAAAAAAAGCAGCTATTTTGCTATAATAGTCCCAGAAAGCAGTTACTGGATCGAGCTCAAATTTACGATCTATGAAATGTTTATTTCACTGAAATTATATCAACATTTTAATAATAAAAAAATCAAAGTTGAATGGCGGCAGAATCTGCAGAGTTGGTTTGACATTTGTTTCAAAAAGCAGCAACTACTTCTAGCTTCATGATCCACCCACCTCAAAAACTACAAAATTGCTAGCTTCCTCTCTCAAAACTCAAAACTCTCTCAAGATTATTCTGTTTTCATTCTCTGTCAAATTCCAATCCAAAGAAGAAGAATAAGCACAAACACTTGAGAAAATTTCTGTCATTGGTACAAAAACCTCCTAAACCCAAAATAATGGTGGCCTCACTCAACCTTAATCTGGCAGTCCTGATCTCATTAATTTCCCTCTCCACTTTCTTCTCTCTTACCAGTTGTTCCAGCAACACAACAACGTGTCCCCTGGACCTGAGCTATGTCCAAACAATCCCATGGAACAGGACACTCTGCGAGATCTACCAGCCCTCCCAAAACGACACCGCATCATCCGCCCAGAACGACACCACCGTCCCGACCACCACACAGCCCGCCACGTGCTGCCAAACCTTACTCTCTCTCTTCGGCATCGCCCTGGCCAATAACCTGAACCAGACCTCCCTCTTCCAGCTCCCTGACCTCGCCACGTCAGCCTCTTGCCTCCAGGAATTCCAAGTAAAGCTCGAGTCTTTATCCTCCACGCTCCCGACCCACCTCGTTTCCCACTGTATGGACCCGACCCAGTTCGTCGCCGACCCGGGTATCTGCGCCCGGGTCGAGACCCTCACGGACTGGACAGCCCGGGTCGGTGGTTCGACCCCTTTGGACCCGGCTTGTCGGCCGGACCTCACGGACCTTACTTCTTGCAGCTCCTGCGTTGAGGCTGGGTATAGGGTCACCACCAACCTCACGTCGATTGACGGTAACATTTCTCACTCCAGAGATTGCTTTTACTTCGCGGTTTTGTATGCTGCTGGTGTGGTTAATGAGCTTGGTCCCGAGAGCGACGGGGCTGTGACGTGTATTTTCGGGTTGGAGTTGGATTCCGGGGCTGGTGGGTCCGGTGGGTCCGGTGGGGGGCGGAAGTCCGGGCTGGCTTTCGGGTTGATCGGTGCAGCTGTTGCTGTTTTTGTTATGTGTGGGTTGGTTGGGTTGTATTTTTGGTACGATAAGCGGGTGGGGAGGAAGAGGAGGGGGAGGAGTTCGGGTTATGGTGCTGATAATTCCGAGGGTAGCGGTGGTGATGCTGGTCCGAGGCCGAGGTTGAGGCCTAATACAGGGTCTATTTGGTTTAAGATTCAGGATCTTGAGAAGGCGACGGATGGCTTCTCCCAGAGGAATTTTATCGGGAGAGGCGGATTCGGTCTCGTGTACAAGGGTGTTCTGTCGGATGGGAGCATGGTGGCTGTTAAGAGGATAGTAGAGTCTGATTTCCAGGGAGATAAGGAGTTTTGCAATGAGGTCGAGATTATTAGCAACTTGAAGCACCGGAATCTTGTCCCGCTTAGAGGGTGCTGCGTCATTGATGGAGATGAAGGGCGTGAGGATGGAGGGAGCCCGATGTATCTTGTTTATGATTACATGCCTAATGGGAACCTTGATGACCATTTGTTTCCATCTGATCAAGTCAGGAGAAATTGGCTATCTTGGCCTCAGAGGAAGAACATTATTTTGGATGTTGCCAAAGGGTTAGCTTACTTGCACTACGGGGTGAAGCCTGCTATATTTCATAGAGACATTAAAGGGACGAATATATTGTTAGATGCTGACATGAGAGCAAGAGTTGCAGATTTTGGTTTGGTAAAGCAGAGTCGAGAAGGGCAGTCTCATCTGACTACTAGAGTGGCTGGAACTCATGGATATTTGGCCCCTGAATATGCTCTTTATGGGCAACTGACCGAGAAGAGTGACGTGTATAGCTTCGGGGTGGTTGTTTTGGAGATAATGTGTGGGAGGAGAGCCCTTGACTTGTCTTCGTCTGGATCTCCGCGTGCTTTCCTAATCACTGACTGGGTTTGGTCATTGGTGAAAGCTGGAAAAGCTGAAGAGCCTTTGGATGCTTCTTTGAGGGGAGATAGGGACACCTCGAACGCAAATCCGAAGGCGATTATGGAGAGGTTTGTGCTGGTTGGGATTTTATGCTCTCATGTTATGGTGGCCCTGAGGCCTACAATCTTGGATGCAATAAAAATGTTAGAAGGAGATACTGAAGTTCCACCAATTCCTGATCGGCCATTGCCTCTCGGGCATCCATCTTTCCAGGGCAATATAAATGCCTTTAGCATTTCGCCAGCACTGAGCCGGCCACAATTAAACGCCGGAGACATGCTCAGGTGAAGTGGGAACAGAATTCGTTAAGTTGCTGGTTTCTGCATTGCATGTTAGATAGCGAGAGATCGATGCGTGTGCACACCAGATCCATTCTCCGAGTGATCATAAACAAGCCAAGAAGGGGGACCTACTGCATAGGTCTTGAAGCATTTGCTAGGTTCCGAGACTGGATCTCGAAGTAGTACTCCAAGTCTGCAGATAAAAGGGGGAATGACCAGAGGTTACTCTGGTGCACGCCTTGTCTCACAATTTGATATAGTCGAAAAGCTTCCCAAAGACCTGCTTTGCAGCTAGCAATTTAACGAGGAAAAGATGGACGTGAAGGGACGACGAACTTACCGCCTTCCATGGTGACCTTGTGGCCAAATATTCATTTTTTTTTAGCTTGTACACCTCATATCAAATATTCGTCGCGTCGACTAATTTAGATTCGAACCGGATGAGACATAAAATCTAAAAGAAATAGCATCATGTTGGCCCGAATTTTAAATGCCAAGTAACACTCTATATAATTTAACATTTGTTCAATTTCGAGGTCAGTGGCAGAGACATCTTAGGCTCTTGGCGTATCTTTCTTGGCTTTTTGGTGGCATCTCGTTCATGGTCAGGAACGTGCATGCAACGGCTCCTATTAGAAGATGAAAGAAGCTTGGGCTTATCAGTTTTGGGCTTCCTAGTGATCATCAGACTTGCTGGGCTCAACGAAGTAATTAAGAGGGGCAACTTGGGAGCCCACATTACTATAGCGTTAGTTATTGATATAATATTCCAACATCTAAGTAGTGGGCCGGACGAAATACTTTACATTTTGTAGTCATGGTTGATGTGTGTCTAAAACACGCATTAAACGCATAGGATTTCGAGTTATTTTTGTATGTTTGTCTCTAGTTTAGTATCGTTTTAGTAAATATTTGAGATTTGGATGACTAATGGGTTCTTTGTGTTAAATTGTAGGAAAATGAGACAAATTTGGAAAGAATTATACTTGGAGAAGAAGTCTGGCAGGGACAGCTGACTTGGAAGGGCATTTCGGTCAACTTTGGAGCTGAATCAGAGGATGCGTATTTGACAGACAATTGAAGATATTTCTTTCCTCTTTTCGTGCATATAAAGAACGCCTAAATCGGAGATCGAAAAAGGAAGTTACGACCAAAACACTGAAGGCTGGTCTGGCAGATTATTATCAGCAAATTTTAAGGGCCAATTTTGGAAATTCGGTCTTCTGATCCCTTAGGACACTGGGGATGACCCATTAGGTTTTTACACTTAGGAGAGATTATATATAACCCTCTAGACTTATTTTAGGAGAACTTTTGGATTCTAGAGAACCCCTATTTTTATTTTGTCTTTGCCAAGACCATGATGAGCTAAACCTCTAGGTTGATTCGAGGGAGGAGACCCAGGTTTTGGCTGTGAGGATCTTGATTTTATTAATCTATCGCAGTAGTATTTACTTATTTCCTTGTGCTTATTTTTGTTCTTGAATGATTTGCAGTTGTGAGTTTATTCTAGAACTGATATGCCATTGATTCTTGATTAGCGGTTGCCGTTAGGAATTGAACTAGGAGCAAAGTTAATTCAGCGAGGAACGGTAGTTACCAAACTAATTAACTAGGAATAAGTAAGACTAGTTTGTAGATACCAAGGTTTTGAGTATAATCGCTAGGAGCAGGAACATCTATTCTTAATGCTATTATCTTATAGAATAGAAATCGGTCGATATTCTGTCTATTAGGTGATAAACAACTAGTTAGGCGGTTGTTTGGCTAGTTGATTGTTGGATGTTTGTGGTCTCTTTGTGGTTGCGGGAGATTTACACCTACTTGCTACATGTGTTAGATTATCTTTTGTGATCCAGTGATCAACCAACCTTTTTACTTTTGTTTTATCAGTTAGATTAATTGAGTATTCGACCCTCTTTGGATCTGACTCAGTATTTCCACTTTCTTGCTACTAATTAGTGAGCCGTGAATATCGGTTTATTTTGAGAGGCCTCGACACACTCGTCAAAATTTGGCGCCGTTGCCGGGGATCGAACCTGGGTCACCCGCGTGACAGGCGGGAATACTTACCACTATACTAATTAGTAGCAAGAAAGTAAAAATACCGAGTCAGATCCAAGGAAGGTCGAATACTCAATTAATCTAACTGATAAAACAAAAGTAAAAAGGGAGTTTTGTGGGATTCAAAGTTGTACGAAATCAGCGAACAGAAAAGAGAGTAGAAGTGGTGAAATCAATAAGAGAAAAGTGGCAGATTCGAGATCGGAGTACCACGACAGGTTAGTTGATCACTAGATCACAAAAGATAATCTAACACATGTAGCAAGTAGGTGTAAATCTCCCGCAACCGCAAAGAGACCACAAACATCCAACAATCAACTAGCCAAACGACCGCCTAACTAGTTGTTTATCACTTAATAGACAGAATATTGACCGATTTCTATTATATAAGATAATAGCATTAAGAATAGATGTTCCTGCTCCTAGCGATTATACTCAAAACCTTGGTATCTACAAACTAGTCTTACTTATTCCTAGTTAATTAGTTTGGTAACGACCGTTCCTCGCTGAATTAACTTTGCTCCTAGTTCAATTCCTAACCGCAACCGCTAATCAAGAATCAATGGCATATCAGTTCTAGAATAAACTCACAACTGCAAATCATTCAAGAACAAAAATAAGCACAAGGAAATAAGTAAATACTACTGCGATAGATTAATAAAATCAAGATCCTCACAACCAAAACCTGGGTCTCCTCCCTCGAATCAACCTAGAGGTTTAGCTCCTCATGGTCTGGGCAAAGACAAAATAAAAATAGGGGTCCTCTAGAATCCAAAAGTTCTCTTAAAATAAGTCTAGAGGGTTATATATAATCTCTCCTAAGTGTAAAAACCTAATGGGTCGTCCCCAGTGTCCTAAGGGATCAGAAGACCGAATTTCCAAAATTGGCCCTTAAAATTCGCTGATAATAATCTGTCATACCAGCATTCAGTATTTTGGTCGTTACTTCCTTTTTCGATCTCTGATTTAGGCGTTCTTTATATGCACGGAAAGAGGAAAGAAATATCTTCAATTGTCTGTCAAATACGCATCCTCTGATTCGGCTCCAAAGTTGACCGAAATGCCCTTTCAAATCAGCTGTCTCTGCCAGACTTCTTCTCCAAGTATAATTCTTTCCAAATTTGTCTCCTTTTCCTACAATTTAACACAAAGAACCCATTAGTCATCCAAATCTCAAATATTTACTAAAATGATACTAAACTAAAGACAAACATACAAAAATAACTCGAAATCATATGCGTTTAATGCGTGTTTTAGACACACATCAATGGTGTTCCGATTTGTTAAAAATTACTTCACATTTTTGTGAGGTTATTTTGAAAAAAATATGAAGCTGGGTCGAATGTCTCCTAAAATTGTGTAAACGCGGTACTATTGCTCAATGTTTTAAAAAACGAACCGGAAGGCAAACTGGAAATCTTCATTTTACTGGTTCACCAGGTTGAGTCGTCGGGCGGACCGGGACTTTTTATATACTAATAATTATTAAATAAATTAAAATAAGTTTAATTTTATGACAAAATATGAAATAAATTCAAATATTCACCAACTTTTGTGTACAATTTATTCAAACAAAGTATTCTAAAATTAATTTAACAAGTTTAGAAGGAGATTAAGTTTAGAAGAAAATATTTACCAATTTTGATATACAATTTATTCAAAAATTAATTTAACTAGTGTTTGAGGTGAAGTGGCATCTTCTAATTAGGGATTTATTTTAATTGCTTTAAGTTTTGACCTTTGGTTCGTTTTGTTTTTATTTTTAGGGTTGGTTTACTTTTTTGTTTTGTTTTGTTTTGGGTTGTTACTTTGTCGTTTTATGCCTTTTAGTTTTGGTCGTTTCTTATTTTTTTAGTCGTTTGGTTTCCTGCTCCGGGTGAACCAATTCAACAGGACACGTTCAACCGGATGGTTCGGCCGGATTACGAGCAGTTGAATAGCTATCTGGTTTTTACGCAAAAAATGAGCCGAATTTTGTTTGGCTAACAGTCGGACTGGTCATGCCGCCAGTCGGACTGGTCATGCCGCCAGTCGGACGGTTGTTTTTAAAACATTGCTATTACTGGTACCAGCCAGAATTCAAATGAGATTAGCGACTACAACTTTGTTTAAGAGAATTTTACGCACCCTATAGGTAAGTTGTAAATACTATATCAATCAACAAAAATTTACTTATAAAAAATACATATGGAAAGTAAAATTTATTATTTTCAAAAGTAAACTGATTGTTTTTCTATTTTTGGTAAATGTAGAGACAAAAGAAAAAAAATCGCTAATAAAGATAAACCCAATAAAAAAGAGAATAAATGATAAATAATAATAAACAGCCCGCGCTCCGAGTTTTTGCCCAAAATGGTTCTACAGTAGTAATTTATTACCAATTTGGTGTTATTGTTGAGAAAATTCCAGATATGGTGTTCATTTCCCAAATCGAAATTTTTTTTCGATTCTCTCTCCTTAGATCGAAAATAATTTTTGACCTGGTTCAAAATCGTAATAAATTTTTCGATCTTCTTTTTATCGCAGATCTATATAGGTAGGAAAAAAGAGTATTATCACATAAAACAAAAAGAAAACACTAACGAAAGCAAAAAAAAAACAAAATCCACCTCTAGCTTTGTTGCTAGCTCCTGGAAGGAAAATACAGATTCCCCCAAACATATCAAATTCACATGATCGAGCTTCCCGGCGATATCGTGCAGCCATCCATCCCTCCCCTGGCTAAGGATCACGACGTCGGCAAGGTCGACGTAAAATTTACGACAAACCCTTTAAGACACGTGCCGAGGAACACAGTGCATCAACATATTCATCAAAATGATGACGACCATAGTTTTTGACAAAATCATCCTTGGCTTCTGAGTTCCAGTAGAAGCACACAATGGTATATTTTCTTCTAAAGCTCTCTATTATCTTAAAAAGTGCGGAGTCTCGGACTTCCCACTGGAGACCCTACAAAGAAGAAGAAGAAGAGAATAGTTAAGAAAGCGACGTACACAAAATTTAAAACCAACCCAAAGAAAATGAAATAATCACAGTTTACTAACCGGCTTTCCGCGAAAATAAAGTTCCAGGTAAGCATCATTCATCTCCCTATAGGCTGCTGCTTAATCTTCGGGATTAATACGAAGGTCTACCCGCTCATTGCTTAGGGTAAATTTCAAGTACCCATCTTTCCCAGTAAGAACCTTAAAGTTAAACTGATGACTGGGTTTTTCCACATATTGATTCATGTTCATTCATTTTTGATTCATATTGATTTATTTTGTCAATATAAATCAAAATGAATAAAAAATAAATCAATATAAATTGATATGAATCAATATAAATCAAAATGAATGAATATGAATAAAAAATGAATCAATATGAATCGAAAAATGAATCAAAATGAATCGAAAATGATTCAATATGAATCAAAAAATGAATCAACATGAATAAAAAATAAATCAATATGAATTAAAATGAATCAATATGAATCGAAAATGAATAAATATGAATCAAAAAATGAATAAAAAATAAATCAATATAAATCAAAAATAAATCAAAATGAATAAAAAATGAATCAATATAAATCAAAAATGCATCAATATGAATCAAAAAAATAAATCAATATGAATCAGAAAATGAATCAAAATAAATCAATATGAATCAATATGAATCAAAATGAATCAAAGGGCTGGTCTGCTCCAGCTTCTTCGACCACGTAAGTAAAATTATTAGAAAAATTAATATTCTTTTATTAACTTTTAATGATCCTTTTTATTTTTATTTTCAGCTGATAGACTTCAGATTTTCTGATTCCGAAAAGAAATGTGTATTTGTGAGAATATTCTAATGTTTATTGTGTTATTTGTGGAACGATTTTAAAATATTTGTTGGAGGAGAACAACACATTTGGTAATAGCAATTTATTTATCGTGCCCACAGTTGATAAAAATATGCCGAGAGCCACATACTTTACTTAGTCAATAATATTTTTTCATGCCAAAAAAAGTGTTGCATCCTTTGGATTTTCTAATCACGAAAATAATGATGCATAAAAATGTGTTCTGAAGCAAGGAGGGAGAGATAGAGATACAGTGGGGCTAATATCTCATAATTAAAGTACAACTGCCGAGATGGATAAATTTTTTTGAAAGAGACAAATGAAGCAACGATTTTGTTATTTAACAATCATACTAGTGTCAATCTCTGAGCAAAGATAGTGAAGTATTATTCTTTGCCATCATTTGGATTGATGTATTATAAGCCATTTTTGATTTATTATTTTTGGACTGATAATTCGGAAGGTAGCGGTGGTAGTCGATAATAAATCTCAAAAATTCTCGCGGAAGACAGGTGTCTCGATTAATTAACTTCCAGGCACTCGAGGGTGAAGATGGCAAGTTCATGTTCGTTAAAGGTGACGGGCCCTCAGAGCTGGAGTTCGATCCCGAAGTGCAAGCAAAAATGTTGGACTAGATGAATAGATTCTACATGAAATATGACTGTTGGCGTATGTTGGTAAGTATAATTATTTCTTTAACTATATGCTTCTTCTTTGCTTTGAGTTTTTTTTAATGTTTAGTTCTTGTTGTTATTAGGACGATGCCAAGTGGACTATTAGAGATCCCAAGCTTCTTGGGCATCTGATGAGGTTGAGAGAGAAGTTCTATTTGGCTGCCATGTATCATCATGTCCCCAGTTGTACTATCTGCCTCCTGGACAGTTTGATGCGACTCTGCCTTCACCATTTTTGGCAAAAGATGTGCAGAGCCTCTGCAATGAGCTGGATGCAGATGTGGGTGATGTCATCTTTGTCAACCAAGGAGACCCAAGGATGCTAGAGGTCGCACCTTGTCAATTGGGGGTCTCACATTTTCACATTCCAGGATCTTGCCACCTTTCTGAAGGGGGAACTTTAGGATCTCACATTATCGGTGTCTTTTATTTTTATTTTATTTTTGTTTCTAGTCGTGTAGAGGTATCTCGTCGTTATGGTATAAACAATAGTGCTCTTTTTTCCTACATCCAATTTTTCTTGTTAGGTTTTACCGGGTAGGTTTTTTTACCGAAGCTAGTGGCTACGATCTACACACGTAGTTTAATTTTTATCTAATTGAAATTAACTTGTAACCGTTTTTCAGCAATATATGATTCCACTTTTCTCCAACTATGTTATTTTATATTCAGTTTGAAACATATTTTTATTTTGCAAAATTTCACCCATAACAATTCAATAGCTTAATTATAATTATATTTATCCATCGTTAATAAATATTTCATTAAAAAGTAATTTTTTAGATGTAATGTGATTCTATTTACCTCTAAAAAATGTAATGTGATGTGACAAAAGAACATGTATTTTTTCACCAAGAAAGGGTCAGTTAGGATTAGACCAGGGGACAACTTCAATGACAAAAGAACTTTTAAGTACAAAAATTAAAATTGGAACAAAAAAAGGATTGGTAAAAAAAAAGACAGAGAGAATATCTAGAAAGTTGGAACAAAAGCACAGGCTTAATCTCTATTCCTAATTTTTTGTTCTATGAAATCGGGGAAAATTTTTTTGACGCCTCTGTAGAAAAATATCTGGATTCAAGAATTTCTTGCCAATGATTATTTTAAATTAACCATAAATTTCAAGTTCAAACTATTACAATACAATAATGTTAAATTTAGTACAAAAATTTTGAAACTCAATTGCAATTTGTTTTCCATAATTTTTTTGATAGGTTGAAATTTATATCATCACAGTGGAGAGTCAACATGGGTGTCCTCCCTTTTTATATAAATAAATGTATATTCAATTCATCAAAAAATAATTACAAAGTAATTATAGGATCATCCTCCCTTTGATCGCCACTTTTTCTTCGCTTCTTCAGTGCTATCATTCGACTATATTTGCACCCAAAAAAATTAACTATGCAGATGCCACATCAGCCCTCTTAGACCACCAGCATCTACAACCTGCCCCAACCTAGGTCACGGAATAAACAATTAATTTTTCTCTCATTCACATCAACCCAAACTAATTATCCCTTATTCTACCCATATCCGCAACCTGCCCCAACCTAGGTCACAGAATAAACAATTAATTTCTGTCTCATCCACATATTATCTACTTTCATTTTTGTTTGTATAAAAATTATATTAAATATACGTAAATATTTATTCCGTAATTAAGATAACAATAAATTTTTTTTGGCCAAAGTAAAAAATTTTATTTTCCTCGAAGTGGGAATTCAAAATTAGAGAAAAATAATTAGAGATACATGGAGATGCCTTAAATGATAAATTATAAATACGGGAGATGCAAATTATATAATACATAATTAATTATAATTGGCAAATTTTTGCCAAATATGCTCAATCAAGTCGCTTGGATGCCAAAGTTGAAGTGACATTTCAATAAAATAAGGACACATTACATAAAATAAAAACAATTCACATTCCATACAAAACTGACATTAGGTAGCGCTTCATCGCTTTATCTTATGGGGATAAGTGCTCTTTCGCAAGCAAAGTATTCAACATCACTTGATTCATGTCCATAGTCTGGGCCTTTTTTTGTGCTCGCTCTGTTTTATTTTGCTCCTTTTGTTGTTTGAGCTCTATTCTCTTCTTCAGTAGTTCAATTTCATTATCTCGGGTGATTCTTAATGCACAAATTTTTGAAATAACTTCATCACCTGCCTTACCTTTTTCTTTTCTTTTTTTGGCAGCCTCTCTACCCATAGGACGAGAAATTATTGATGATCAACTGACTGGAGTTTCTGGGTTGGAGGGGATTGAATATTCACCATCTTCAGTAGTCCTTGATCTTTTTGAGCTTCCACCACTTTCTACATGATCCTCTTTGTTCTCTGGAGGGCAATATATTGAATCGTGACCTAGTTGTAGTTGCCACTTGGGATGTTTACACATAACTTCATTGAATACAGCCAAGTCACTAAACTTGTTGTTGTTGCTATTCCCTGCATAAATTGTTTGTGCTTCGGTCTCAACATCGGCCATGCTCATTCTGCTCCTTGTTCGAGTATATGCTTCCTTGTATGCACCAATCCACTTTTGTGCACTTGCATTAAGTCGTTTGTAACGACTTTTCATAGATTCCACGTTTCTTTCGTGCATCTCTTCTGAATTTTCTGCTTGAGCTTGATGGTACAAAGCATTCACTCGTGCCCAGAGCGAGGCACCCTTCTGATTTTTTTCTTGCTGCCTATCTTTGCCTATCTTCGCTAACGTAGATGAAAGATGACATTAGGACAGTGTCTTCCTTAACACTCCAAATAGTTGGTGGCGCCTTTTCAGGTTTTTTGTTGCCAGGCACCTCGTGAGCCAAATTTTGTGAAATATTTGGTGGGCTACGGTGTTCATATATCAGAATTTGGGAAAGATTTGGCGATAACTGAGAGTAAAAAAAAGATTGAGAGTTTGGATTGTCTTCGGAATTTGAAAAAGATGAAAGATTATAAGATCCAAATGGCTGAAAATTTGGGAAATTAGGATCATTTGGATCTATAGTAGAAATAATATAACAAGAAAAATTAAGAAGATAGTATATAGTAAAAGAAAAGAGAATTTGAGATTGTGCGTAAAAACATGTTAATATTGGACTCTATTTATAGAGATTTGAAAAATACAAATTTTCATATAAATTATTTTTATTTTTTATCATAGATAATTATAAAATTTTTTAACTACACAAATCATATCCGAAAAAATTTATTTGTACGAATAATATTGTGCCAAGTATAACTAAGTAGATAGTTTAGGAAACAAAAAAAAAATTACCACGTTGGCGAGGGCGCCCTGCGTTTCAGGTGAGGCGAAATGCGCCTCCTTGACACGCGAGGGCGCCTCGCCCCTTTTTTTTCTGATTGGTGCATGCATTGTACGCGCCAGGTTGAGGGCGAGGGAAGGACGCCGATGCGGGTGGTCTTAGCCTAGCAGCGCCTCGCTCCATCTTGGCCAAACAGTCACGAACAAATCAATTTTCTTTCGAATAATAAATTATCATGAAGAGTAGAAAGTACGTACCAAACTCTCTTTTTTTCCTTTACCACACATCTTCTAACTGAACAAATCAACATTCTTTCGAATAAAACTATGATCAACTTCTCCAACTCCTTGTTTTGTAAAAATCACGCGGAGGAGACAAACTTCTTGGTAATGAGCTTAATTGGAATTTTTTATCTTTTAGGAGAGTGAAATATCGGATTTCTTCAAATCAATCAAAAAGATCGCAATTGAAATCGGTCCTCAGGCAATGGCCTCGAAAAAATGCTAAAAAGTTGGGCAAAAACAACTTGAAAACGGTGTCGTATTAGATTAAAATATTGCTAAAGAAGAATTTGATATTTAGGCTCTTTATTGACCAACATCTTTACGCATTATAATTATATTAAAAATATATAAAATTTTATTTACAAAAAATAATATAAGAAATGCATGGCCCTCAGTTTTTTTTTTGAAAAGTAAATTTTTACACCATGCACACGCCAGGGATTAAACGCCAGGAATAATTACAACGCCTTATACCGTTGGGCTACAAACCCTTTGGCGGCCCTCAGTTATCATCTTCTGCTGTACAAATCCATCCAATTAATTTGGTGCATAGTCATTAACAGCCAATCAATAATATACATCTCCACCCATTTACTCTCTTATGCTATCCGATTCCAGTATGGAATATGGATCAAAAGCCTATGAGGTAGACTAAAATTAGCCCAACAAACTCCATGAGAGCCTAAATTAAGATCAAGACACCTATGAACTCGTCAATCAAAGAAGCAGCTAGCATACAGTCACATAAATGAAAGAATCAATTAGCATCTTTCGAAGTGTTTTTTTTTTCATTCTTTTTAAAACCCAGGAACATGTTTAAGCTAAGCTCCGATCACTTATAACATAGGCAATTGGGTGTAAATTTTTTTTTTGATAAGTAGATATTAAACAAATTACACCACGGAATCAAACAAGCAAAGACCAAATTACAATTGGGCGTACATAATCTTGGTTGTCTAATTGACCACCATAAGTTTGAACATATACATAAGAACTACATATAAAATGTGATGTATAACAAAGATAAGTTTGTTGACGTACAAATGAATGGACGATGCATTGATTTCGTTTAATCAGACGAAAAAATAATACAACTCAATAACCAAATGTTATTGGATAGACAACTTATTTATTTCTTTCTCAACTGATGAATGACAAAGTGTGATGGACTCCCCTTTATATAGGGTAAGATTATAAAGAGGTATCTTTAGAATGGGAAAAGACTTAGTCTAGATACACGTTGTAGTAATTAATAAGGAGGAATAAAGGGAAGAGTGGGAAGAGACTTATTCTAGATGCAATGTGCTAGATACACTATTAGATGCACCGCATCAAAATGTCAAGATAGCTTCATCCTCTGCGTGCCTCAACTAATTTGACTGTTGAATGCGCACTTCAACGTTTGTACATGATTTTTCCATTTTTTTTCATAAGTAGATGTTGATTTTATTCATATATATTTACAATTTAAACAAATGTGCTATTGTAGGTCTCCTTCGTATATATAAGAAGTTGTAGACAAAGACCTCTGTAAAAATCTCACTAGGACAAAATTCAATTGGAGAAAATTATAATACAAAAAACAACACCCACAAACACCAAAACAAAAAACAAAGTGAACCGGCCCACCAGAACCAACCCATTTTAGCCAAGCCCAAAGCAATGGAAACCCGAAATAAGCCACCACCTTGAGAAAAACCAAAAGACATGCAAGTAAAATCACAAACTACTCCTCTCCACCACTCGTACTCAATGGAAAATCAGCCTACGGGGAGGACATTTCACCATAACAACCGGCTCTTTAACTTCATCTTCCTTCCGCCAGCGTTTGTGCAGGTAAGTTTAAACCCTTGGCCTCGAGTTTCATAAGGATTTGACTTCGCATGCATAATAATGGGTTCTATTTTTTTAAACAAAAATTTCAAAATAAAAATTTTCAAATAAAATTGATGGGTTCTATATTTTAAGAAAGCGTTTTACGGACTCAAGCTCCCCATTTAATTAATGGTGGAAACAAGAACATCATAAACAACCCATTATAGAAGTAAAACGACAAACCATAGACTATATAAATCACACGCTCCGATGGAAATCAAAGAGAAAATCTTTCGTCTTCATCAGAGAGTTCGCTAGTGCGAGTTGGAAATTGTGGCCAACAGAATTCTAGGTGCGCTGGAATCGGAGAGCTGCCTCCACCGCCCTCCGCCACAAACACGCCAAAATTGGGTGGGTCGCTGGTGGAGAGGGAGGAAGAGGAGACAGGGCTATAATTGGAATTTTGAAAGAAAAATGTAAGAAAGTTAACCGGAAAAAAATATAAGGACGTTCATTTTTTTTAAACATGAGAGATTAAAGAATACTTATTCGTCCTGATTAATCAATTTTTTCAAATAATAAAGATTTATGGTTATTTTTGCCCAAATTTTTATTATGGGTTATTACCATTTTAGAAAAGTGGCGTTATGTAATTTTTCTGATATTCATTGCAATCAATAAAGATCTCAGTTTCCACAAAAATTTTTTTAAAGATTTCAGTTCGAAAGGTAAATATATAACGGTAGGGTTAGATTGCAACTTTCTTGGCAACCTCGCAATGCCATAAAAGGTCGTAACTCTATATTGGAAAATCAAATTCAACTACAATTCCCGCCTCTAAATTTATTCAAATGAGGAGCATAATATATATTCTTTCCTTTTATTCATTTTGTTTCCCTAATCCCATTCTACCTAAATCACAACAATAATGTTCAAACAATAATCATGTCAATATCATTAATACCCGAGCGAATGTCTTTTGTAAATGAACTTTAGGGTTGAGCAATCAAATCTAAAGGTCCAGATTTAGTCCATACATATGGATGATTTTTACGTAGTTCCCTCTAAATCCAAATCCTATATAATCGACTCAAACTCTTTTTTTCCCGGTAGGTTTTTAAACAAGATGTGCGGCTGCAATCTCAACGAAGACGATCAAATCCATGGCCATGGGGTGGTTCGGGTTGGCTGGTGCGAGGGTGGCTATGAAGAGGAGTTATGTGGCGAGGCATTGCCAGCGTAGATGCTTCTTCCATGGCAGCAGTGCCTTGATGAACGGAACCAACAGGAAGACCCTAACAACTCAACTTTAATTCAGGAGAGTATGCACTTGCTCAAGCTTGTTAGGGTTTACCAGGTCAACGGTCACTTGAAGGCCAAGTTACACCCCTTGGGGTTGGAGGACACCACTAGAGTAATCCCTCGTGATCTTGATCCGGCTCTTTTAGGGCTTTCACCTCCTCTCATGAGGTGGCAAAGGACTCGCTGTACACTGGTGCGGGCGACTTCAACTATCAGCAAGGCCCTATCTATGATAGACCGACCAGGGGTGGGAAGAGGATCCATTTATCTCTGGTTGCAAATTATAGGCACTTGCAATCCCTACACCCTCTCGCACTTGGAGAGATGAGAGAGAAGCAATATTGCTCGAATGATGCTGATCGGACCAAGAACATGGCGATATTGATCCACAGAGATGTTAGTTTTGCTGGCCAAGGTGTGTTGTACGAGACCCTGCATCTTTCTGCATTGCCCAACTGCACAATCGGTGGGACCATACACATTATTCTCAACGACCAAGCTACCACCTTCACAAGATCCTCACTCTACTTTACCGATGTTGCCAAGGCGCTCGGTGCTCCCATTTTCCACGTAAATGGCGACAATGTGGAGGCGGTTGTCCGCGCCTGCGAGCTTGCTGTTGAGTGGCGCCAGACTTTCCATTCGGACGTGGTTGTCGACTTTTTTTGGAAAAGGTAGAATATATTGATAAAAAAGAGTATATGCATGTAATATGTACATGTATACAAAAGGGCGAGGAGCAGAACAAAAAGTGGTTGTCGACTTGGTGCATTACCGTCGCTTATTTGATGACAAAATTGATGAGCCGCAGCCCAAAATCTGTCAGATTGGCAATTTCGTATAATGCATCTCCCTCCCTTTTGATGTAGTTACGGTTCCATATTGGTAGTTGTTTGGTTTGGGGTACCAGAAGAAACTTTTAGAATCCGGTCAGGTGTCTGATGAAGATATTAAAAAGATGAACAACGAGAAGGTCAATTCGGTGACCGAGGAAGTTTTCCTGAGGAGGAGGAATAAGAAGGGCATGTGGGGCCCTTTCGAGCAATGGTATCAAGAGACTGATGGCAAAAACCTACAGGGTACATGCTGTTCTACTGAAGCATATACAGTTTGTGTTTGTAGAATGAGCATTCTGATCTGGAAGAGGGTATTAGACGCCTTGTTCTTTGTTCCGGAAAAGTATATTATGATCTCGATGAAGAGCGCAAAAGGGTCGAGGCGAAATATGTTGCAATATGAAGGGTGGAACAATTGTGCCCATTCCCATATGATCTTGTTGAGCGTGAGCTCAAGCGCTATCCAAGTACGTTTGGTCGTTGGTAAACTACTCTCGGGTCCCTCGTGTTTAACGCTTGTATCATCATTTTTAACATTTTTTTTCCGAAATGTGTTGTAGATGCTGAGGTCGTTTGGTGCCAGGAAGAACCCAGGAACATGGGCGCATACAGCTACGTTTTCTCCTCGCCTCTGCACTGAGATGGAAAAACTAGGTCGGGGAAGCATCAAATACGTTGGGCGTGAACCATCAGCCCCTACCGCCACCGGTCTTGGTCGTCTTTTTTTCGCGGGCAACAAACATTTCGTAGAAATGGCTATGGAACCCGAAACCATCCCCTACTTCGCACAGTTTTTGTTAATCTAAATTGTTGTCGGATTTTTTATTAGGCGACTTAGTCCTTGCATTAAATTATCATTACTGTTTTAACTTTTGGATTATAAGTGTGTAAAATACTATTTAGTTATTCTAGTCCGAAGTATTATGTTATTTGGTCCATTTTCTAATATACTTCTCCGGGTCACGCTAATGTCAAAAATCTACCAATCGTTAATATCAATAGTCCTAGTTGTCAAAATAAAACTTTCTTTATCTTTTCGATATATTCAAAACATAAAAAACAAAGACTATATTTTATATACAACTTGCAGAAACTCCCCAGTCCCCGAGATGAGAAAGAACCAATATCTTTCCCGGTATCCAAAAAGTGGATAAGTCACGTTAAGGTGCACCCAAACAGAAACACATTTTACGATCTAAAAGTCAATCACATCGATTGTTATGAGAATGTCAAAAACTGAAAATACCAATATCTGTCCACAACTTTTAAACCTTGGACTCATCTATAAACTTTTATTTTCTCTCTCTTCCGTTATTTGGTACTATAAATTAATTTATTTGTCTAAGTACTCCTAATTTTCTCACAACTTTTGGGACCATTTAAAGCCATAGGCTGATCTTAACAATTTACAAAATTTATGTTCGCTTGTAACTTTCTGATTGAATCTCGTAGATTTCTTCCTTATTTATTTTTATTGAGAAACACAATCTTCATATCTACATATAATGCAGCTATTTGTCCAAATTAGACAATATACATAGCTCGCATTGTTGTTCTTTTCTTTTTCTTTTTTCAAACGGCCCTAGGGTTCCCTCGATCAAAGATCTCCGTACACGAGAATAGCTTGTTTTGTGTCTTAAGAGGGAGAGATTTGGGAGAAAGGAAGGAGAGGGGAGATGTCGGTGGCTCAATAGAGGAAATCGTCGTATAGGGATCTCGCCCTCTGTGAATGCCTCTGCGGCGGCCGCCTCGTCGTCGGGCTTTGGCAGCAGCTATGGCAGGCCCCGATCAACAAACGCGCCTCCAAGATCGGGTTCGGGGTCCATCAGACCTCCCAGAATGCCTCCGCGGTGACTGCCTCTCGTCGATGCTTGTGTTTTTACGCTCATAGAAGAAAAAACGAGCGGATAATATCAGCGAGGGACTCGAGAGTATAATAAAATCAAACATAAAAGATTTTATAATGTAATTTGATGATCGAGAGGGTAAATGATAGATATAATCATACTAGAAGAACTTTAGGATAATTTACTGTATATGGACTCACTTAATACACTTTTAGACTTTAGAGTGATGTGCTTTTGCAATTACGGTGGATATTTATATATAAATAAAATGTCTGGAATATAAAAAAAAACTTTGCTTCATTTCTCGGGTCAATTTTTACCGTTGTGAAAATGGCAAAATTTTACTTGAGAGAGGAACAAAATCTAATACTGTCTAGAGTCCCGAGTCTAGACCAACCCACCTAAATATTTAAAAAAACATTTTTCTGATTGAATAATTAGTAAATGGTGGTGACTTAACGAGATCTGTCGGTGGAACTGAATGTATTTATTTATGTGGTGATATTAAATTAAAATTTATTTTGGATATACATTATAATTATTTATACCTTTAGGAATGTATTAAATATGAAAATTTTGATATTATTGATTACTTGAATCATGTAAGGAGATACTAAATACAAGAATTTGAGTATCTCTCGTTTATTATTTAACTTGACACATTTTACCATAATTGTAATCATTATGTATGTGTATCTCTCGAAGAGATGTGATATTTTTTCAAATTTTCAAACATATTTTTAGAAAATTATATTTTCGCAATTCAAGAAAAAAAATATTGATGGCATAACTAAATTGTAATTTGTTGCCACTATTACAAATAAACGTGATGCCGAAAATCAAAGCTACTTGCACCGCGGGGACATCGATATATTGAAAGAAAAATAAAGAGAGGGCGGAAAAGAAAAAAAAAATATATTTGGTGGTAAGGAAAAGAAATATATTATTTCTAATAGATAGTGAGTTTATTAATTTTTAGTCCGATCTAGACACGAGGAACTACGGATATAGATGACACGCAAGCATGTCCATGAGCTTAATAAACTACAAAACATTTCATCGAACACGGATTTTGTTAAAATTTCTTTTTTTTTATTATTTATTTCCGAAGACAGAGAGTCCAAGCAATTGGGGACTGAATAATGTTGAGCAACTTGGCGAGGAAAGCCGTGGGGAATTGTACCAAGTGGAATCGGAAGTCCCCGGGAGCAAACGGCGGCGTTTCCCAGAGCAGAGGTTTGTGCTTGGGAGTTCTTCCGGATGGGGTGGACCGGAGCAGCGAGGCCTTCAAAACCAATGCTAAGGCCATGGAAGGCCTCATTTCCCAATTAAAAACCCACATTAATAAGGTCTGTGTGCTATTTTGTTGATGGGTTCTACTCTGCGTGTTTTTGGTTTTAAAGTTTGCATCTTTTTGTAATTTATTTGTTAAAGTTTGTACCTTTAGGAGCTTGGGATTAATGGGTTTTTTTGTGTGTGTGTGTGTGTGAAGGTTATGTGTGGAGGTGGTGAAGAGGCTGTGAGGAGGAACAGGAGCAGGAACAAGCTGTTGCCTAGAGAAAGGATTGATAAGCTGATTGACCCTGGTTCTTCTTTCCTTGAGCTCTCTCAGGTTTGTGTTTGTTCCTTTTGTTGGGTTTTCCTGTAATGTTGCTTTTAGATTAAAGATTTGTGATCAGAAACAATTTGTATTTCCATCTGGGTCATTAGTAGAGTAACTTTGGGTTTCTGCACCTAGGAATTCCCATATGAATCGTCATAGAGTGATGCCCTGCGGTATTCGAATGAATTAGCCGACAACAAAATCGGCATTTGATCACTGAATCTATGCATTTTGAAGTTGTTCCTTGTAACATTTGAATGCTTAGACAATCATAGGATCGTCATAGAATAATGCCCCATGGCTTCTGGATGAATAAGTCAACTGCAGAGTGCAGAATTCCAAGTAAGTTGAATCAAGTACAAGGACTCGGCAGTCACGAGTGTGTGTATTTTGAATTTGCTCTGTTTAGCCTTTGAGTCTTTAGACAATCAGAAGAATCTCCTTAGTCAGTCTATAAATCGGCTTCTGAATGTGGATTTAATTCCTAAAGCTTGCAGGCCATGAGTTGTATGAAGATTCCTTACCATCAGGTGGGATTGTGACTGGAATAGGTCCAGTTCATGGACGCCTATGCATGTTTGTTGCAAATGACCCTACTGTTAAGGGAGGAACTTATTATCCTATCACAGTGAAGAAACATCTTAGGGCACAAGAAATTGCTGCCAAGTGCAAATTGCCATGCATTTATCTTGTGGATAGTGGAGGTGCTTTTCTACCGAAGCAGGCAGAGGTGTTTCCGGATAGGGATAACTTCGGTAGAATATTTTACAATCAAGCTGTGATGTCTGCTGAAGGCATTCCCCAAATTGCACTTGTGCTAGGTTCCTGCACTGCTGGTGGTGCCTACATTCCTGCAATGGCCGATGAAAGTGTAATGGTCAAGGGCAATGCAACAATATTTCTAGCTGGACCGCCTCTTGTGAAGGTGAGCTCTATGCTTCTAACATCTGAAGTTGTCAGCCCTTCTGTCATTTCGGTCTGTCTTAATGGGATGCACGAGCCTTGGTATGAATAATGTGTCCATGAGATGACCAAAATTCTGTCATGCTTTCAATTGTAATTGAGTACAACTAAAGGTGAACGTTGCAGTAGGCTGCTACTGGAGAGGAAGTGTCAGCAGAAGACTTGGGCGGTGCTTCTGTGCATTGCCAGACATCAGGCGTGTCAGATTATTTTGCTCTAGGTATCAACTTTCCCTTGTATTGGTTTGATCCTTCCATCAACTAGTTGGAAACGAAACCATTTCTATACAAATTATCTGTTTGGAGCTAGTCATAGAGTTAAAACTCAAACCTAGAAATAGACTTTTGATGGATCTGGCAAGTCATCAGTTTTCCCTTCGAAGAGTAAAGGGACATGAGCCTAAATAGCTGACTGACCACGTGTGCTTTTGTTTCTTGTAGATGAATTGCATGCTCTTGCTCTTGGAAGGAACATAATCAAGAACCTGCACACTGCTGGAAGACAAGGGATGATGACTAGGCAGCATAATGGAAATCTGGAGTATAAAGAACCTCTATATGATGTAAATGAGCTCTGTTCTATAGCACCAGCAGACCACAAGCAAGCCTTTGATATCAGATCAGTTATTGCTCGAATAGTAGATGGGAGTGAATTCGATGAATTCAAGAAATTGTATGGAACCGTAAGAACTCTTAACTCTAATGCCATTGCTTAATTGGTCTTTGTTTTCTTTACAAAGTTGCTGATGGGAAGCCGTTGCATCTCTGCAGACTCTCGTGACAGGTTTTGCAAGAATTTTCGGGCAACCAGTTGGTATCCTAGGAAACAACGGGATATTGTTCAATGAATCTGCATTAAAAGGAGCTCATTTCATTGAACTGTGCTCTCAAAGAAACATTCCCCTCGTCTTTCTTCAGAACATTACTGGATTCATGGTATATAAATTTCTGTTCTAATTTTCTTGTTTCTTCATATTTGGAGTCTATGTTGAACATTCTCGAGCAAAAGCTCTGTGTAAGCATTGAATTATATATTCGCCTTGTACAAAAATATGGCCCATACTAGGAAGTTGTGCCTGTTTGATGACATGTGCTACTTCTGCATATGAACTGAGACAAATGGAGGGACTAGGATTTATGACATGCTTATCATTTGGTAGGTTGGCTCAAGGTCCGAGGCAAATGGAATTGCAAAATCTGGAGCTAAAATGGTTATGGCAGTTTCGTGCGCAAAGGTTGGTGTCGTCTTTGATAAATCAGCTTTCATTTATTTGCAAATATATGAACGGCTTGGTGAATACCTACATCAAACAAGTTATAGTTCGTGACGAATCTTTGCCTTTTCAATTACACATTACAGGTTCCAAAGGTAACCATCATGGTTGGTGGAAGCTTCGGTGCCGGGAATTATGCAATGTGTGGCCGTGCATACAGTCCCGACTTCTTGTTTATGTGGCCAAACGCCAAAATATCTGTGATGGGTGGTTCCCAGGTAGGACCTTTATTACCTTGTCCAAAGTTCTATCAAGTTTCATCTTATATTTGTTGGATTCGGAAGGCAGTTAAATCTTCCCGTACATAGCATTTCTCACCAGTGCGACTACACGTGCCCTGTGGCCTCAGATGTTGACCTGGTTTGATTCACTTGGCAATATGCAGGCTGCTAGTGTGCTATCCCAAATCGAAACAGCAAACAAGAAAAGGCAAGGAATTAAGGTGAGCCCGACATCTTGTCCTTGCCACCGAACACGCATAAGATCATAATCTGCTTAATCTGTTTCCTCTGCTTTGCTTGTAGTGGGAAACTGAACAAGAAGAAAGGTTCAAGGAGAAGGTTGTGGAGGCTTATGAGCAACAGGGGAGTTCATATTACTCCACAGCTAGGCTGTGGGATGATGGAGTCATCGATCCAGCTGATACAAGGAAAGTCGTCGGCTTTTGCATCTCCGCGGCACTTAACCGACCTTCCGAAGATACCAAATTCGGTGTATTTAGAATGTAACAGAATTTCTACTGGAACAAGAACATTACAGGAACATGTAATAACCAATGTTAAAACATTGCCACAATGTGGAGATAATAAACTCTTTTTACTGGTCTATACAGCTAGTTGTCTCCCATCCGGGACCATCTTAAGAAAAATCAAAATTACATAATCACATCTTGAAAAAAGCGTTAATCCGACTTCCGATCGAGCGACCGGTCCCCTACAGGTATAACTGTCGTCTCAAGACTTCTTCTACAAAAGCAACTTTACTTAATTGCCCCTCACCTCCTTCCTCCCACTCTTATCTTATCTAACGTGACATTTCTTCCCCCACTTCTCACTCACTCCAATCTCCCTCCCTAACCCAAGAGAAAGATGGCAACTTCATGCTCCTTCCGGCCACGCGCCCTCCCTCTCCCACGTGCCACCGCTTCCCTCCACGGCCACCAGTCCTCCTTCATTAGCAGCGTCTCTTTCCCCTTCAAACCCAGCTCCCAAAGCCTCTCCATCTCCACCCTCCACGCCCCTCCTCGTGCCCCTCTCCGGGTCACGTGCAAGAAGAAGACCAAAGGTAAATTGATTCCTTGCGACCCTTAGGCCCTAAAGATTCAATCTTTATCTCAATTTTGTTGTCTTTTGTTGGATGGTTTAGTGCAATAGCCCATAAAGGTTCTTGCTTTGCGTGGTATGTAATGACAGATATTCGTTTCCGACCCGGGAAGCCGGACCCGGTTTTCAAGAACCGGGTGGTTGGGCTGATTGTTAACCGCGTGATGAAGGGTGGGAAGAAGTCTTTGGCTTATCGTATCATCTACTTGGCACTTAAGAGGATCAGGACCAAGATGGGTGGGGGCCCTGATGCTAACCCGCTGTTGGTCTTGCGCGATGCAATCCGCGAGGTGACCCCGGATGTCACCCTCAAGGCGAAGCGGCAGGGGGGACAAACCCTCCAGATCCCCGTGGAAGTTGGGACCCCGCAGGGGAGGGTTATGGCAATCAGGTGGTTGTTGAAGGCAGCAAGGAAGCGGAACGGGAAGAGTATGGTGATGAAGCTCAGTCAGGAGCTGATGGATGCGGCAAAGGGGTCCGGGGAGGCGGTCAAGACGAAGGAGGCTGCTCATAAGATGGCGGAGGCTAATCGAGCTTATGCGTTCTTTGAATAGATTGATTGATATTTTTGTGGGACTAATGGGAGAGGAACGGGCAATTGGAGCTAGTAATAGCATCATTTGATTGGATAATACGATGTTGTTGTATAATGCGACTCTGCAATGGAATTTGGTTCTGCCATTGTGTTTTTCATGATATGCCTAGCCGTTTGCAAAAATCTAGTTAGATAGTGCTTATGCCTAGGGTATGTTGTTGGTTAGCCTCGAGTCAAATCATTCTCCAGTCGGGTTGCATCTATACTTCATTGTGTGCATGGTGCTAGGAAGGAACAAAGTCTGTTTGACATTGCTGATACATGCATCATCTAGCATTTGTTGTGGAATACTTATTCCACAGAGCAGATTTTCCATCTACGTCCTGTTTTGTGTGGTTTTATTGCGATAGGCATATGCGATTGTGTTCATGAGACTATACTGTGACAAGGGCATGTTGTCTGTAGCCTTCTTAACCACATTTTCTGTGAGTATGCTCAGCTTCTGCAGTTTCTATGGAGTTGTGGGACAAGTCAGTTGAGTTCTATGCAAGTTGGTGCGAACCGTGCCAGATGGTTCACCGCGTGATTGCTGAAGAGTATGATGGGAAACTGAGCTGCTTTGTTTCTCAGTACCGACACGGATTTGCAGATCGCATAAATATAGGACCAGTGGTTCTGGTATTCAAGAACGGAGAGAAGAAAGAGACAATAGTTGGGACGATGCCCAAGGAATTCTACATTGCAGCTATTGAGAGGGTATTGAAACAATAATCACAGTTCCGCTTAGAGGCGTCAGGATTTTGTTTGTGCATTCTTTGTGCAGATTCTTGGGACATTTGCTTCGTTGGTAATTTGGTCTAATGGGGCAGAGTCCAAGCCAGGAATTTAGGATCCAGAGGACAGGCATCCTAGTTTTTTCATAGTATTTTTCCTAGTTTTTTTTAAGAGAATCAGGCATCATGCAGGATGATATAGACAATATGGTTTAATGGTTGTGCTTTTCTGTCTGAGCTAAAACCTGTCTTGGCTGTGTCCTATAGGAAGCCTAAAATTGTTGCAAAATCGTGTTGATATACTCTCGAGAGGTCAAAACACCCGTAGGATGGCTCTTCAGAAAGTAGAGCAAAATGGAATTCAGGCAACGTATGATTGATATACCAAAGAAGAATAAAAGGTAGAAAACATCAATAGGATGGCTCATTTGTGATCACCGTACACTATCAAATGATTGGGTTGTCATTACCACGTTATTAATTGCAAATATGATGAATTTATTTATAGTCGCGGAAAATTCACTTATTTATTATCTTAATATTTTCAATTGGAATATGATAATTTTTACTTGTATTAGAGCAATTATCACATTGTTAATTACAAATATGGTAAATTTATTTATAAGAAATATGACAATTTTAACTTGTATTAGAGTAACTCGGACCGTTTCTCTTAAAAGAATATTCATTAAGGATGACTATATAAATCGCGGTTAATAATCAGTGCAGGAGATGCAGCTGCAATATTCCCTTTTGAAAAAAAACTTCTCAAAAAAATAAAATTCCCTATAGCTACAAAAAAAACAATCTTTCCAGGAAAAGAAGAAAACGATCGGAGCCGCCAAGTCTTGGACCGACCCGACCCGACCCAGTATATATATATATATATATATTTTATAAAAGAAGCCAGACTTTTGTTTAGGGACAGTTTTCTACTTATTGCTCAGAAAAATCCCATCTTTTTGTCTTGTGATCATCATCCTCGCCAACCGAACAAAACCCACACGGGGAACGAGAAGCACGGAAAAGGGTAAGAGAAAGCTCCAAGCTTGTTCCTTTCTTCGTCATAAAGTCTCTTCCTTTTTTTTTCCCACACAAATTTAGGGAAATTAGGTTTCTTGCCAGAGTAGCTGTGATGTGATTATTAGCTACCCTTTTCTTCCTCTTCTTCGATTTTTGAATTGGAGCTGGGCTTTTGCTTCCTTTTTTTTTTCTTGAGTAAATTGGATGCTGGGTTGAGGTTTCTCTGGTAAACTTGGGTTTTTTTTGTTTGGTCAACGTGGATGGTGTAGTTAAATGAGGTGGAAAACGTTGGGTGATGTATGTTCTTCAGATTGATTCGGATTGTTGCTTAGATTTATCAGCTGCTGTTAATGGATCCTTGATGATTTGAGGTCCATAATCTGATTAGATATTGATGACGTCTTGAATGGATGGAGAATGCTTGATTTATTAAGCCTGTTTTTGTATGGATGTTGAATGGAGTTTTTTTTTTTTGCAGCTTAACCTTTTTGTTTAGAGGTGTGGGCTGGTTCCTTGGGGAAGTTGCCGGACAATATCAATTTAACGCTTCTTTTAACGAACCATATGCTGGTATGTATGGATGCAGAACTGATTCTGATTCGTAAAAAAGGTTCCTTCATTTTCCATTTTTGCAACAGATGAATTCATGAGTATTGTTTTTTCTTCCATAAAAGAATCTTGCTATTTCCGTTGTGCTTGTGTTATCAATGACAAAGTTCGCTCACTGTTTCCATGTGTAGGAATTGTGAAACTTGAAAGTGCAAATCATGGCTTCTACTAGTACATAACCGTCAATGACCCCAGATTCGTCTGATAACAGGGTATTAGACGTGGCAGATTCAAGCATGCTCATAGCTCAGCCTGCTTTGTCTCTGGCTAACCGAACTTCTCTAGATGGTCCTGTTGCTATCCTCTGGGATATAGAGAATTGCCCTGTCCCTAGTGATGTTCGTCCTGAAGATGTTGGTGGCAATATTAGGATGGCTTTGCGAGTCCACCCCGTAATACGAGGTGTTGTTACGACATTCTCAGCCTATGGGGATTTTAATTCTTTCCCTAGGCGGCTCAGAGAGGGATGCCAGAGAACTGGGGTTAAGCTCATTGATGTTCCAAATGGTAGAAAGGATGCTGCCGACAAGGCTATTCTGGTTGATATGTTTCTGTTTGCGCTGGACAATCCACCGCCTTCATCCATCATGCTTATCTCTGGAGACGTTGATTTTGCTCCTGCTCTGCATATTTTAGGTCAGCGTGGATACACCATTATCCTTGTCATTCCTTCTGGGGTGGGTGTCTCATCTGCCCTAACTAATGCTGGAAAGTATGTCTGGGACTGGCCAAGTGTGGTTCGTGGGGAAGGCTTTGTACCTCCCGCAAAACCTATAATGGCTCCTCGTGGAGGACCAGCAGATGTAACTGCTTACTTGATGGGATGCCATATAACCGATAACATCAATAACCAAAAAGATGACGAGGCAATTGTGTACAGGGGGCTCTCACAGAGCTACTACAACTCGAGGGACTTCAGTGTTGTCTCACAATCTTTGCAAGAATATAACTGTAGCTCTTCAATAGTCGCACCACGCTTGCCTATAGGTATGGGATCACAGACTTTACTTCCTTGTATGAATGAAGTTTCACCAGCTCCTGCTTCTTGTGACGATCACTACCATTCGCCAATGTGGGTTCAGCCTGGGGATATCAATGGACTTAAAATACAGCTGGTAAAGTTGCTTGAACAATCGGCAGGATGCTTGCCTTTAATCCGTATTCCTACTGAATACCTAAAGATCTATGGACGTCCTCTCTATGTTTCGGAGTATGGAGCATTGAAGCTTGTTGATCTTTTCAAGAAAATGGGGGATGCAATATTCGTAGACGGGAAGGGCCAAAGGAAATTTGTGTACTTGAAAAACCGGAAAGCATGGCCAAGTTCACCTCCTGTCATCCTGGGGAGAAAGGATTGGAAAGGAAAGGGGTTTCATGAGGAAACAGTTGATGCTATAGTAGGCGGAGGATCTTCGGATGAGATCTCAGATGAGGATATGTTGTTGGTTGACGAAAACCACGAGAAGAGAAGCCAAGGAAAGAACAAGCAAAGTGAAGTGGCTCTAAATGAAGTTGATGACCAGGCTCTTGAAAAGTTCAAGTACGAGTTGCAGGAGATTTTTGTTAGCTATTCGTGTAGAATTTTCTTGGGTTGTTTTGAAGCAATATATCAGCAGCGTTACAAGAAAAAACTGGAGTATAAGAAATTTGGTGTGGATCAATTGGAGGATCTCTTTGACAAATTGACGGATGTAGTGGTCTTGCTCAAAGAGCCAACAAGTAGAAAGAAGTTTCTGATGGCAGTGGGCGGTTAGAACAGATATCTGTAACTTGTAAAAAAGTTGCATGAATCACTCTCGAGGGGTATGCTCCTTTTTTCTGCATCGCTCTCTCGTGCTTGCTTCATTTTATGTCTCTCCTTGCTTCACAGATGATGTAAGACATGGAACAGTTTGTTAGGTGATTCCATTTTCCCCTTGTGCAGATCAAAGCACTGATCTCGCTCGCTTGCGCCTTCGCTTTACGGTGTACAAGGCAAGATTGATTACTTGAACCCTGTAACGGCTTCTTGAAGCATACACACATGGATTTCAGAGCACGACACTTTGGTGCTGGTAACCCCTTGGACCCTAGCCTAGTTGATTAGGACAGCATTAGCTAGATAGAGTCATCACAGAATATTCCAATTTCGGCTGTAAATACGATACTTTTGACCATCACCACCTTTCTTTTCATGATCATTCGGAACAAGACTAGCATTACTACTAATGCAATCAAGACTCAAGAGGATTCTTTGAAATACAAAAGTTTATTGGGAGAGAAACGATTATTAGTCAAACAAATTCGACTCTTGAAGGATATAATTTTCTGTCTTAGGTTGGAATTCCGCATTTCGATGTCTCTCGCCAAGTGAACCTGGCGAGAGAAGTCGAGTAGCAAACTGTTCCATGTTCATAATAGAACACATCAACTTCTTGCAAAATTTGTCATTTCATATACATAAGATTTCTAGGAAGGAAATTCGGGTTCATTAACGTCATGCCTTTTGGACGCCTTTCTATATAATAAGGCGCTGAAAGGGAGAAAATTGGCGAGAGAAGAATGCAGTAACCCAACTCTAGAACCTCCATATTCCTCAATTCTGCAGTAACCTAGAGATTTGTATGGTAATGAATGCCATAAATGAATTATTGTTGGGCTGAGAAAAAAGTCTCTGGGCCCGAGTATGATTTCGTATCCATTGAATCAACTTAATTCATGTTTGAATCGGACAATTACAGGTAGGAATTTGTTAATTAGTCCAGATCAAGGTGTACATTGATCAAGGGTAGAAAAGAGTACACTTATTGGTAAAAGAAAAGTCGTTTGGAGGATGCTTAACAGGGTGGTTCCCATCACTCTTTTTGAGTACCATCCTTGACAGGTCGATTAAGCATTAGCTTGTTGCTGTGAACTTCCTGCTAAGGATTTCTGGCAGAGGCGATTGCAGAGACGATGACACTTCTCACCGCATGCTTCCCGTTGACCTCGTACCATGTCAGGAATCCATAGTTCCCAAAGTAGTCGCTTTGAGGAACAACATCTTCGGTTTCTTCCAAATTGATGTCCACGGTTAAGTTAAACTCGGCCTGGCTCCATTTCCCCCGGAAGCTGATTGTCTGCGGCTGCACCGTGGCTTTCATACCCGACGGGACTTGCAGCACCGCAGTATAGGTTGCGTTGGTGTCCTCGGCATTCATTACAACCCTCTTGAATGTGGTAGTGGTAGTGTTTGTGTTGTTTAAGATGAGCATAAAAGAAGGGTAGTTGAGGTCGAGAGTAGCACCGTCACAGCTGAAGTTGGAGGTTCTTGTAATGATCTGTATCTGCTTCATTGTGTAGTTCAATGCACATATGTAGTTGATGTAGTCTTCAGATTGTATGTCGTAGACCAGGCCGGGGTCCAAGGCCTTGTTCGGATTGATGTGTCCAGCTCCAAAATCGAGGGGAGTACCGGCAACCCCCGTGGTCATGTCAATGATCCGACCATTGGCATTGTCTGTGACATCTGCAGTGGTCATGATCGCTGATCGGATTGCCGCGGGACTCCAATCGGGGTGAGCTGATTTGAGCAATGCAGCTAGACCAGCCACATGGGGTGTAGCCATTGAGGTTCCAGACTCGAGGGCAAAATCTGTGGTCAAGTAATCGTACTGATCACCGATTACTTGAAAGCCCTTGTCGGGAACCCAAGCAGCCAAGATTTGGTACCCCGGAGCCAATACATCAGGTTTCAGAATCCACGGCGATCTTTCATCAGGGCCCCTCGACGAGAAGTAGGCCACTTTTGGAGCTGGCTTGGTGCCTAGAACCGTCACCTGGAACTCGACACTAACTGTTGCACTGGAATTGTTGAGGATGTAATTCTTAACAAGGTTTGCATCTTTGGTCTTCAACACCACAGATGGCAAATAGAAGTCTTTCGGCGTGTAGAATTCGGCATCGTCATCTGCATAGATGGCACCGACGGCTCCAGCAATATCTGGCCTATCCGGGTTCTCTGCTTGGTTTGATTTCTGCAAACCCGACCGCTGATAAGAACCAGAGTCGCAGAAGACAAACTTGCCTGCGACTTCTTGCGGGTCTAATGAGTCGTAGTCGCAAGTTTCCTTGCTGCTGTTTCCTAGTCCAAAGTATAAGGGGACCCTGGAGACAAACAAGCTCTGGGGATAAATTGATTTGCCTGTGAGGGTAAGGAAGCCATCTCCGAGTGTTACTCGGGCAGCATACTCTCGGTCCACTGTCCCGGCAGCGACGGTGGTCAACCAAGGAGCACCATTCAGCATGGTGTATCCATGAGGACCTCCATTTCCAGCTGCACATATAACCAGTATTCCCTTGCTAATGGCTGCAAAAGCTCCAAGTGCAATTGGATTCTCGAAAAATGGCGTAGTCTCGAAGAATCCTAATGACAATGACATGATGTCAACTCCATCCTCTATAGCTTGGTCCATCCCGGCAAGCGTATCAGTTACGGCCGCATCATAGCTTTCGACATCATCATTGTAAAAGATGACCTTGTACATGGCGATCCTGGCCAGCGGCGCCATCCCGGAAGCTGTTCCTTCGGCATAGCCGAAATAGTCGGCTTTCAGTACCCTGCTACCTGCTGCAATTGATGATGTGTGGCTGCCATGACCCAGCCAGTCCCTTGGAGAGTCATAGTCATAGGTTGTGTTTATGCTAAGACCATATTGCTTCATCCCTTGGCTGAACTTGCGAGCCCCTATAATCTTCTTGTTACAATGGGAGGAGTTGAATTCCACTCCTGTTTCGCAAATTCCAGCCCAACGGTCGGGCACCGGAGGCATTTGGCGGTCGTGGAAGCTCTCACTTTCAGGCCAAATTCCAGTGTCAAGCACACCGATGATAACGTCATCACCGAACTTCCCTGCAGGCCACAGGCCTCTTTGCTTGCTCAGGCCGAGGAACTTCGGGGTGTGAGTGGTTAAGGCGTGGCCGATTGATTCCGGGAAGGTGGCAATATGACTTGGATGGCTCTCTAGTTGATCAAGATGTGATCTTGACAATACTGCACTAAAACCATCCATGACATGCTTGTAGGAGTATAGATGTACTGGTGGTGTTGAGTCATCAGGTGATGAGAGGGAGGCCAGAGTTGACATGTACCACTCGTGGTGAGTGGAGAACGTGTCCGGCTTATCCGACTTGTCCATGTGAACAATGTAGGACTTCCGATCATCCGACGTGGACGAAGACGTGGCAACCGACACGAGCAGGAGCATGGATATGCAGAATTTGAAGGCCAACTGACTCATGTTGGAGATACTAATGAATCTAGTTTGGTAATCTAAGATTCATGAGATCGCATATATAGGTTCAGGCAGAGCTTTGGTCGATGTATACGAGTTGGTACAAGCTTGTTGCCGGCATAATCAAGTTAGGACAAGTTGATAGAAGTTGATGGTACCCATAAACTATGTGATCTTTACTTGTTGCTTAGATTTCTATTTATTATAAAGAAACAAATGCATGAAAAGCAAGTTGCTTGGAGTTATTCACTAAGAACTCTAAAAAAGAGTTATTCACTAAGCCGGCGCCTAGGATGTGTTATTTACAATGGTTTACCGACCGATACTAAACAATGTATTAGTACAAGATTTTGGGATTCTTGTCTTCTATGTGAGTGTGACACACTAAGCATTTGTTCATCCCCTTAAAAAAAAGCTGGGTTCGTGATATGTTAGAATTTTCGAATCCAAAAAAAAATTTAAGACAATGAGTATGTGAATTTTCTACACTTATAAACAAGCATATTATTCACAATGCAATGTAATAACTCAACAAGGATAGGTCATGTTTGGGTAAATTTTAAGGAGTGGATTGTGATGAATTAGTCACTTGGCCATGGTTCTGTCATTGCAGGCGTCCCCCTTGTATTAATGAAACAAGAAGCATCATAATATGCAAATTCTTCCAAAATTTTAGAACAACATCAAGAAATAACTTTTAAATTTAATTAGCATTCCTATGTTTAACCAATCATCAAACAACCTCTTCCTAAGGGCTAAGAACTAGGCCTTCTCTAAAGCATCTATGTCAGTTGGACTTTTAACTAAGCAAAAAAGAAAGTAAGCTTCAAGTGTTCTTAATAAGCTATTACAGGGAAACTATGTTATGGGGGGATTGAGGTGAACCAGTTTCAAGTAGAAAGCTTCTGCTGCAATACGACCGCGATGTACTTGAAGATGAAGCCAGGCATCTCGCATCACCACTGTGGAAAATTGTATCACTTTTATGGATCTTCCCTTTACTTCGCCTTCCTCTACTCTCGCTCCCTTCGGATTCTCCGTCCTCCATTGCTTGTATGAGCCCGCTATCCATTGGCTCTGAGCTTTCGTACAGAAGCCTCAGGACCTGTTTTATTGATGGCCGGTCCTTCCCTTCCCTCTGCGTGCACCACCTTACAATGGTCACCACGGTTTGAAGCTGTTCGAAGTTGAAAGAGTCCGTAAGACGTGGATCCACCAATTCAGCTAGCTTCGACTCTGATTCCATATACATTTGAGACCATTCCACCAAATTCCTGTTGTCTTGTATTGCCCTTCTCCCGGTTACGATCTCCAAAAGCACCACCCCGTAGCTATATACATCACTCTTCTCAGTGAGCTCTTGAGTGACCACGTATTCAGGGTCCATGTAACCTGGAAGGCGATAATAAACTCATAAATCAGCCATCTTTTGAAGAAATACACATGCTATTACCTTGGATGGAGAGAATAATTTCTTATCTAACCTGGAGTCCCTCGTATATCAGTGTTCACAGGTTCAAAGACAATAGAACCATCTTTTGAAGCATGCGCAAGGCCAAAATCTGCCACCTGAACGGGAAAATTGAGAATGAGATCGGGATATTCATGTAACTTGTGTTTGTCCTTGCCAACAAGGCTAAAAGTTGCAAGCAACTGCTCTTCACCTTTGCAACAAAATTCTCATCCAGTAAAATGTTACTAGACTTTATGTCTCGGTGGCACAAGGGTGGATCACAATAAAAATGGAGATACTCCTGCATTTAACAAGGAAGAAGTCGGTGTCCGAACGGGATTAGTTCCACATATGCGAACTTGATTTCCATGGCCAAAGTAATAAACCACAGGAGATGACATTTATCATATAAGTTACCAGAGCATTTGCCACATCAATGGCGATTCGGATTCTTGTCTGCCAACTCAAGGGAGTTTTTCCAGGAGCTGCACAATTAGAGATTCAATTACATTTGCACGATATTTGTAATTTATCATAATAGCCTCAGCACACATCCATCTCATTTGAAATCCTGAATTTCTAATATACAGAGAAATTTTGGATCCAGGAAAACTTGTTTTGGGTCTTGTTCTTTATTTGTTGATGGGTAGAAACATGAGAAACATTTCAAGTACAAAATGCCGTAGAGACATACTTTGAAGGTGATCTTTGAGACTTCCGTTCGGCATATACTCGTACATAAGAAACCTGCCAAGTGACATTCATAGTAAACAAGCTTGCACGATTTAGTCATAAAGCACGTGCTACACAGACGTTATTTAGCAGCTATCCACCGTTATGATTAGCCTTGATCTTTGGCTTGAGTGGGCTATACCGTGCAGCACTCAGTCAAACATATTCAATTTTGCACGATGCCAAGCTCAGATCGGCTGCTCATCCTTATTAGTTATTATTTATACACATTGGCAGGGACAGGTCAAAAGGGAACTGAATTTGTGAGGCTAAGATAGGTTCATGGAAAGGTACCTCTCATGTTTCTCAGAGCAGAAGCCCCTGAGAGAAACAAGATGACGGTGATGTAGGCGAGCAAGAAGTTCTATCTCTCTACAGAATTCACTTTCAGCTTGCTCAGAGACCTTGTTCATCCGCTTCACCGCAACCACTATGCCATCACTAAAAACAGCTTTATACACAGTCCCAAATCCACCTTGTCCAATTATTGTACTAAAGTTATCAGTTGCCTTCTTCGTTTCCTTGTAGCTGAATTTACGGAACATGGATGTAGGCCCTGGCCCAGCAAGCAGCGATCTACCCGTAAAGGATCCTAGAACAGAAAGGAAATAAAAGTGAATTTTTTTCCATGCTAGAAGAAGATGGATGAAAAGACTAGCTTACCATCTTGAAATTTCCGCATAGGCCACATGGTAGGAAAGGATTTTGAAGTTTCCTCATCTGCATTCTCAGATTCTTCTAGCTCTTTGCTCTTCCTCCGAATAAGAATTATCAAGACCACTAACATCACCATAGCAAACACTGTGACTGCAATGCCAATGCCAGGAACCAATGTCAAGTGGTAGGGATGGTGGTGGGTTTCATTTAGGGGTATTCCCAAGGTATTTTGGCTTGGACTTTCAGAAACATAAGGGCTCGGAGATTCCTCAGGGGCTAGTGCAGGAGGAGATAATCCTGAAATCAAAATCATTGAGCAGACAACATCAGTTATTGGACAGAGAAACTAAACCACACACTCTAGACAACGATTGAAAAGGTAATGCCTCTCTCCGTTGTAAGCTAAAGACTTAAAAGTACTCGGTTAAATTCTATGTTAGTCTTCAACATCTGTACTCTTATTACTTTCTAAGAAAAGGCATTGTTGATTGCCACACTATAGACATAAAAAACAGAGATTATCAGATTTTGGACCACTGTCAGGAAGAAAATGGAAGAAAAAGAAAAGGTCTAACAAACCTGGAGGCATGTTAAGCCCTTGGACTTGGAAGAAGCAACTTGCCATATCAACAGCCGAAGCATTATCAACTTGGCTTGCAAGTGCAGCATAAGTTGCATCACGGCAAGTACTCAACGTCAAATTATCATCCGTTCCCACCTGATGATGAAGGTATACGATCCCAGCATTTAGACATCTTCGGCAAACACTTTCCCCCAATAGGGGAACCTGGCAGTTTAGCAGAACATCCGAAAACCTAGGAGATTGCAGCATCTGGTTGACAGTTGTTCGACCCTTGCACTCATACATGACCGGAATCTTTGTTCCATACCCACAATAAACTGTTGCCCTTTGCGGCACTCCATACAGTTCCATGGTTTGAGAAATGGACCTGAGACAGATATCGGATAGATCACGCGTCACGCCAAGGTTGGTAGTTGCATTTGCATAGCGTGCAATGGAAACTGCAATAAAAGCATTAATATAGCGGCAACATTTTGCTCGGTCGTCTTCATTCGAGCACAAGGACGCCGCTAGAGTAAAGTTTGATGCACTCAAATCCAATGGGCAATCTGAAATCAGTACAAGGTAAGGTAACAATGAGCAACAGTATACGTAAATCATTCGCTATTCTCGTCAAAGCATACACGAACTTCTCCAAACCCCGCATTCAGCTTCAAAGTTCAAACTGTTGATCCTAATGCCAATGTAACTAACATATACTCGAGAAACCAAGCTGATTCTAGACATCAAACTCAAACTCAACATCAATCGAAAATCTTTTCTTTTTGTCCTGCCCCCTACTTGGAACAGCAAGCACATTACTCTCAACACCAACAGTAGGATCTTCATTGGCAAATTATTCAAAACAAACCAAGATCCATCACATTGTCCTAAACCCTATAAAACATGCAAAATAGAGGCCGAAATAAGCGATTAACTAGGAAAAGGCAAAAGGGGTCGATGTCCCATAACCCAAGTTTTCCGGGGAAAAGAAACGCCAAGCTCGAAAGGGGCCAAACAGAACAAGTAAAAGACCGGAACTTGCACCCATTTCCCAATAGAAAGATCCTAAAGACGCGGCCTTTTTGCAAAGGGAAGGAAAGTTAGTTAAAACCCACTTCACGAAATCACTGAGAGATTAAATGCAGCTGACCTGCCATTACAGAGAGCAGCGGCAGCGGGAGGAATGCGAGTAAACCCAACAGCAAGAAGCGTCCTTGCGCCGCCATGGCCAAGACCCAGCGAGGGGGGGGGGGGGGGGGGGGGCGGGCGGGAAGGGCACAAAAGAAGCACTAGGAGCTTGCTATATTGGTTTTTTTCGGAAAATTCAAATTCGAGCAATCTCGGACCCTCTTCGAGGTATCACTTGTTTGCTTGCTATGTTAGTTTGCTACTACAGAAAGAGAGAGTGACATTTGTGTGCGTTGTGCATTTGGGAGATGAAATGGACAAGTAGAAAGAGACTGGCTTTGGACTCAGCAAATGAACGGTTTCTCTCTCTCTCTCTCTCTAGTTTCTTTATTGCATGAAGTGAAGGCTGGTTTCCTAATTCTGATGCTGTCTTGACGAAGCAATAACACTTTGTAGGGCCTCCGAGTGTGTAATTTTTTTACCAGCTTCAGACCATACTCTTCTAGTGGAATGGGTTTTTTCTATTTTTTAATTAAAAAAATTAGAATTTTCAATATCTAACATTTAAATATAAATTTTTTAAGGAATAAATAAATCAGAATAATTTTTTTTCGAAATTTTTTTTCCAATATACTGTTTTTCTATATATCTTCAATTAATTTCTTGATTGAGCTACTCTCTAACCTTTATTTATTAAGATTTACGAAATATTATGCGTGTAATGAAGTAAGTTGACCCCGTTGAAATTATCTAAATATGACGTACTACTGGCACTTCAGGGAAAAAAATAACTGCTTGCATTTATTTATTTATGGGAAAAGTTCACATTTGGTCCTTGTAGTTATACAAATTTTGCGACATGATCCTGTGGTCTGGAAATGCCAATATTGATCCTGAGGTTTTCAAGTTTTTTGCGTCAGAGGCTCGGGACCCCTCCCAAGCCAAAATTGGCTCTGAACCTAGTTGGCAATATGAGGTGGCATGCCACGTCGAGTTTTTTTAACCGGTTGATAATATGAGGTGGCACAAAATTAAATATCATTTTCAATCCCATAGATTTTTATAATTTTTAAAAATATTTTCCTTTCTTCTTCTTCTTCTTCCTCCTCCCCTCTCTCTCCTCCCTCCTCTACCTCTCTATACTCCCTTCCAAGAGCAACATAGCCACTTAATCACAAAAAGCTCAATTTGAAAATCCATGAACACTTAATCAATTAAAAATCTAGATTACACTAATCTCATCTCGTCTTCGTCCAAACCGAGACGAAACCCATCTCGTCTTCGTCGAAACTACGGCCACGAAACCCAATTCTGACGACGACAAGCAAAAACCCAATTCTGACGAAGACAAGCAAAAACCCCGCCTTCGTCTCCGATCAAATCCCAGGTGGCGCTGCGAGGAGGTGGAAGGTGGCGGTGGCAGTGGCGCCGACGACGACGACCTGACGCCGACGACGCTGAACCCGGGATAGACCCAGGGTGAACCAAACATCGACCCGGCTTGCATGCCCTTGGGGCTGACCCCACTTCTCGCCCTCGCGAGGTGGAGCCCACGCATGGAGGCCATGAGCTCTTAGACCACCTACGGACTGCTCGGGGACATTGGCGGCGAGTCTGACGGCGTGGACACCGACGGAGAAACCAGGATCGAGGTCGGCGATGAGAGGTAGGAGTGGTCCCCAGATCCAAACTTGATCCCTCCTCCGTGGGGGAGGACGCAGAGCTGGTCGGGAGTGTGGGCGAAGAAACAGACCCGCGACGGCAACCCGACCCCTCTTTGCATGGCTGGGTCCGGTACAGGGCCGGGTGGAACCAACACTCGAACACCCCATGTTTAAATGACGGAGATGGTGTTGATTTTTGGTATTTAAATGACATTTTTGAAAAGTTAATATGACATTTTTGAAATTTTTCTAAAGCCACATCATTACCAAAGGGCTAAAGAAATTGCTGAGATGTTATGCCACATCTAGGTTCGGAGCCAATTTTGGCTCGGGACCTCTGTAACAAAAAATGGGTAAATCTCAAGACCAATATTGGTATTTCCAAACCATAGGATCATGTCGCAAAAACTGTGTAACCACAGGTACCAAATGTAAAATTTTCCCTTTATTTATTTATTCCACGATACAGCCAGAATTTTAGGATTCCGTTAATTATACAGGTAACTACTTCCACCGACTTTTAGATAGTTATGGCCTTATGGGCCAACGTCTTATTTTTTTAATTAGAAAACTTAAACAGATGTGAGGATGACGTATTTTTTCTAAATATTCAATATTCGGAATCAGTTATTCAGGGATTGGACTAACAAGTTTATTGATATCTTTAGTTAACATTTGTTATTTTAATGTTGAAACGAGCATTACTTGTTCTTATACACCGAGAATCTTTTGGAAAGTTGGCCTGGCCCTTAAGGGCCCGTCATAACCAGACTTCCAAGCAAGAATCATATGCACCAAGGCAAAGAACACATGCAACCAACTTTTTTTCCCATTAGTAGAGTTGCTATGTCGTCTTCCAGAGGTGACACTTCGGTTTTCTATTTTTCTAAATCATGCGATATTCGATACTCACGCTAGACCGACTAACTTTTGTTACGAAAGAATCAATTTCTTGTTGCTTGATCCATATATGAAACTACTCTTGCTCTTTCCATAAGAGAATCCGTCGTTTGAAATGTCCGGTTGGGATTTTATTACAAAATAATGACTTGTCTTGGTAAACATTGGGTCAACCTTTTTTAGGCAACTGTTGGAGAAGTGGGACTTGGATTGGGTCCAGAATATAACCATTCTCAATCGTTTGGAGTGAAGGACATGCGGAGTTTTTTTGCAAAAAATTAAAACAAGAGGACAAAAATGAAAAAAACTCGCGCGCGGCAGGGGATCACCAACATGTCGTTATCGTATAAATGGGTATGCTATTGTCGTAGCACGCGAGCCATTATCAATAACTACGCTTACCAGTGTCGTAACCGGAACATGTCATTGTCATAAGCGGGACATGTCATTATCGGTCCTTCGGTCCAAACGGTCCAAACTTAATCCACACCGGGTCAAGTGTATTGTGTTGATACCTTACCCATTCTGACCACCAAGCGTATCATGACAAAAGTATGTTTTATCAATAGTTTGTTATTTGTGATCATCCCCGGCGCGAAGCTAAATTAATAAGCCCAATGTGATAATGATTGACTTAATATCATGTCATTTTGATGAACCGAAATTTGCGACTTCGTCACGTACGTTGATATAGGGACCATCGAATCAACATACTCTAACAGCGTTAGAATCCTTAAAGGACCATTGAGATTTAACTTCTGATTCCAATCAGTTAAGCATAAAAGAGAAAGCAGAGCAGATGTCTTTTTTCTTCTTTTGAATGGATCGAAGCATGTAACTTGTTCCGTGTATAGACACGGGTTGCCATTGGAACTATTATACCCAAGTTTTTGATCATGTATAGACAAAAATGGGACAGCTTTTCTTTGTCCAATAACCATATAACTATTATTGTTTTTATGTCTCCCAAGCCAAAATCATTGGTAACATGTGATTACATTTCAAATGTATCTAAAATTTCGTGAAGAGCATGTAGGTTCAACGACTTGTACCATTCTCCTTGTCTTCTAAGGCGTTTCTTTCCTCTTTTTATGCTATTTTATAAGTAAAGGGAGAGAATGCTTCGTGCATGCACTTTCTTTTTGCAATTCATTTTAGTACCTTTTATAATTTCATGTATATTATTCACAGCCATATAATTTGGAAACACCAGTTATTTCTATTGGTCTTATAAAAAAATCAGTTATTTCTATTGGAGAATCTCACATTCTAACTAAAAAGTTGTTGCACCTAATTTATAAGTGTGAAAAATTTACATACACTTTAATGCTTTTTAGCATGATATCTCTGAGGATATCAATTGGTACGTTGTGCTCGCGCAACTTCCTAAAAGTCAAGAGGCAATATTAAGACCGTGTAAATTTCAGATCAATGGACTTTGTTTGAAGTTGGGTGTTGGAGAAGCCCCATGAAAGATTGTTGGTGTGAAAAATTTATGTGATTATTACCTAAAGATTTTGATTTAGATACGAAAATTCATACAATTTCTAGGTTAAAAGTTCATTGAAGTGTCAAAATTATACGTATTATTTAACTACATTTAAGATATTGAAAAATATTTTCTTTTCACCACAATTTACTAAACTGAAAAAGACATTAAACTATAAGATACAGAGTTATTTGCATCTTTGGGTTGGGCCATAAACACAAAGACCTCTTTGGGTTGGGCCAATCAAGTGTCGGACTCCCTTTCTAGACAAACAATAGCCCATGATTACTAGGCCCATGGCCTTTATGCTTGCTAGATCTGGGCCTCTTCTTGTCAGATTAACAACATCGGCCCAGCTACGTTTATGGAATAAAATTAAAAGAGCAAAAGTGTCTATAGGTTTTGGGAACATAAAGGAAATGTTTACACGTGTTTAGAGAAAAAAACGCAGCAAGTTGGTGATATGATAATATAATGGGCAAATTACCCTCACGTCCCTGTACTTTGGTCACCCTCCCCTTAGGGTCCCTGGATTTTGAAAAATGATTTTCTCGTCCCTAAGTTTTGATGATAATAGACTATCGGGTCCTTGGAGCCGGAATATTCTATATTCTCCGGCGAACTCCCACTTGAAATGATCAAAATGCCCCTTCCACTTAAAAAAATTAATTTGCCACCCTTCTCTCTCCCCCTCCTTCCTCCCCTCTTCTCTCTCCCCCTTCTTCATCTTCAACCAAAAAAATCCTCTCCCCTTCTACCAAATTAGAAACATCAAAGAACACTACGAACATCCTCAAGAACACCCCAACTAAAAATCAAGAACACCCAATTAACTAAACACCAACAACACCCAATTAATTAAACACCATACTTCGACTTTAACCAAAAAACTCGCAACATATAGTAAACCCAATTCATATATCCAGAAAATTGCAAATTGTACTGCTCAAAAGCATAAAAAATTGTACTGCCAAGAACAAGAGGCTTCGAAATCTCTTGCTTTAATAAAAATTAGTTCATTGGTGAGCTTCAATCCAAATCGATGGCTTCAATCTCAAACATAGATCTGCGATTCAGGAACATGATTCGACACATACAGAGATCAATGATATGGTTGCGAAAAATAGCACAGTTATCCACCACGATATCTGCGATAAAACGGCGCCGTCAGTTAAAAGACGCGGAAATCAAAGAGGAGGACCAGAAGGTAGGTGGTGGGGGTACCCCAGGCCCAGAAGGAGACGGCGTTCCACTTCTTGATCTCGAAGCACTTGGGCTTCTTGCTGGTCGACGGGATGGCCCCGCGTTGCTCGACGGTTCTCAGACTCCGGCCATCGGGACGTCCGTTTCCAAGCTCGACATGCTGGCTTCTCCTTGTTTTCTTGTGCGGCCAGTCGTTCCAAATTCCCAACGACGCCGGCTGGTGGTGGTGGCAAGGGGGTTCGACTTTTAATTATAATATGTTTAGATTTGTTTAGAAGGGGAGGAGGTGGGGAAGAACTACGGCTGGTCGGTAATTTTAGGGTTCCGGTGTCGTGCAAGATTTGGGTGTTTTCGAAGCTCGAGGATACGATTAGGTATTGATCTCGTGTTAAGATTCAGGTGTTTTTTAGTTTTGACATTGAAGGTGGGAGGAGGAAGATGAAGTGGGAGGAAGAAGAAGGAGAAAGGAAAAAAATATTTTTTTCTTTTTTTAGTGGGAGGGTATTTTGGTCATTTCAAGTGGGGGTTGACCGGAGAAAAAGGAATATTCCGGCTTCAGGGACCCGAGAGTCTATTATCGTCAAAACTTAGGGACGGGAAAATCATTTTCCAAAATTGAGGGACCCTAGAGGGAGGGTGACCAAAGTACAGGGATGTGAGGGTAATTTGCCCTAATATAATTGATGTTGTTCAAGCTAATATAAATGATGTTAGATAGAACCAACCAATATTTGATTTTGAATGTGATAGGTTAAAAAAAAGTTTATTATATATTGGATAGCCGATCATGATTTATTATTTCCCCCTAAACGGAAACTTTTTGAGTGTAAAATTGGATCTTCTTCCTTTAGCTTTCTACGGTCACACGAGCAACCTTAACAAATTAAGACAAAGCATGACCTGTGAGACAGATGGAAGCCAAACTCCTGTTTTTTGGTAACTAAGATTTACACCACCGTTGATCTCCTTATATGAATGGTGACTATCTAAACACAATAGTAGCAGAGTTATAACCGAAAACTTGGCTAAAAATTCTATCGATGCAAATTTCAATAGAAAAAATAATGATATAAAAAATAGCTACTTCGATAACACTATACAAGAACTTCCCAATCCCCACTACAGCTAAATTCGTATCGTTTTCTCTTGTCCAACTAAGATGGTTACCGTTCTCCGCAAGTATCAATCATAGAAACTTTTATTTAGTTACTGTATTTTAAATTAGACAGTATTGAAGTTAAAAATACTTTAAACTACTTGGTAATAAATTAAAGTTTGGACATTTTTGTATCATTCAACAAATCAGAGGAAACATAGTTGTGAATCATCAGAATGCATCTAACTATAAAATGGCGAAATCACGTCATCATGTGATATCATATGGGTTCCATGGCACACCTAACGCATTCGCACAAGTTAAAAATTGCCCGAATCGAGATCTGCCAGAATCGGCAATTATCACACTAAGATCACAACGAAATTAATGTGATTCTCATCTGCTATTTTACGAAAAAATTTATGTTGATTTTTATAAACCAAATCATTAAATTACTTATTGGTAAGTCGCTACCAATCTACAACGCGATCATGTGTATTGGTCGGACTATGAAATGACTAAATGAATAATTATGGAATTAAATTTTATGATTTTATAAAACAAACAAATCCAAATCTTTGAAGAAATCCGGAAGGTACTGTTGACTCGGAATCCATGCAAAGTGAAAAAAAAACCGCCATTATTTGTTGACACTTGCCAAAAGGGTGTGTAAAGGCATAAGACATTATCAATTTTTTGTAGGTCTAAAATTTGAGTCATAATATTGTTATAGTGTAAAATTTTACCTTCAAAAAAAATTTGTTGACACTTGACACCGACCCGGTTGCCTTGAATATATCCTCGCACCAAATTTATTGTTGAAAAATATTCTTTCCTAGTGAATTTGGATTTATTAAACCTTGGATAGCTCCTAAAACTCACAAGTGCAAGGTCTAAGTAAACCTGTTTCTTTTCCGAAGTGTTGCTTTAGTAGCAACCTTTCAATAAAATAATCTTTATATTCAATTTAAAACTTTGAGTCTGGTTCGATTTTTATACTTAAAATAAATTCACAACATACTTGCAATTCACAATGTGATAATTTCAACACACTCTCTCAAACAATGCTCATTTAACTAAAGTTTGCACAAATTTTGACTTCGTCAATATGCAATAAAATATGAGATGTGAAGACAACAACGAACACAATATCAACCGTTCTAACATCATGTTAAAAATCTTTTTTTCCAACCCAAAAATTTAAATTGTTTATAAACAATCTCACAGAGAACTAACAATGAAGTAATCTCGCCGATAGTAAAAAAGAAACATCACATAATTTGATTAGCAGCTTTCACATGTGTCAGTCGCCTTAATTTATATAATTTTCTAGTTTTCTATTTATAAAAACTTCCAAAGCATAGATAGGAGTCACACACATAATCCTATATATATTGTGGACTATTAGCTTCCAGCCATCCACAGTTCTAATCCCACCTCCTCACAATTCAAACACAAACACAACACACTTTCTCTCTCTCTCCATATTTTTTCCCATTATATGTTCTTCACTTTGAAGTGATCTTCCCCAAGAAGGTAGACCAACAACATCAGCCAAATGCAACTCTTTAACTAACCCAATACACGAAAAGTGACACAACACCAGGAACCCAACACCATATACCATGCATCATCCACGACAGGTAATAACAATTAAGAGCTTCACTTATTTAATTCCTTAATTAATTATCTTCCTTTCCCACTTAATTTCCTACATCTCAATTCCTGTTGATCAGTACTTCCTCTTCATAACAACAAGTCTCCTGATCATCACCACAGGATTCTCCACTGCTCTCCAAGTGAGTGATGTGATTTCTTTTTAAATTTCTCTTCCAAATTTTTTTATTTGTTTAATTTTTTTGTTGGTGTTGGTGCAAATTAAATTACTCACGGAAGCTTTTTGCCTTTTTGGTATTAATTTGGAAGGAAGGGCAAACATGCGTGGCAGACAGAAACTGCGACGCCGGGCTACACTGCGAGACCTGCGTGGCCAACGGCAACTTGAGGCCTCGCTGCACTAGAATCCAACCCATTATTCCTACCTCACGGGTAATCATAATCTTTCCACTAACATCAAACTCACGATAATCATTATCCCGACACTTACTAAACCGATTGACTGAATTTCCGTTTTTTTTTATATCTTTGTTAGGTGAAGGGGTTGCCATTTAATCGGTACACCTGGCTAACAACCCACAATTCGTTTGCCAGGTTAGGCGTGAAATCAGCAACTGGCTCCATAATTCTGGCTCCTACTAATCAGCAGGATTCCATTACCAGCCAGCTTGACGTATGTTCTCATTTCTGATCTGTTACTCATTTTTCTTCTCTCTCTTGGTTTTCTTGATGTGAAAGGAAAGAAAATAGAGCCGGTACAATGTAGTGGTTAGTTAGCCGGGTTTATTTGCTTGCGATGGTACGTACGTAATATCGTTTTTTCCGAGTTTAATGAACAAAGTTTAGACGGTCTTCTGCTTCGTTTATTAAAAAAATTTAATATTGTTTTAGGTGAAGCTCTTGGATTATGTTAATTAATTAACTGAACCACTCTCGGAGATGAATTTATGATGGTTGACAACCCAATTGGTATAATATTAGTAGCAATATTTGACTCTGGTCGTTACATTGGTCAGTTGGTGGGATTATTATCTTGTTTTATTTCATATATATGTGTGCAGTGTGTATGTGAGACTTTTTTGGTGGGGATATAAATGTGACTTGTTAATAAAGTGAGCGAAACCAAAACGTGAAGGAAAGAAATGTTACTTTTAGGAGTAATTGCAACTTTAACCACCAATAGTATCGTGTCTTGTTTGAATTTGGAGTTGTCCTGACTCCAAACCAGATTAGTCGACATGTATCAGGATATCGGGTGGTTGAAAAAAATATATAAAATGCGGTCGTTAATATTTCATCTTGGTGGAATTACTTGTTAAGGCCTAACCTTGTGTTTGGAGTCTTAATCTAATTAAGCATGGTTATATAACATATAATATTGGCTTCAGACATCTCATGACAAAAAGCTGCAACAAGAGGCTTGGTTGGGTAATAAATGTAAGAAAAGGCTGATCATGCGAGGAAAGTGGAAACATCATACTGTTCTTTTTTTATTAGGTACGGAGTATAGTTGGATTTAATTATGGAGGTCAATAATTAACAATAGTTAATGTTATGTCATACTTTTTAGGCGTGAAACCAATGTTTATAAAAGAAACAAACAATTATTTTGATTATTTTCCTTGTCCATTTGGGAAATCTATTTTTGGGATGTGATTTCTTTTGGGCTAAAAATTGGGTTTTGTGGTATGTTTCTGAATCTGCAGAATGGTGTTAGAGGGTTGATGCTGGATATGTATGACTTCGAGAATGATGTCTGGTTGTGCCATTCCTTTGGAGGAAAATGCTACAACTACACAGCTTTTGTAAGTGTCTAAGAGATGCACAAACGCTCTTTGTTAGTTCGACGAGTTTCGATGATGAGCTTCTAAACGGTTCGATTCTTATGCGTCACAGCAACCTGTGATAAATGTTTTGAAAGAGATTCAAACATTTCTCGCAGCAAATCCATCAGAGATCGTCACGATATTCATCGAGGATTACGTTTCATCGCCGAATGGCCTGACGAAGGTGTTCAATGCTGCTGGACTTAGACAGTACTGGTTTCCAGTGTCTCGGATGCCGAAAAAGGGCGAGGATTGGCCAACTGTCGACGATATGGTCGCAAAGAACCAGCGCCTGCTGGTTTTCACTTCCAAATCAGCTAAGGAGGCTTCTGAAGGCATTGCATATAACTGGAGATATGTGGCAGAAAACCAATGTTGGTACTCCACTGCCAGTCACTTTCCGGTGAAAAATTGAAACGAGAAACACAAGTTTCACTGATGCTTGTCGATATTGCAGACGGGAACGGAGGAATGGTGCCTGGTTCGTGTCCGAACCGTGCAGAATCGCCTACGATGAACACGACGTCGAGGTCACTCATCTTGGTGAACTATTTTCCTAGTGCGCCCGATGTAACCCAAGCTTGCAAGCACAATTCTGCTCCTCTGATGGACATGGTAAACACATGTCATCAAGCAGCCGGAAATCGGTGGCCTAACTTCATAGCCGTTGACTTTTACAAGGTAAAATTGATCACCTATTAATCACTGCAATAAAACCATTATTAGCCCTGAATTTGGACTTGGAACAAATTTCCATATTTGTCAAAATTCTCAGAGGAGTGACGGAGGGGGAGCCCCTGAAGCTGCTGATGTAACAAATGGTCATAAAGTTTGTGGCTGCGGGAATATTGCCATCTGCAAGGTATGTCCATCGTCAGAATCTCTTACCACTCGGACTAACTTCGATTCGCCTGATCTTTCGGTTTGCGGTTTGACAGCCGAACATGACATTCGGGTCATGTAACTTTCCTGAGCCCGGAATAGCACCAACACCAGGTCCAGGAACGTCAGGACGTGAATCCAGCTTGGCGTGCATGGATCAAAAGCCAGTTCAAGTTAGGTGGCTGATTGGATTAATTCTATTGACCTCATTCTTGTTCTTTTAAGCTTCACAATTCCTGTAACATTTTCTTTTATTAGAATCCACTAATCAATGAATCAAAATTCGCTATTTACTAATTCGGAGACAGACGAACTAATCCTCAACGTCTGGTTTTTTTCTCCAAGAATATTCGCAAAATTTTGTTGCATTTTAAAGAAAGGGCTCGCTTAGATCGGAAGCCCATGAAGGTTTTGGATATCAGTGGGCCTACGCTGTGAGGCCCAAATTCAGTGGGTTTTTTCTCTTCGATTCTTCAGAGCTTGGGCTTTTATTTTCCCAGTTTGCGAAGGACATTTTGGAAAGAAGCCCGCGCTTTTGCGCACAAGGCAAAATAAAAGAGGTCGGACATATCGAGTGAGAATTTTCATGCGGAGGTCGAGATTATTGTGGAAGATTGTTTTCACTATGGGATGGGGACATCTCTTAATTTCTTAAAGTTGATTGGCACAAATAATAGAAGAAGGTAACATCAAGGTTAGGAGATGTGTGAGAAAGATATTACATATTTAATAGTGAATGTTATTTAAATAGTCGAATATTTTTAGGTGAATTATAGTGCTTAACAACACTATAGATATAAGTAAACTTGTGCACTGTTGGCGTAACCTTTTAATAGGTAATAACACTTTACTTACAAAAAAAATTGGCTCAGAAGTCGAGCTCTAATTTAGAACGTGATTCTCCATTTTATTTTCTAAAAACTTTAATAGTTGCATGTAAAATTACGGAATATGAAATTGTAATATGAAAAATTGGTCAGATTCTTTCTGGTTTCGTCAATGAATATTGTTCTATTTCCACTGTTTCCTTGTACACAGAATAAAATGACGCAAAAAGCTGTAGAGAGAATGTTCTTGTCATAAAAGTGAAGTTGGATAATATTCTTAACCTTGGTAAAATATTGGAATATAGATCTACCCGTAAGTACACTTTCCATTGCATAAAAAAATACTTAATAGGAATATAGCAAAACTTAATAAATTATAAATTGATAATCACTCCAAAATAATATTTGTTTCCAAGTCAAAACTTAATAAATTAATAAAATATTTTTTGGGAAGACTGTATATAAATTTATAGTCCTATTAATATCATAAATTAACAATGTTGATACTACAAGTTTTCGATATTAATTTAGTTATATTTCACCACTAATTGCTCTTATTTCATTGACAATAGTTACCACTATTATCGATTAATTAATTCTCTAATTAACAAAATTTTGCTATCCCAATACTGTATATTAAATGTATGTAACATCCACGTGAATTTCCTCGTTTGTAAAATTCAACAATGTACAGCCCCTAAGCTATATACACTTAATGAAGCATCTCCTTTATCACTAGCTAGATGGGAATCTCGCATATAATTATATTATATGATTAAGTGGCGTCAAGCTCGAGCCAATTGTGCTAAAATCATGGACACTATAACTCCAAACAAATACCCGAAGTCGGTTCTCACAAGGCTCAAGACACCAATTAATTTTATTTTAATCCTCCCGATGCTTATTTTTCACACAATTTAATAGCTTGCAACTCAAGAATTCAGCTAGCTAACTCATTTAATTGCATCATGATAAAGCTGCAGTATGGAAATGAAGAAGATTTTTAGTTGATATCATGTGATATCTAAAAAAACCCAATTAACAGATTAATATCGACTTGAGCCAAATATGACCTTTGAATTATGAGTCGGATATGACCTAATCAACTCCGCGGTGATTAAATAATGCACTAAGAAATAGAATATTTAGATATGTTGGTAGATGGGGGAATCCGGAAAAGGAGTGTCCCGTAGCTAGGAATATGTATAACAAATGTAAGTGTGAAGTTGGCATATTCCAAACATCTTCTTTAATGGCCTTTTATATTTAATTTAATTGTTTATAAATGAAAGTCGTCAATTAGCTGCGATGTGGATTTAAATAAGATAAAGAGGAGAACGTAGGACAGAGAAATGGATGCCCTACTGCTCCACCGTGGTATTCATGTTGGAAAATGGATACCGTAATGTTTTTCTATATTAAGAAAAACTTGTACTAATAATAACTTTCAATAAAATCAATGAGAGATAAAGTTAAATCTTTAGGGTCTAACAGAAAACTAACACTCGCTAGAATCTTGATAATTGAATGTAAAAGTCATGCTTGTTGATAGATCATTGTAAATTTTTCGTGAAAAAATGAGATTTGTGTTACCAACAAGTTCTTTTTCATTTTAAGGTATTCAAATGCCATTTTAAAAAAAATAGTTTATTTTTTAAATGTCCATTTTCTACGATCATTCTCAATAAATACCAAAAATATTAGAAACATGTAATCTTCTTGTGGAATAATCTCATGTCAGCAATGAGTGACCCTTTTGGGTCATGTGGAAAAATATCTAGTGTGGTAGATCATATTCCCATGTTAAAGTTGGAACTTGTTGGTAAAGTTGCAATATTTCAACAAAAGCCATGATTATTATTCAGAAAATGTTCTGCCGAGAATAATATCGAATAAATTTACAGTAATATTTCTATACAAAGGTGATCATATTTGATTCATTGATCTTTTAATAAAATATATGCGAGAGAAAATGAACCTCGTAAAATCGACCTTAAAATTACCATTTGATAAAAGCATAATTATTGAGCAAGTCATACCTGTAGAATCTTAAAATCTTCCATCATTCTTTTTTTATTAGTTAATTTTATTCCAATAAGAATATTTACATATTTACAGTCTCGAGGTGTTTCATTTCTCGATCCCTTGTGGTACGAGGAAGGAAGCACATTAAAATCATATCGAAGTAAAATCTAATGAAAAATCATCAACAGGAAAAGAGTGTCTAATGTTATGCCATTAAAACTATTTAACACTCAAAATTTTTTATTTTTTCCTGTAGCTACCGGGGATGGAATTTCAAAAGTTAAAACAGGAGGATTGAAAATTTTGGTTGGGATTCCTAATTACGTGCTAGGAGAGAGAAAAGCAAAAGATGATCTTATGCTTGATATTTTCCAAAAGGAAAAAAAAACGACGGACGGTCTATACGGTTGACTTTAAGCTTTTCGCTTGTAACAGAAACCCGAAATTGATACCTAGCTAGTGGATTCATACTCATTGGTTTTTCTTGGGTAAGTAATAATTGTATTTAGAGCAAAATAGTCGTAGGTCCCAGATATTTAAAGAAATTGATGATTTAGGATAAATAAGTATTGATTAGTCCCTCTTATTTGAGAAATAAACTATTTAGTCCCTCGATCCATTTTCCGTCCAACTTTTTGGCCAATGTTTTGAAAATTCCGTTTTTACCCTTAAGTCCCCTCTCTCTCTCTCTCTCTCTCTCTTCATCGCTGAGGAGAACTCCCCCTTTCTTCTCTCTCTCTCTCTCTCTCCACGAGCCACCCACACAAATCTTTCACAGAGGCGGTGTGGCGGAGGACCATAGAGTCGGCTCTCCGAAATAATTTGCTCTTCCATATGACCCAGTAAACAAAACCTTAGAATTTGGCATCCTCGGTATATTTGAGGACGATTTACAGCGTTTTCGCGAAGCTCGGCTTATGTAACCTCCATTTGTTAGAGGAGGCCTCCAACGAGATGCACTGCTCACAGAAGGGGACAAATATGGCCAAGATTCATCTGCACAAGAGAACTCCAAAAGAAGATAAACCGACAAACTCCAAAAAAATGGAATAATAATGCCAAATCAGGAAAGAGAAATTTGAGTGCTTACAGTCAATTCATGTGTTGAAGAACTTAACCCATTTATGGGGAAAGAGAAAAAGGAAGCAACTTTTCTTTAAAAAGGAAGAAACTTTGTTAAAATGAAACAGGACAGAGGAGAGGGAAGGAGGAGGATGCGAAGAAGACGAGAGTTAGAGAGAGAGGTGATCAAGGGTAAAAGCGGAATTTTTTAAAAATTGTCCGGAAAGTTTGACAGAAAAAGGATGCAGGGACTAATTAGTTTATTTCTCAAATAAGAGGGACTAACTAATACTTGTTTGTCCTAAATTATCAATTTCTTCAAATATCTGAGACCTATGACTATTTTACCCTTGTATTTATAAGCAAAACATAAAGTGTTACAAGCACCTTGCAAATTTCACCGGGATTTGGATTCAGGGGGGACTACATAAAAATTATCCCCATGGTATGGACTAAATATGAGCCTTTAAATTTGATCAAATTCTTTTTTTACAGATCTGATGGTCAGAATCTGTTGAGGGTATTTTCGAGTTTTTATCCAAACATACTCATTAGGATTCTACATTTTTTCTATATAATCTCACAAAAAAATATAACCCCCCTCCCCCCCTCCTTCCCCGCCCCCCCCCCCCCCCAGGCGATATTAAATTATAATCAAGATATTGATCGATGCAACCGCCGTCGGGGACCGTGACGTCTGGTCGGGGCCGCCCTCGCCGCCGGCCGGACCTGACCCTTCCGATGCCGCACCGTGACCCAACCCTCGCCGTCCCGCTGCCTCTCCCACCTCCGGCTTTGACTTCTTCTCCGGCTTCTTCTTCGTCCACCTCACCGACGGAGGGCCTCGCATTCACGGGCCTCGACCGGCTGCACCGGATCGCATCGGGGACCGGGGGGATGGTGTACAAGGTCATCCACCAGCCGACGCGGCGGGCGTTCGCCTTGAAGGTGATCTACGGGAACCACGAGGAAGCTGTACGGAACCAGATCCGTCGCGAGATCGAGATCCTCCGCGACGTGAACCACCCGAACGTGGTCCGATGCGACAACATGTACGTACATGTCCCCCGAGCGGATCAATACCGATCTCAACCACGGGCTCTACGACGGTTACGCGGGGGACATTTGGAGCCACGTCGTGGTGTGCTTATTTGGTCCAATACGGCTCACCTGTCTCTAGATCTTCAATCTGTCTATCTATGTCCCTTCAATTTTGTTGATCGTGGTGTGCTTATTCGTCATCGTTTAGGGTTCTCGTTATATTAGGGGTAATATCTTCTTTCGAATAAAAAAATTCCTAGATGAATGATACCAATATTAAAGTAGAATGATACCAATATCCTAGAACGATGATACCAATATTCGAGAAGAATGAAACTAATACATTCAAATGGTATACATTTTTACTTATAATGGGATACCAATATTGGAGAAGATGAAAACCAATATCACGGTGGAATGAAACCAATATCATAGAAGAATGAAACCAATATCCGAGAAGATGAAAACCAATATCATAGTAGAATGAAATCAATAACATAGAAGATGGAAACCAATATCATAGTAGAATGAAACCAATATCATAGTAGAATGAAACCAATAGCATAGAAGATGAAAATCAATATCCGAGAAAATGGAAACCAATATTCCCATACTTGTATTTTCATAATTTGTATTATTTTGCTGATATATTTTTTAATTATTTTAATTATTATATTTTCAATATTGCCCCTATCCCTTTCAGTGGGGATTACCCATGTCCCCACTGAATTTGAACCCATTTCACCGAGCATAAGGGAAAAGCGTATAGCGTTAGGGGTGTGTAAATGGTATGCAGTATTCAGATATTTAATATCGTTAGTATATATTTGGTATTCGATATTTTGGTATCGGTATTTTGGGATTTAATTCGGTATGATTTTTACACGAAATTCAGTGAATTTTGGTATTCATTAGAATTTTGGTATATACCGATATTTTACCTAAATACCAAAATGCTAAATTGTAACTTCGCCATATATATATAAGTCTACTTGAATACTCCGTCGTTTCAGCGTTTGACACACCAATACTTTGTGATTTCAATTTCTCTGACCAAGTGACAAACGTTTCATCTACTGAACAATCAAGTGATATTTGTTAACTTCAATTAATTAAATTATCTTGTGTATCATGCCTTGTAATTGCTATTAACCATGTGGCATGCCACGTCAATAAATATTTTAGGGAAAAGTCTACTTAAGTACCTTGTAGTATCACAAAAAATAAAGTTAGTACCCTGTGGTTTAAAACGTATCAATTGAGTCAAACTTATTCTAATTAAAATCAACTAGAGGCCCGGGCAGCTGCCCAAACCCTGCCCATCTTACCCGAACCTTGACCGGCCACGTGAACCAGCCACATCAGATTTTTCTGATGACTTAGCGCCACGTGTATACCCAATCTCTCTCCTCTTCCCCCTATTCTCTTCTTCCTTCGTCCTCTCTCTCTGCATCCTCACCGGCGGGAAGAAGCTCCTCGGGCTGTCCCCTCAGCTTCCGTTGTTGGCGCTACCGTCCCGCCAGAGAAACACCCATCCCTTTGAGACCCCATTCTCCCAACACCCTTCACACCGGTTCGTATTGGCCCACAACAACGCCCCATTTTCAGAGATGATCCTGCCATGCCTCTCCCCGTCGTACTCATTCCCGTTCCTCCACATGTACCACCCCTTCCCCTCCTGGTGGTTCTTCTTCCACCCGCCCTCGTAGAGGTCGCCGTTGGCGTACCTCTTCTGGCCGAACTCGTGCTTCCGATCGGTGAGCTAGGATCCCCGTTAGGTATCTTCGTTGGCGCAGATGAAGGTCCCAAAACCCTCCATCCGGCCAGACCGAAACTCCCCTTCGCAGGAGCAGGAGTCGGCTTCGGTGAGGCAAAAAATGGAAGAAGCAGGGGGAGAAGAATGGGCAGCCAGTGGGGCCCACATTGGGGGAAGAGACGGACTTGTCCTGGGCGAGGGCACGAGGGCGTGGATTTGGCATCGTTGAGGTCCTGATCGCCGGAGTGGGAGAGAGAGGCAGCGGCCTCTTCGGGAGCCTCGCCGACCAGGTCCCCAACATCCGCCCTCTCCCCCAAAATTGCCTCTCCCTCCGTGTCTCCCTCCAAAGATCCAGCTTTCGCTCCCGCCTCGGTCGTCCCCTCCTCGACTTCGATCAGCTCCCCACCGTCTCTGGCAGGCAGCGCGGCCTCCACTCACCCGAACGGCCCCGCCTCTACCAAAGGAGTCGCTCTCTTCACTTTCGTTGGCTTTGTTGGTGTAGATCTAAGCTTCTACTTGCTATTTCTAGCGTCAGTATAATTATTGGGATTTCGGGTTCAGAGAAATTCGTCCTATTGAAAGAAGAACAAAAAAAAGAAGAAGAAGATGAGGAAGAAGAAGAGGAGAAAATGAGGAAGGAGAGACGGCCACATCATCAAAAAAATCTAATGTGGCTAGTCCACGTGGCCGGGCAGAGTCCGAGCAAGATAGGCAGGGTTCGGGCAGCTGCCCGGACCTCTAATTGATTTTAATTGGAATAAGTTTGGCTCAATTTATACGTTTTAAACTACAGGGTACTAACTTGATTTTTTGTGATACTACAGAGTACTTAAATAGACTTTTTCTAATATTTTAATATGATATTTCACGTCATAAATTAGCCACATTTTTCCCGCGCCTCCATCTCTCCCTCTTCGACATGGAATAATTTGACAAATTCGACATGACAGCTAAAGCTATAACACAACAAATGTTTCAAAGGAGTATCTACGAATTCGTGGCCCCGTTACGGCTTAGCACTCTCCCGATGACAGCGTCCAGCATATCTTGGCTCCTTTCCCCCTCGCCGCCATCAAATCTAAAATCTGGAAAAAAAAAAAGGGAGGCAGCTGAGTAAACTTATGTCACTTGCCAAGATAAATTAAAACCAAAAGATAGCGGTGTGTCAAAGGCTAAAATCACGTAGTATTTAAGTGAACCTTTACCTCTTTTAATATCAAGTATAGTTGGACCTAAAAATTATTTTAATTTTTTATCACTCTAATAAATAAACTCTCATCTATTTACCATAATAAATTTCCTTTTCCTCCCTCTCTTTATTTTTTCTTCGTGAGGATTGTGGATCTAAAGTAGAGTTGGATCTTTATTTTTCTTTCAAGTAGCTTTGATTTTCGGCAACACGTTTATTTGTAATAGTGGCAATAATTTACAAATTGAGAAATTTTATGTCATCAATCTTCTTTCTTGAAAAACGAAAATATTATTTTCTAAAAATTATGTTTGAAATTTTGAAAAATATCACATCTCTTCGAGAAATACATATATCTTATAATTATGGTAAAATGTATCAAGTTAAATAATAAACGGGAGATACTCAAATTCTTGTATTAATCAATAATATCAAAATTTTCATATTTGATACGTTCCTGGAGGTATAAATAATTATAATGTATATCCAATTTTTATATATAATATCACCACATAAATAAATAAATACATTATGTTCCACTGTCATATCCGGTTAACGGGTTAAGTCACCACCATTTATTTGTCATTCAACCAGAAAAATATTTTTTTATACGAAGACATTTTATTTGTATATAATTATCCACCATAACTACAAAAGCACATCACTCTAAAAGCGTATTTCTACCCAGCGAGTCCATCCATATACGAAAGTAAGTTTTAATGAGCAAGTTCATGTATTGAATTTAACTAACAAATCGAAATAGGATTGTATGAATAAAATATTTATTGGAGTTATTCTTCTTCTCACATAAAGCCATACAATGTTTATTGAAAATCATTGAGCTAAAGTCTGGTTTTGCATATGGCTTGTATGTGACCGATAACTTGTATGTGATATTTCAATTGTTCAGAATTTTCATACTAACCATTTTACTGAATTTAATATTCGATTTTTAAATGAGATCAATTAATTATCATAAGAACTCCACTCTATATATTTTATAATGAGATGGGAGAAGGATTTCAAACCCTGGACTATCACTAAGCTCTTACTAAATATAAATTTTCTTTTCTTTAAAGAAAAAATAAAGTAAAAGGAATACTACTCACATTTTTCTCAAAACGGTTTGCAACATGGACTGGGTACTCTCGAACAAAGAGAAAAAAATAACTCTGCGAGCTATATATATATATAATATATAGCCTAATTTTGACCTATATCCACATTATATAGATGTGATTGCATTATTCAATAAAAACAATTGAATGAAAAAATCTACGAGATTCAACGAGAAGGTTACAAACGAACATTAATTTTGCAAATTGTTAAGATCGGTTTATAGTATCAAATAATAAAAGAGAGAAATTTTTTTTACAGATGAGTCCAAGGTTTTAAAGTTGTGGACAAAGTATTTCAATTTTTTGACATTTCATAATAATCGTTTTGGTTAACTTTTAGATTTGTAAAATGTGTTTCTGCATTTTTAGTAAATTTGGTAAAATTAAAACGCCCCTTTTGGTGCGTATTTTTAGTTGATGGATCAATTTGGTAAAATTAAAACGTTCTTTTTTGTGTGTTTTTAGTTGAGTATGTATCAATTTGGTAAAATTAAAATGCCCATTTTTGTGCGTTTTTAGTTGAGTATGTATCAATTTGCGGATTTGGTAAAATTAAAATGCCCCTTTTTGTGCGTTTTTAGTTGGATATGTGTCAATTTCATCTCTGAATATCATAAAGTCCTAAGTAGATATGGATATTGAGATTTTTTTAAGTTGGATTTGATTAAAATATAGGATATAAGCATATTTTATGGTTATCTCATCTTGTAGTATGTACTACCGCATTACTTCGTTAAGCATGGGTTTTTGTAAGCAATTTTGTTCTGAAAATGATTTGCGCAATTGGGAACAAGACTTGTTCTAATTTTACTTATTTTCCTTCGGTTGTTTCTATAAAGGAGGTTCCAATTTTGTTTCTGGTGTTCAATTTTAAATTCAGATGGAGCCAAGTCCTTCTGATTTCATCGGACACGAAATCTAAAGAATTGTTAACATTATATAATGTTCTTCGTGTAAAGGATGTATGGTATAACGAAGTTGGTATAGTATACAATTGTTTCTTAAACATTTTAAAACTTGATTGTTCGTTAGTCATGATATGACTATTGTTGTTGAAAGCTTGGATTTAATTATATGTTTGATTAATGTGATAAATTTTGTGTAGGTTAGAAAATAAAATGGAAAGGAGATCGACCAAAGTATAGACGAACTATTAAGAATTCGGAGTCGAGAATTTGTTCCAAAAAAAGTTAACAACAAGAGATTTATATCTTATATGTATGGCTCGGGTTTTGGGCATGTCTAGAATATTAGATATATACCGCACCTGGATAGAATTTTTGTAACTGCATTAGTGGAGAGATGGCACCCTGAGACGCACACATTTTATACGCCCGATGGTGAAATGACAATCACACTCCAAGACGTGTTCATTCTGTTGAAGTTGCCAATTGACAGAAATTTAATCGTTGGAATGCAGACACCTAAAGATTGGGGAGAGTTGTGTTTGGTCCTCTTTGGTGAGGATCCAAGTGTTTACGCTAAAGGTACCAGTGGTAACAAAATAAATTTTAATTGGTTGAAGTTTGAATTCGATCATACCGATCTAAGGGAAGATGCCGTAGACAAGATAGTTCGGCAATATGTTAGAGCCAACATATTGCTTTTGATTGGATCCCAACTCATTTGTTCTTACAGTCTGAATCCACTTTTACCTAATAAGGAAGCACATAAATTAGTCAACAAGTATGCAAACCTTATTGAGTTAAAAAGGATAATAATAGGATATGCTCACATTTTTTATCAAGTATTTTTAAATTCTACCTGAAATGTGACGAGTAGATATCTATATGGGTAAAACTTTTCACATGCACAACCATCTACAAGCAAATACAAAATACTTGTTATAAAATTAACTATAAAATATCACAATTAAACTCAATTTGATAGATAATTTTAAAACTATTAACTGTGAAATTGCAGTACCACTATAAATATTTTTGAAGTCCTCAATTATTGTCCCAATAAAACTATAAAAGTATTTCTAGTCATCAAACCTCCACAAAAGATTAAATATTTATTTCTATAAAAAATTAGGCAATTAGAGTTAGAAACATAGAATACCTTTGGCCCTAACAAAGTGAACGGCGGACGTCCACGAGTCTCTTTTGAACAAGTTATCATCGCACTTATTTTTGACTAGTTTTTGAGGAAGGACTTCTGATGTTTTCTTGATGTATTTTCATAGATCTCGTTTCTGTTCTTTCATATCAAAATTTAGATCATATAGAGCTTTATAATCTATTTCAACAATGGGCCTTTTTCTCCTTCTAATTTTACTTTAAAACACGCAACTATTTTATTTGCTCTGATGGACAGAGATACCAATATATATAGGAGTTATGAATGCTGTGTTTTACACCTACTGCCAAGAAACTCAGAAAATAAGGCATTTCTTCTCAGCCGTGGATGAGCCGAGTTGAAGATCAGAGCCCGATGTAAAGATTTTGCGTGGTTGGGCTCTGGCAGCTTTTGACTGAAAATGCACAAAATTGTGCGTTTCCTCGCCAAAACTGCACATTTTTGCGCATTTTCTTGCCAAATGAAAGTGCATGATTTTGTGCGGTTGCAGGCCAATCCGAGATAGGTAATACTTTTTCTGACAACTCCATTCTCGAATTTGTCAGAAAACCCGACCCCACTCAGATACGCTTCCATTCACTCTATTCTGTCTCTACTCTCAAGGGTTCTCTGGTGTCAGGTTGCAGCTTTTTCTCTTCTGGCCGTTGGTCTTGGAGTCTTTCTTGGCGGAGGTCTTTTTGGGACTAGGAGCAGCCATGCCTCACCCAGTTAAATCAGATCATCCTCAATCTGTCACCAAAGACCTCGGGTAGGGATCGGCTTAAGTGGACTTTCAAAGGCTCGGGCCTCTTCACGGTGAGTAGCTTGTATGCTCAAGCTTTCTCCGGATACAGGTATATCTCCAATGAGGTTATGGACAAAGAGTGGTCTGGTCTGATTCCCAGCAAAGTCTCTTATTTCCTTTGGCAAGCTCTTCAAGATCGGTTTGCCTCAAAAGCCAACCTCCTCTGTCTTGGTCTGATTCATCCTTTTGAGGCTAGCTATGTCCTCTGCGGGGAACCACCTTCGCTCGGTGTCTCCCTGGAGATGGGTGCCCACCTCTTCTTCACCTGCTCAACTGCTTCCCGTGTGTGAAACTTCTTCGCAAACTTGGCTGGAATCTCTTGGGCCTGTGGAGACAGTCTCAATGGTGCTCTCTCACTTTGGCTGGGTCTTATGCCTATTAGAGTGTCAGTTCGCAAGCTCTGGTTCTCCATTTTTTTCTCCACTATTTGGAGCAATTGGCTGCTTAGAAACGAGGTCATCTTCCGTGGCACCAGTCCTAATGTTGGTACTCTTATCACGACCATCCTGAGGAGAGCGTCGGAAAAATTTGGTCTAACTCCAGAGAAGTTTTCTGCAGACAAGATCTAACTATGGTGATTCAAAGCCTTCTGAGATGACTGCAGCCTCAAACCCGGCCTCCTTAGATTCATTGGCAATTCTTTTCTTGTATCCAAATTGTTGTTTATTCTCTATGGCCTGTGCCTGTGTAGCTCCTTTCTTGCTTTTTTCAAAGCATCTTTGGTCTTTAGTATAGGCCCTTTTGATATACATGTACATTTCACATATATATACTCATTTTTTTATCAATATATTCTACCTTTTCCAAAAAAACTCAGAAAAAAGACTCAGCTATTCCTTGGTCCGGATAAGAATAGAATATAAGAGGAATTGCGGATCACACGTTGCAACGTCAAAAATTGCACGATTACGTTGATTTTAGATCCCCATTTTATTGCTCCGTGTTGTGAAAATCAAATATTCTTTTTAACATTCCGCCCTTCGGAAAGCCAAATCAACTCAAAAAGGAGCCGAACACAATTTGATTCACACACCGTATGCTAGAGTTTAATTCACTTATATATGATCAACCCCAACACCTTGCCAGTTTGATCATACCCATCAATTAACACTTGGTGCTGCTTCCAATTCCGAAAATATTTTTAAGAATAAAGTGTATCTGTCATAACTTCCATGATCTACAAATTAATGAATGCAACACTAATACGAACATTTCTTGATTCGGCAACATATCACGTTTAGATGCTCTTTATGAACATTTCCTGATTCGGCGAGTTATTCAGGCGGCCTTGAGAAGTTTGTTCTTCGAGTTTCGAGTTTCGAGTTTCGAGTTTCGAGTTTCGAGTTTCGAGTTTCGAGCTCCTGGAATTCACTCATATCACTTTGCAACAAGATGGTCACCATGGAAGGCGGTAAGTTCATCGTCCCTTCGCGTCCAACTTCTACTGTTAAATTGCTAGCTGCAAAGTAGGAGTTTGAGAAGGTTTTAATTCCAAAACTTTTCACTTTATAAATGTTTTATAGTAACAACCATGTGAATATCCTCGTTTATAGATTTCAACAATGTACAGCCCAAAGTTATACACTTAATGAAGCCCCTCTTTTATCACTAGCTATTTGGGAAGCTCGAGCTAATTGTGCTAAAATCATGGACACTACAACTCCAAACAATTAAGTGAAGTCGGTTCTCACAAGGCTCAAGAAACAAATTAAGTTTATTTTAATCCTCTCGGTGCTTATTTTAACACAATTTAATAGCTTTGCAACTCAAGAATTCAGCTAGCTTGCTCATTCAATTGCATCATGATCTAGCTCAACTATCGAAATAAATAAATAAAAATTATTAGTAAAGTTTTGTATTCTTCCAAATATTTCTAAAAGAGTAGATATATCATTAGTACTAAGGTACTTCGCCTAAAATACTAGATAGACACACATCATAATATAATAATAAGTGATATCTAAATACATAACCTAAGATTGTCTGCAAGGAAAATCCAAACCCAAAATCTATCCTATAAGTTCACCAAAAGCAAGGAAATAATATGCGAAATGAAGAACTTTTTTAATTGATATCATGTAGTATCTAAATACCAAATGAACCGATTAATATTAATTTGAATCGGATATAACTTTTGAACGATAACAAAATTTTCGAAATTAATAACTAGCTACACCCTAATCGATTCCGCAGTGACTAAATAATGCACTAAGAAACAGAATATTTAGATATGTTGGTGGATGGGGGAATCCGGAAAAGGTGTCCCGTAGCTAGAAATATGTATAACAAATGTAAATGTGAAGTTGGCATATTCCAAACATCTTCTTTAATGACCTTTTATATTTAATTTGTTAATAAATGGAAGTCCTCAATTAGCTGCGATGTGGATTTAAATAAGATAAAGAAGATAATGTAGGACAGAGAAATGGATACCCTAATGCTCCACCGTAGTATTAGTGTTGAACAATGGATACCCTAATGTTTTTCTATATTAAAAAAATTGTAAGAATAATATTTCAATAAAATCTAGAAGAGATAAAACTAAATCTGTAGGGTCAACCAGGAAATCGACATTTGATAAAATCTTAATCGTTGAATGTAAAAGTCATACTTGTCGAGATAAAAAAAAATTGACACTTGATAAAATCTTAATCGTTGAATGTAAAAATCATAGTTGTCAAGGGACATTGTAAAATTTTCCTTTAAAAATGAGATTTTTCGTTACCAACAAGTTCTTTTTCATTTTAAGGTGTTCAAATGTCATTTTTTTTAAATAGTCGATTTCTTAAATATCCATTTTCTACAATCATTCTCAATAAATACCAAAAAAATCATAGAAAATTTTAATCTTGGGGTGGAATAATCTCTCATGTCAGCAATGAGTGGCCCTTTTGGGTCATGTGGAAAAATATATAGTGTGGTAGATCATATTCCCATGTTAAAATTGAGACTTGTTGGTAAAGTTGCAATATCTCAACAAAAACCATTATTATTCTTCAGAAAATGTTCTGCCGAGAAAAGTATCGAATAATTTTATAGTAGTCTCTCTATTCAAAGACGAGTTAATCTTTGAATAAAATATATGCGGGGGCAATGAACATCGTAAAACCTACCTTAAAATTGCCATTTGATAAAATCATAAGCAAGTCATATTTGTAGTATCTTAAAATTTTCCATCATTCTTTTCTTTTTGATAAGTTAACTTTATTCCAATAAAAATATTTACATATTTATAGTCTCAGGGGTGTTAAATTTCTCGATATTCGCAGTAAAACCCTACCGTGATAAAATCCAGTAAAAAATCTTCGACATAGAAAGAGCACCTAACATTATGCCAGTAAAACTATTTAACACCCAAAATTTTTTTTTTCTATAGCTACTAGGGATGGAATGTCAAAAGTTAAAATAGGAGGATTGAAATTTTTGGTTGGGATCCCTAATTACGTGCTAGGAGAGAGAAAAGCAAAAGATGATCTTATGCTTGATATTTTCCAAAAGAAAAAAACACACCAAGGGATGGTCATACGGTTGACTTTAAGCTTTTTCCTTGTAACAGAAACCCGGAATTGATGCCTAGCTAGTTGACTCATACCCATTGACTAAAGAACAAGCATTAATTTGGGCTGAATTTTTTTGAAAAGGACAAGCATTGATTTCTTCTATTTCATGCAATTTCATATTTTCTTAATTGTTATAATTAAGTTTTTTTAATGATCATCTGTTATTTAGATGCTCGACAAACCGAGTGCACAGTTTTGAGTCATGCAGTACCGAAAAACAATCTGACTTTACGACTCCATCAAAAGAGAGATCTGGGTAGGTTGGGAAATTGAATTAATTTACCAGTCTGGGAGCTAATTGCATCATACTGTTCACTGAATCTGTGCAGTTCCGCCCTTCTATTTTGACTACTTTTTTAAATAAAAAAATCTTTGACTACTTGAATCACAAGGAACGTAAATTAAACACTCTCTCTCTCCAATGCTGGAAAAATCTCTCCATATACATATATAACAACATGCCAAGCGGTTAATTAATCACCGAGGGTATTGTTGTAGTTTCAATAATTTTTCGGTTGATTCTTTAAAAATACAATATTAAATATTTGTTAAATTTTTTTTATTAATTTTCAAAATATTTCACTCGACTATAATTTAAATTAATCAACTTAATAGACGTGAATATCAGATGATTAAACCAAAACATATATATCAAACAACATTATCCTTTATCTATAAAGTACGCACCAATTTAATAGGGAACCTCATCTGAGTACGTATGACTTCCAGAAGAATGTAGATTGCTTGGATCACGATTCACCAGGGATATTTTCCCCTTCACAAGGAAAAAATGAATATTATGTGCATTATGTGAGGAAAATTTTACAATGTTTTTCATTAAGATTTTTTTCTGAAAAAATAAAATTGTATTACTCTAAAAAGTGTTACACCAAGAATATCATAAATATAGTTTTTCACCGATACAAAAGATTTCAAGAGCTAATCCATATTAATTCTTTTGAAATCATCGCCTGAATTTATTACGAAATTAAAACCCCAACAGTCTACAAAGACCAATTAAAATCTCATCCCGAAATCGATTCCTTAATAGCATTAAAAAAATCTGATATTTCTCATTTCCATTGTTACAAATTATCATGTGCAATATCGATCGTTGTTTTTAATTTCTGCAACGTCTTCTAGATAGTCACGTGGGTTACATTTTGGTCACTTATCTAAGATTTCTCCACCCGCTAATAGATAAGTTCTAGTCGCCAAATGTTACTTTTTGCTGGCCACATCAATTCCAACTAATAGTAGCCAAACACGTGTAAGACACGACACGACCAGTGATCTGTTCTTCAACAGCTAGATTACGTGGCCACCCAGTTGAAAACCAAGGCCGAAAAAAAGTAATTAGCAATTTTGATTGGAAATTTGTTTCTTCTAGTTCTATTACAAGGAAAAAGGTTCTATTTAATCAAGATGCCTTAAATTTAAATACTTGTGAATATAATTATGGTACATTTTTTAAAAAAAGAATCTTATCAAATTTCAAAAGATTTACCACATATATATATACACACACAGAGTTTTATGATCAATAACCACTTCATTCTCCTTTCAAAAGAATAACCACTTCATTCGAGTATGGAGATCTTTTATTATTCTCAAACAGAAATTTCTTTACCCTTATGGAAATGCAAAACAAATGATATAGTTGGTTTAAATGTGCGCATATTCCTCTTAGTTGTAGGTGGGGGATGAAGGTGCGACAATTAAGTGATTTAAGTCAACATTATCAACCGTCGAAAACCGAAAATATATATATTCGTCCCACGTTATCATCCACTATTAAGGGCAACAAACGATATTTTCGGTTGGATATATTTTTGGAGTTATTTTAGTGTATGTACTCATATAGCGTATATTATTATTGTATTTTAATATGTGTTATTTGATACCTAAAGTGTGGTATTTTTGATATATTCATGGTAGACAATTCTCGAGAAATATAATACTTTATTTATTAAAAAATAAATTCATAGGCTTATACTATATGGTTTAGTCCCCGATCAATCTATGATGAATCTATTCTAGTGCCAACTTTGCAAAAAGCTTACTGATGTGAAATCACTTGCCACTTACGTCAAATTCCTGGGTAAGGTCGTAAGGATAATGAGATCTTATTATCATTTTATAATTTCTGCGTTGACAAGTGACATTTTAAGGTGCCAATGCCTTAATGTCCCATGTTCCGGTCCGGATTTGTCCCGAAATTTGAGCATGTCATTTAGGATAGACTACAAAAACATGAATATTTAACATCTGTAACAGTTATTTTACTCAATAATTTGTTAAAGGAGAATTGGTCTAACGGCACAAGACATAGAAAAAATTTCCAAAATTCAGGGTTCAATCTCGAGAGGTGTAATTACTTGGTATAAAAATTTACCTAAAAAAATATTACTCAAGAATTTGTTACACCTGGCGAATTTTAAATCGGGCTACATCAAGTTAGAATCCACGGATTTTATATATTATACTATTTTTGTCTCAATTTAAAAACCAAAACTGTGAACTTTTAATTTGAAATTTTGAAAATTGAGACCTTATGATAAACCTTTTACGAGTGATGATGTCATAAATGGATATTCCTTATAATCTATGAGCAATGCCTTGAAGTAAGAGCAAAACCCGTGCACCCCGCAAAAAAAAAAAGAGCAAAACCCGTGCAGGTTTTATTACTTATATCCTTTGTGTACTTCAAATTTTGGATGGTAGAATATTAAAATGTAAAATAGCACAGACATTCGTGGAGTTGTCCTACTAATAGCGAACCACTGGATAATGTCACAGAGCGATGAGAATTCCGTACTTGGAACTCAGCAGAAGACGACCGACCAGACACCAATTACCAAAACTTTGTCAAATTAAAACTCGTTCCAAGATATTCATATGAATATAAAACGATTTCCCGTAACGATAAACGAAATATTTACCATAAATTAAATATCTGAATTTTTTATATCTAGGTAGTATCTAGAAACTTATGAAATCGATTAATTTATATTCAAGTTGGTAGATCCGATAAAAAGACTTCCCGTAATGATAAACAAAATATTTACCATAAATTACATATCTCGATTTTTCATATTTAGGTAGTATCTAGAAATATATGAAATCGATTAATTTACATTCAAGTCGGTGGATCCGGCTAAATTTTTATTCAGTAATACTTTTATTGTTTGAATTTCTTTCTTTTTTATCAAAATCATCTCGTACTCGAAAACACAATAATCCATTTTTCAATTAGGTCGAACCAAAAAGACGGCAAAATTACTCTGACCATATTTTAACACTAACACGTTCTTATGATTTAAACTCGAGAGTTATTGTGCGGGTATCCTAAAAATTTCTCATTTTATTGATCATATGCTCAGAGAAAGATGCTGGAAACACGTGCGGGGCGGGGTAGCACGTGCATCATGGGGGGGGGAGGGAGCTTAGCTGTGAGCAGTGGGCTAGAACGGCCAATTCTTGCCGGGTTGACCGGGGACAACAGTGTCTCTCCCTTTGACCGGCCGTTGCTCGTGGCACGCACTCTCTCTACGTGCCCTTCCACGCGTGTCTTCTTATGCCCACTGCACGACACCGCCTCATGTTCATGCAAGTGGTGTTTGGGTAATGAACCGGTGAATATGAACTTGTTATTGGGAGGGAAATAACAATTAAAAATAGCTGATAATATATCTTAGTCTGATAGTTTACTCTTGGAAATTAATTTTATGAACAGACTAGTTTATATTTGAATTTATTCTTTTATCAAATTTAGTACATTTGCATTTTTTTTAATTTCGAATTCAATTTTTTAGCTTGTGTGTTACGACCTCATACTAGTTAATTTAATACATCTACGGTTTTTTATTCTGTTCAAACTAGTTTTTTTAAAAAGTGTGGCACGAAGATTATATTAAAAATACGAGTTATAAAACAGAAGAAATAAATACAATGACAAATAACGAAGACACCAGACAGAAAATAACAACCAATCTGAAGACTGAATGGTATGGGTGGAAGCGAAGGGCGGACGAGAAGCTAGGAGAGCCAACATCCAAGGTGAGAAGTTGCCGAGACAAGCTACGATCAATAACCACAAAGTTATCTCATAGACGCAACTTCGTGAATATTTAAATGCATACGAAATGCATGCAAATGAGATACTGATTCAAACTAGTGACCGCCACTGAATTGAAATACATCTCTTGTTCTTCTGTCTCTGTCCTTTGAACTCAGATGAATTCAAATTACTTGCTAAATTTGCCCTTTTCAATTTTGCGAATGCGAATTTTACGTGCATTTTTTTACTTGATGTAGATACTGTGAGAATTCTTCAGACTTCAGAGTTCAGTCAATTACTCTATCGCCCGACCAACAATTTGGCAACCTCATTTTTGTTAATATTGTCCTTATTTGGCCAGACTTTTTTTTGGGTAGGTTTTCTTCTAGGGTAAGTATTTTTTGCCAGACTAATAATGTATATATTGCCGCTGGTTCCCGAGATGTGATACGATATACTTTCCTATATGGAATTGTAATTTAATTAAATATATGATTTACGAGCACAGACACACAACAGTTTCTCTCCTTTTGTAGTCACGCCTTAGAAGTCATCCGCGTCTTCTTTCTTATTCTCTGAAAAATAATGTATTACTTTAAGAAAAATAATGAACAATCACGAAGCACTTAAATTAATAGGCAATAATTGTTACAGATTAATCAGAAATTTTGAAATCGCATGAACATTTAAAATTTCTTATAAATAATTTTATCTCTTTTTTAAATATTATCTGATTCAAATTTAGATTGGTCAGTAAAAAAAATTCGTCATTTTCACTGAACATGAATGCTAAGTAATACAAAACATAGATTGAAAATACATCGATGACTTTGGTTAAAGATCAGTTTCTCCATGTTGGAGTCCACGCATTTTGCCACCAACAGATCCGACCTTTTTTTTTTTTGAAGGGAATTACCTTACACCTATTGGGATATGAGCCTATGACCAGATTTTACTTGAAGATGGACAACATATGAAACAGCACAACTAGGAAATTCTAGATGACGACATTTCATTTGTCTGCTCACGGTCCCCCTCTCTCTCTCACTTTAGCCACGCCATGTGACAGATTCTCCGTCCTCACTGGCTCTAGGAATTGACGTATTTTGGCTATAGAAAAACAAATACCGACTCACGAAAATAAATTAGGGCGATAGAAAATAATTCAGATTTTTCTGTAAATGGAAAAAAAGTTAAAAATATCAAGCAGTGTTAATATAACTGACAAACATATAATTTTATTATATAAAATTTAGATCCAATAACATTAAAGAAAATAATGGTTATACGATCTGTTTCACCTCTAAACACGTTACACACAGAAACGTACAGTGCGTGGGATATTCTCATGAGACTCAAATTCTCTGGGCATTTAAGCTTTGGTACCCGACCTCCGTTACGAACCTCTAGAAGAAATATTTAGTTTATCTTTATTGTATTTTGGCTTAATATGACTCATTAACAAGATCGTATAATTATGAATATACGTAAGATTATATGGATTCTTTAGCTCGATTAAAATATGAATTTGTCGAACTAGTTAATATGGAAATACAGGCAAATAGGGTTCCGCTTAATCAACGACGCCCACTTATAACCGGGCCCACAAGGGACGCCATCAAGAAACCACCACTACCACGCTATTAATGTTAGGAAAAATTATTCCGTAATTTTTCAAATTTGTTTAAATATATTTAAAAAAAATTTTATTTATAAAATACATGCGAATATTACTCATATTTAATTTTATTATACTTTTAGATTTTAATGTTATCCACCCAACAAAAATTTCCTTTGTTTTCCTTTTATTTAATATTTCGTTGGTGGGTCGAATAAAGTGGTGGATGGACAACCTGGACCCCGCACTTTCCATTCTGTTCATCTTTGACCTTTGACTGCCCCACCTACTATAATATGAGCAGACAATGGAAGCCCTCCCCCTCCCCTACCAATTGAGTTATGTCTTTTTTTTTCTTTGCCCTCGTGGCCCCCACTCTCTGAGATCTCTCATTTTCCACCCCCTAACTTTTGGGCGGATACAAGTATCATGAATAGACAGGAAACGGGTAACAAAATGATATAAATCATCTTCTAACTTAAACAAAAAATTTTGAATTGTAACAAACAAAAAAATTAATATTTATTGAAAAAACTTTATTAACATAAAAATATTTTATGCAGTTCAAACATATATTAGTCTGTCCAATAAATATTGAGATACGAGGTGGAAAATTTATGTACAAAGGTTTTTTATCTGTTGTCAAGCTCAATCAACATAATTGTGACTAAATTGTCGCATCAGGCTCGCCCGTGGCTTTGACCATAATAATTGAATCAAACGACCATTTTATCTACCGTAATACTTGGTTCTTTTTCAACAAATTATCAAATCTTCGGCATGCATGGGAAAGTGACGAGGCGTTACTAATTTATCAACTAGGGAAGAAATCAATCAGATAAAAATTATAATTGCAGAACAGATACACAAACCACGTGATTCTCCAATCTATTTGTTATTTTATGCACCTCATTTTATTTGTTTACTAAACTACATTATATGTTTTCTAAATATCCAAAAATTTATTGAACTAATCTACATATAGACTATAAAAACACTTCCTACCATTTTTAACGTAATTCTATTCATTATATTCGAACTCAAAATCCGTCGTTACCCGATTTGATAAGTAAATCTCATTGATTTTTGCAGCCATGCCATGTATACAACAGGACCATGCGCGATTGTAAAGTCGCTGCCACGCCCAATTGGGCTGCGAAAAGCTTTAAAGCAGGTGAACTTTTATAAGAGAACAGAGAATTGATCAAGTGCTACCCATTTTATGAGCAGATCTTCCATGGAGCTTTTTTTTTCCTTCCTTTTTTTCGCCATCACAAAGCCAAGATTTGACTCACCACCAGACTGTAAAGGACGCATTAAAACATAATGTCATTTCACTCAACGATCCAAAGGAAAAGAACAAAGAGAGTACAGCCTGTAAGTGAAAAGAAGACGACAGAGATTTTATTTAACCCACAGGTAGCTAAACGGGGTTGTTGCATAAACAATTACTATGGCCGCTAATAAATGTGGAACAAACAAGACAGAATGAAACAGTGCACTGCAACAGAACATTGTCCGAATAGGTTGTTTTTAGGGATATCTTATAACCGGACATTTATTGGACCGATTAATTGATGTTTAAGTCGGTTATAATCTTTGAATGACATCAAAATTCTCCCAACAAGTCTTGAGCAATGGCGTATTGTCAATGACTCAAACTCAAAACCTCTGATTAGTAATTACCAAAAACAAGTTGATCTAAGAAGATTTTTTTGTTTATTTAAAGTTTCATATTCGAATTTACAATAGAAAGTTTGACATTTTTTCTACTCTTTGTCCATATTGTAAACACGAATATTAGAGAATTATATATAAAAAGAGATACAATGATTATCAAATCCAAAATTTTAATTAAAGCATAGTAAGTATATGGTTTTTTCTAAGGTACAATTGCATTATCTCCTGCTAGTGAAAATGCAGAAATACCCAAGAGCTGCCACACATAAAATAAAAAATAGGATAAATACGACAATAGAAGCAGAAACAAACCATGTTGTTGTAAGACCAATAATTTTAGCCGGACATCATATAGCAACAAAAACGTCAAACACTACGCCACCACCTTTGATGGAAACGGGAGTTAGATTTTAACACTGGGCCGCGGGACCTACGAACAAGCAAGTCGTACTAATAATAAATCCCTTTCATTTGACCAAAATGATTAATTCCCTTTTCCTCCATTCTTTTAGACGTAATTACTGTTCCGGAACTTTTGATTATAATTGTAGAACCGGTAGTTTTACGTTTAAAAAAATGGAACTTCAACCAAAACCTTTTCACATAATTCTGTGGTGGTTCACGGAACTACATAATTCTGTGGTGGTTCACAACTGTTGGATACGATTGGTGGTTCACATAACTGTTGGATACGATTGAACCAACTATTCAATTAAAAAAAATCATGGTTTAGCTTAAAAAAACTAAATTTGACCCGGTTTTACATGTCCTTAGTTAAGACGATTCCTTAAAAATTGATATCATAACTGAAAGGTTTCAAAATGGTTAAAAAAACTTCGGCCACGGCTTAAGTTAGAGAACCGCCAGTTGGACGATTCTAGTCGAACCATGGCTAGGTCTACCTTGCCTTTCCTTCCAAATTCTCTCTCAACTTCCAACTTATAAGTCATGTCTCACCAAAACTAAGATTAATCGATTTAACAATTGTCCAAATATCCAAAAAAAAACTAATAAGATTATTAGGTTCCAAAGCGGAGCAAATGGCACAACACGTGTGGCAGGTAGAGTCAGATAAGCCCCAGCGAGCTGGCGTAAACAACACACGCCCGTATAAAAGGAGAAGAAGCCCACCTCCTTGCCTTGCCCACTCCCTCTCAGACAAAACACGAACACAAGTCCAGTCCGGAATTCCTCGCAGATGCCGAGGAGTTTAGAGCCGTTGGATTTGTCCCTCCAGATTCCCTACCACTTCAGGTGCCCGATCTCCCTGGAGCTGATGCGCGACCCCGTCACCGTCAGCACCGGTCAGTCCTACGACCGCTCCAGCATCGAGTCATGGATCGCCACTGGCAACACCACGTGTCCGGTCACCCGGTCACCTCTCTCCGACTTCACGCTCATCCCCAACCACACCCTCCGCCGCCTCATCCAGGACTGGTGCGTCGCCAACCGCTCCTCCGGCGTCGAGCGCATCCCCACCCCCAAGCAGCCCGCCGAGCCCGCCCTTGTCCGGTCTCTTCTCTGCCAGGTCGCCTCCGTCTCCGGCCCGGCCCACTCCCGCCTCTCCGCCGTTCGAAGGCTGAGAGGACTCGCCAGGGACTCCGATAAAAACCGCCACCTCATCGCATCCCTCAACGCCAGGGAGATCCTCATCGAGGTCCTCTTCGGGAAGGGATCCAACCCGGTTGAGTTGACTCACGAGTCGCTCGCCCTGCTCGCGACGTTCCAACTCACCGAGCCGGAGTGCGTAACCGTCTCCTCCGACCCCGACCGGATCTCCATCCTCGTCGGCCTCTTGTCGCACCCGTCGGTCGATGTCAGGGTCAACGCCGCCGCGCTGATCGAGATCGTCGTCGCCGGGACACGGTCGACGGAGCTCCGGCTTCTCGTGAGCGACTCCGACGAGGTGTTCGACGGCGTGGTCGGGATCCTCCGGAGCGTGTCCTCCCCGCGCGCAGTGAAGGTCGGGGTGAAGGCGCTGTTCGCGCTATGCCTCGCGAAGCAGACGCGTCACCGGGCGGCGGAGGCGGGGGCTGCGTCGGCGCTGGTGGACCGGCTCGTCGGCGGGGGGCTCGACAAGTGCGACGCCGAGAGGGCGCTGGCGACGGTGGAATTGCTCGCCAGAGTGCCGGCGGGGCGGGCGGCGCTGGAGGCGCACGCGCTGACGGTGCCGGTGCTGGTGAAGTCTATCCTGAGGGTGTCCGATAGGGCGACGGAATACGCGGCCGGGGCGCTGGTGGCGGTGTGCTCAGCGTCGGATATGTGCCTCCGGGAGGCGGTCGTCGCCGGGGTGATGACTCAGCTACTTCTGCTGGTCCAGAGCGACTGTACGGACCGGGCCAAGAGGAAGGCTCAGGCTCTGCTCAAGTTGCTCCGGGACTCGTGGCCGGAGGAGTCCGCCATCGGTACTTCCGACGATTATTTCGTTTGTAGTGAAGTGGTGCCGTTTTGACCATGCTTTTTCATTTTTCTATTTCGGCTATTTTGTTTCTCCTATTTTCTTTTTGGGTAGAATTTTAGGTGATTATTCGGGTAAAAAAAAGTAGAGGTGGAAGTTCTAGTTTGGTAAATATCGGAGGAACGAAGCCCCTTTTTTAGTTTTGTACCTAAGAATTTCTTTTGTTAAAAATATTACCGGCAGAAAAAATTGTTGGAAAGAAGAATTTGGTTAGTATTGTCTCTTGGTTGTTTAATTCTGTTAGGTTTTTTACACTGACTATTTAAATAATTTTTCTCATTCTTAAAATTTGAACAAATACCAACTTTGTTTAGGATGCTCTTAGCTGGGAATTGTGTGCTGATTGGGTTGGTTGGTAATTCAATGCTGTGTATAGTTTATGCCTATTTCAGGATAGCTTCGCCACAAAATCAGATTCGGAAATTGAACACCTTGACCAGTCTCTTTGACTATGATGATGATAGTTGTGTGAGAGAATTTAATTGGGGTATGGATACGTATCAGAATTTAAATACTCGACAAATATATTTAAAAGATATTCGTAATTATTAAAACCAGATTCAAATAAGTCAGATCCTGCAACTATTTATTATATGCCTCATTAAATCTTCATTGAGCAAATCTTTTGTAGATACTTTCCGGACCACAAGGTCGTAACTGATTACTTTATTATAAAAAAAGGTCGTAACTGATTTTACAAGAAATCACATAAATTTTTTTCGAATTAACCCAATTTAATACTTAGATACAAAAAAAGTAATGGTGGCGATATTGGCATTTGCCTAAATTCCCGTGAATGTAATTTCTTCAATAGTGTTATTTATATTCGTAAATTTTTTAAATAAATCAAAATATTTTATTATTTTATTATAGTTTGAATCTTGAATTTTCTTAAAATTAATAATGAATTGTGCCGTTAAATATTTAGCTATTATTATAATTGCTATTATTATTTTCACCTCGAAAAGCAAAGATGGGGAAAGGTCTAATTTTGTATGAAGGATGGACCAATTTCTCTCTCTCTCTCTTTCTCTCTCTCTCTCTCATGGCATGCTGGTGTAATTGCATCCCTGCAAAATTTCCTGTGCGAGCCACTATCTATTATATATATATATATATATATCTCATTAGTTTGAGCTTTAATTGACTTTTCGATCACGCATATTCACCAAAAATTGTATTCAGTTCAGACGAGAGATCTTAAACTGTAACGAATTACTTAATTTTTATCTAATCTATTTTTTATAATCTAGAGTAACTTCATGGTACCCAATGTTCTATTTTTATCTAATATTTTTTTTAATCCATATATGACACTCACATTTTATTATAGTGTATCCTATATGAGTTCAAAATTTTACATTATTATAGTGTAAATTTTATTTTTCGAAAAAACTACTCTTAGGTACGAGGCGACAGAGTTATTGCAAGAAAAGGAAGAAACAGCCTGGATTGTTTACAAGAATCCGAGGTGGATCCTCTAAAATCACCATCAAATAATGAGAGACTGTGCCCTAGACCACGGACCAGTTTCTGTTGCTCAAATTTGTCCACCACCATCCCAAATGTGAATGGATCCTCACGATTGCAGTGGTCGTAAGTAGGAGTCCTGTCACTATACGCACACTGGTGTAATAGGCGTGAAATTTCGGGTCAAAAGGGACATTGTACCTCTTTATTATAGACTACCCTAGAATCCAAGAAAAAACTAGTCAAATTATACGAAGATACAAAAATAAACACAACATGTACAAGATTGGTGCCATAAATTACTTTGATTAACTAACAAGAGAGAGTTGTTTAATTTAATTAAGAAGCCTCAAATTTGAGTCATCTGTGTTAAATATTTGTTGGAAGAACTTTGTCACTTTTTAAATGTCTTAATCAGGTCGAACCTGGATTAGTCATCCCTGCAGGTGTCCAGATACTGTGTGGTATAAAAAAAATACTAACACTCGTTGATTAACTGTTCTAAACTAATCATGAGAAGCTTAGGTCAACTGAGTAAATATCTGGTTACCAAAATTTTCCCCATGGTCTAAAAAACATGCAAGAGGAGATTATATTCACATGGGCTGGTTGGTTTTCCTCATTGGTTCGATGGCCACTTGTACTGGTGGTGGTGCTCACTCTCACATGACCCAGTCCCACTCCTCGTTAATTTTACTGGTAGGCCTTTTAGGTCACAAGTCCCAGGAACCTAAGAAAAAAAATGCTCTTGTCCTTGAGCCCCTTATAGTGTAAAACAACATGGGACCTCGTCGAAATTGACGTTTCCTTCGATCTGTTGGTTTTGGAATTTGGAAGCGTTTGGAATTCTTGAATTATTGGTGTCCTAGTTGCACACTCAGATATTCAGAGTTTATTTAATGTTAATTTTCTCAATAATGTCGTTTATCATTTGTAAGATTTAAACCAAGATAAATTTTACTTGAACTCACTATTTATTGTACCTACAACAGACTTAAATTGCCACTTCATTGAATTGATCACTTTTCTACACTTTTTTTTCCTTATAGTGAAACGATGTTATAATGTTTGGTTTAGTAGGGAGATGCAACTTATAAAAGTACTTTTTTTTAAAACTATTTGATATCAAAACATATACAAATCCGAGTCGAGTCGAGTAATTTACAAAAGTCGGGTCTAGGAAAGTTGAATTCCACGTTGTGTCTGGAATCTGTAGGCGAATATCAACAGTTGCTTCCAAATTAATCGATGCAAGTTACCCGCCGTCCAGGTTTCTATCTAGAGACTAATCTAGACCACATTTTACATGTGTGTCGGTGGGTGGTATTGCCTCGAAGGGAATGGATCGTATAGGACGCAAGCTATTGGCGATTTGAACTTCAAATTGTGCCCATTTTGTTTTGTTTTTGTCTGAACTATTTTTCGGTCTGGTTTATATGAATAATTTTCAATATTTTTGTTATTTTTTACCGTTACAAAAAAATACTCTTGTTATTTTTTGTCAAAATTCAGAACCTTTTTCAATTCCCCTTTTATTGAATTATTTTTTTCGCTTTTAAAATGAAAAGAATAGACAATAGGTTCAATTTAATTCTTCAATTCCTTGGAGCGGAGATATATAATAGTAGCATAAATCAACTATGTTTTTTTTTTGCTGGATTTGAAAATTTAGTTTCCTTTGAGCCATTTTACAGACCAACTAAAGTAACTAGCTAAAGCCCACTTGATATTTGGGCCAGTAAGCCCATCCCACAAATGAAATGGGCCTGATATGCACAAGCACGCACCAAGACCCGGTTCAATGTTTTAAAAAACGTGATCCGACCGAGCACCGTCTAACTTCATTGTGAAGAAGAAATTCCATCTGTCTCGCCCTTGTTATCGTTGACATGATACTGTTAAGGTGAACAATTTTGCTGTGATCACAACATACAAAATGTCAAAGTACAAACATGCAAATCAGATGAAAGCTTCGAAGTCATCGATGAGGTCAACGATACAATAATTGTTGGGTGAGTACATTCATTGTTAGGTTGATTTCCAAGTATCAAAGAATATCTTTATAATTTGCAGGTGCAGCTTCAGCAGAACCTGTCTACTTAGTTTTTGAGCTTAGCAGCAAGTACTAATATCAGCCACGTTCAGGGCTCCATGATCCGAGGAGAGAGTATCGAATTTCCGCGTCGGTATTGCAGCGTCTGTTTCATGCGGGCAAGGCTGTCGTCTTACAAATAGGGCATATGTTCTTCAAGGTTAGCCATTGCTTGATGCAGTCGGTGTGGAATTCGTGCCCGCAATCAAGTACTCCCAGGTCGTCCCCGTCCAAATGTTGTTCCTGAAATCGTAGAGATGAGGGTGAAAAACAAGCTAAAGATGTTGGCAGTAGAGAGCTGAATGAAGCGGCCTGACGACCCGCCTTCCGTAAAAAATCACAGCATAATGGAGGGGTTGGTCCAAACCTGACATATGCAACAGGGTTCTTGGTCGTCAGAGGACGCTGTAAACTGCTGCTGTTTCATCACTTTTAGGATGGTCTCCTCGTTTAGTCCAGTATTGACGACTCCGATTTGTTCCTCCAATGCCAACAGTTCCTGAGACACCGAAAATTCTAGTTCACAAGAATCAAGGTGGAATTCAGCAGGGCAGAAGTTATTCATCATTTTTACCTCGTAGGACATATTATCGACATCAAGTCGCATGTCTCTATGCCTGTCATGCATCTCCCCCATGCCATGATGTATGAACGGATCAAAAAGTAAATAATCCTGCATATCAGTTGAAAAGAGTCACGATGTCTGAAATATTGTTAGAGGCATGGATGCATAGACTCGAGTCGCAGCTGTTCTACAAGCAGGATATTTGCAACAATTTCATTTAATTGACACACATTTTGATTTAGGGATGACAAAACATAGGAAGGATAGGAAGTACTTTTATTGGGCAACATTATTTGCTGCACATGCCACACACTAGAGAAATACCAATCCATGACCTCTTCCCTAACATATAAAAAAATTTGTTGAAACAGCTTACGACACACTAAGCATTTTGAAATACGGTCATCATCCAAAACGTGCCATTAAGAAACTCGCAAAATAAATCAAATCTAGTTATTTCATGCTCAGCACTACAATACAAAAGTTCAAATCAAGTCGCGAGGTAGGTAAAAAGTAGTGGAGAGCCCAAGAGAAATGCCATTGCTGCTGAAAAGCAACGGAAAAACTCGCTAAGGTGCCATGTAGAACCGGCTAGCATTCTAGCAACGAAGTAAAACAACCCAAAAAAATGAAGTACTAAGAGAACAACAGTATTTTCTAGTTTAAGATAAATTTAAGATCAAACCTCGATTCGTAGATTTTCACCCCTGCGCATTGCAGTTAGGACTTGACGAATCTGGTGCACGAGAAGAATATTGCCAATCAGTTCAGGCTCTCGTAACAATATTAAATCAAATCCAACAACTCAATAATCGGTCAAAGTCAAGCAGATACAGGCGTATTGTTAGATTTTTGGTGCGAAGGCGTAGTGGTAGATAATCCATCACATACACAAAACTTCTCTGCAAAGATAGCAGGCCTTGACCACTAAAAAATCGGATGTAAGCAAGGAAGCCACCTCATTTCATTTGCAGTCTTTATAGCAAACGATAATGTGTTTGAAATTTCTTTTTCTCAGACAGCAACAGAAGATTATGTCCACTTACGGCCTCAATATCAAGTAGATAAAGCTCTCTCAAGTGATTATATTCACCTAGCTAAAGAAAGAATGTGCCACTTGAATCTGCACCCAGCTTAAGATAAGAACATACCTAAGCATCTTTGCCATGTTTAGTTATAGAACTTAAAAGACCAAGAAATTGTTGCGGACAGAACAGACCTTATTGTAGACAGATCAAAAACTACTCCCATACAAAGTGATGAGTATTCTCGATAGAAGCAGCATTCATTACAATTTATGTTAAAAGAACCGACGAACTTGTAAAACCTAATCTCTTATTGGACAACACACCGGCAGCCATCACAGTGCATAACTGACCGTCAAGTTACTACAGCATGTGAAGTTTCAGAAATGTAAGTACGCTCGTGCAGATCATTCAATTTGTTACAACTGTCCCGTCACAAAATAGCTGAAGAATCTTACCATCATGCCGAACTAAGAAGCAAATACAATGAAAACAAGAGTTTTACGCAGGGACAAGTGCAGGTACAAACCTCGGATATTAGACGATGCCGTCCTTCAAAATCAGTAGCTAAAGCCCTCATTGAGCGGGGCAACTCAAGAGCATCATCGTTTTGTTCATCCATCATTGCGGACCTCAGGAAAGCATGATTTCTATCATGACTACTAGATCCAGACAATATACCAGCTTCTCTGGAAGAACTATAGGATCCGGAGGACAATGGCAGAAAATGATTACCATGACCACTAGATTCAGAGTCTAGTGGAGGAAACAAAGACCAAGGAGAAAATTCTGAAAACCTCTGCTGATTGACACTTGTCTGCTGGCGCTGAGGCATCCAGGAAGGACTCGGAATAGGGTGGACACTGGAACTAGGGACCATTCTCGTAGAAGTAGCACCTGAACTGTTGGCACTCCCAGTGCCTAAATTCCAAGCAGTTGATTCTTGTGTGGTATTTCTCATTTCAGGCAAAGGCACATATAGGGTATGGTTGGCACTGTTTCTTCGCATGCTTCTTAAGTTGCCTTCTACTGGTGAAGTGACACCTCTTTCAAAAGGGATAAACCAACCAGAAGAGCTTCCAGCTCTTGCATCAGAAGTCCGACTCCAGGGCAGACGATTTGTATTTCTGGAAGAACTGGAAGTGTCAATGGTATGAGGTTGGCTCTGACTAACGCTTGTATTGGAACGAGATGCTGCTGCGGTTGCTGCTGATCTCAAGTCCAGGGAATCAGTGGATGGTAATTGTCGGCGAGAAAACCATGGACCTGAACTTCTGCCCACGCCAGATGATAGATTCAAAGCTGTCGACTCATGCTGACTGGGATGTGCTCTCCTACCAAAGTTCCTCAGCAAATCCACATCCGGAGGACCTGTAGAAGGGAGGGATAAAGTGTTAGCTCTCATCCCGAAACCAACTGTCAAGTTAAGATGTTCACATGGACCAATACCCGGAGAGTTCTGCAGAGGAGTAGGGAAACTAAAGCTGCTAGAGGAATTATGCGGGACACTGCCCATCTGTAAACCATCATTTCCTGCTGGAGGAATGCAACTTGAACTTTCACCAAGACAAGAATGACCAGAAGTACCCTCCAGGGACTTTCTCTTGCATGATGATCCCCAACCTCCAAGAGTGGACCCTGAACCACTAGTTTCTTCGAGTAAATTGCCAGGGACACCAGATGAAGTTCCAGGGGCATCACGATAATTGAACAGAGAAGACTCTTGAACAGTATCACCCACATGATTAGGGGCTAAGACATCTGCACTACTCTGTCCGAGATTATCACTATCTATAGCATATCTTTCTGCAGTATTCAGATTCAACACAGCACGATTAGAGCTGGAACCACGTAAAAATGGAGGCCTGCTTCTAAGCTGATTCCCGCTAGCAGCAGTGTTGACTCTTTCACGAAAAATGTTACTGGCTGGTTCAAATTGACCAATATCTGACCTTGAACCAACCATAACATCACCTGGTGGCCATCTTCCTTCCATCTTTATCTCGTCATCACTCATGTGCGAACTAAATCTTGAGCTTGATTCTCCAGAATTCCAGCCATAAAATCTATGAACTTCATGGGAGGCTGTATTCATGCATGTTGTGTCCTCGGGAGATACAACATTGTTCGACAACCTTCCCTCCGCTGGATGCAGGATGTCATTGAAAGAAGACTGTTGACTCATGCTAGTGTTACTTCCAGCAGAACCGTGATCTACTTCAAAAGCTTCAGGATAGGGATCGAAAACATTTATTCGCCTATGCATTAGGCCTAAGATTTTTTGCCAAATAAGTTAGGGCCTAGAACCTTTGCTTTTCTATGGCACTATAAGCTTGAGAACCGTCTTCTTAAATCAAATAACGAATATGAACTCCGGCTGCAAGAAGGTAAAGCAATAATGACTATCTAATCACAAGTCAGTAGATGAAGAAAGAAACCCGGTACGTGACATGAGAGGATGAAAAGGTGTTAAAAATTGTTTTCAAAGCAAGCAATCTTCTCTTACTAAAGAGCAAAGACCTTCAGCGGCTTGTCTCCAACTGCAAACCAGCCAATTTCCTGTGTGGGAGAGAGGAAGAAACCCGAGCAATAGAATCAGAATCAAGGAATCAAGATCTGAAAGCAATGGAGATGGACACAATAGGACCAAGTTCATAATGCTTTTATTCCATCTATTGCTTTACACAAATGTATTTTGTTTTCAAGAGCAGTCTCAATATATTCAATAGTGCCTAATAATAGTCATAATTTATCCACACATTCAATCTTTGCAGCTTACTATTGGCAGTAAACAGCTAACGAGGCCGTCCGATTCAGCTAACCCAAAGCGCAGTTAACTAATGTACTAGAGAAACACAGTTTTGGGCCACATGTGAAGCCAACTCATTGAATGAGCACAGCAACAACTGATATGTAAGGATAGCATCACACCTCTCTAGGAGCACTTCAAATCAACCTCCAAAACACAAGCAAGCAGAACAAGTGATCAAATAGTCGAGAGTAACACGCCCAACAATTCCCGCAAACCGAATGCGTACAACACAAACAAGCATCGATGTAAGAAGTCTATCAGCTCTAGCAGAGTATCATACATATGCACTGAGCTAACGATACAAGGCGGGTACCCGTAGACGATTATCAAAGAACCTAGCTTTGTAGGAACCTCCTACCATATTCACCCAAGAGTTTTAGCTGCCCAGATATACCCAATTAATTAAACCCACTAAACTTCTCATAGAACACACTCAGACAATGAAACATATAGGCAATTAATTGGGCAGCAACAAAGTTCAAAAATCACAACTTTATCACATGCACAGGCAAAATAAACACAGAAAACTACAATCCCATGGTGGTGAAGAACACACAGAAGAAGGCAACATTAAAAAAACTGATCTTTACAATCAGGCAGATCCTCTAGTCTCATAAAATTGCAGGCAAAAGCTAAAGTTCACAACTTCGAAGAAAATAATTGCAACCCAGAAAGCCAAAACAACAATTGTGGTTGCCAATTGCTATAATTTTAATATTAGATTCAGAGAACTACCTGAGAGATGCAGGTATAAGGTTAACTAGATCAGATGGGTGAAGATGAGAATCGGGATTCTCCTCTCTCCCTCTCTCTCTCTCTCTCTCTCTCTTCCTCCTTCTCTTTTTTCTTGGGTTTTTTCTTGACTTTATTACTCCTCCTGTCCTGTCTTTAACTTGAATATTTTATTTAATTAATTGTTCCTTGTGTTCTGCTGCTTTCAGTTACTTCCCTATTTTGCAGGTTGAAGGCCTTAATAGGACAACCAGTATTCATTAATTTATTACCAATGGTTTTTGATGACTTTTTTCCAATGGAGAGAAGAGTTATTAATTAATCTCCAATTGGTGATATTGGAAACAAAATATTTATTATTGATTTTCTTACCATAAATGAATGTGGCTTGAGAGAAAGAAGGGGAGTAATATTTGTGTGGTGGAGTTGGCTTGGCCATTTACCTTTTTCTTATTTATATCGTGAAATTAAATAATTCAGATTCGAGCCGAGGATTTTAAAAGATGGTAAAAAATTTTCACAATTTATATGAGTGATTGTTGGTCTTGGTCATGTACCTTGGTGGTGAGGGTTGGGGATTTTGTCATAAATGGTCACTTTTTTAAGTCACTGAGAAGTATTTTTTAATTTATTCTGGTCCAGCATATGCATTATATTGGATGGGTCTTGGGAATTATCTAAATAGGCATTGGGCAGATCAATTTTCTTTATTGCACAAGTAGCTTTCAAGCAAAAAATTGGGGATCCATTACAGATGTTTTTTTCTCTTACGTGTTCTAATCTCATGCCTGATGAGGAAAAACTACACATGAGAGATGGAGCTTTTGGAAAGGGAAAAGGCCCATAAAATTCCAAAATAAGAATAGCCCACCCGAGATAGTGGACGAGAATGTGCATCCATTGTGCATTTAATAGGTAGACGTGGGCTCAAATTTAGCGAGGACATGACTTGTTTTTATTCAAAGGGATCAAAATGGATGAAAATAGTAATCTAAGTAATAATAAAAGAATTAGGGTAATATTGGAATACCCAATATATAATTTAAAAAGCTAAAAATTAGGGATGCATTACTTATGAAAATATTTTAAAAAAACTAAAATCCAAAAACCCTAAACGTGACGGTCACCCATTTTTTTGGACGCTTCTACTTGAATTGATGAAGAAACAATTGATCAATATTTTTCTATTGAAGATCGAAAAATTAATCAATCGATTGGCCTATTCTACTTGCTAATCAGCATCGAAGATGATTTATAATATTGGTACAATATACAGATGATATTAGTACGATATACAAATAATATTGGTACGATATATGAATAATATTGATACTATATATAAATAATACTGGTACGATGTACGAATGATACCGGTACGATATATAAATAATATTGGTATGATATACATATAATATTGGTACAATATACGAATGATACTGGTACGATATACGAATGATACTCGTACAATTAAAGGCCAAAGACTCAATCTTTCAACCCCGTCCAGATCTTTCACTTAAGCTTCGATCGATCAAATTAGTGAATCAAAAATAGGAACTAACCAAACCACGGGAAAAAATCATAAATTCCATCAAACCCAGATTAAATTGAAGCAAAAAAGTACCGGATCCGAAAATTATAAGTGTTCGCTTGATCAAGGTAATCTTTCGGATCGGAAAATTACAGTTGTTCGCTTGATCGGGGTAATCTTTCGAGAGTGACGTGGATCAGGAAAATTACAGTTGTTCGCTTTATACCATTTATCAATAATATAATTTATGAAAATTTAATTATGGAAATATTGGTATCTTGTACTCGGATATTGGTTTCCTTCTTCTCGAATATTAGTTTCCTTCTTCTACGATATTGGTGTCCTACTTTGAGATCGGTTTCCTTCTTCTCGAATATTGGTTTCCTTCTTCTATGATATTTGTTGGGATGGCGAGAAATAGGAAAGACTTATTTCCTATTCCTATTCCTATTTTGACTAGGTTTTGGACTCCTAATCTGACCTAGATAGGTTACTTGTACACCAAGAGTTTGTCTCTATATAAAGACATATTACCCTAGATTTTTGTATGGCTTTGTGGCTCAGAAACTCATCAATAAAAATTCTCCTTTCTCTCTGTGGACGTAGGCATTAGGCCGAACCACGTTATCTCTTGTGTCCGTATTCTTTGCGCGTTTGTTCCCTATTTGCTGAATTCCTAACAAGTGGTATCAAGAGCTAAGGTTGGAGGATGTCGAATCACGACACGAAATTTGCTCTTGTGAAGTTCGATGGTTCATTAAATTTTGGGTTATGGCAAAGGCATGTCAGGGATCTCCTCGTACAGCAAGGGATGGTTATTACGCTCTCGGAGAAGAAGTCCGAGAAGATGGAGGAGCAAGAGTGGGAAGAGTTGGAGGCCAAGGCAGTAGCGAAAATTCGCTTGTGCTTGGCAGATGATGAGGAGCCACTAGCTGGGTTGTGGAAGAGGATCCAGGTCGGAGTCAAAGAAGTTCAATGGAAGTGGTTTCAAGTGCGAAGAAGGGCACATGAAGTGGACTATCCAGGATGAACTAGGGATCAAAACAACGAGGAGGGATCGGCATCCATAACCATGGCCACATATTCAGATGGGTCGGATGGCGACTGGCTTTCTGTCTTATCAAGTCCAATGCATCCTGGTAATCTCTTTTCATTAAGGACCTTGGATTATAACAGTGATAGTTATAAATGTATGCTAATGAAGGTGGAGAAGGATGCGATGGTAGGGATGAAAGGTGAAAGGAAATACCTAAATGTTAGTTGGGAATATTATTGTAGGTGGAGTCACATTAATGGGTCTGATGAAGTAGAAAAAAGCTCAGGTCATATGAGGTTGGTTCGTATGAGAGAGCAAAGGCTTGACATGGATAGTTTGAGTGTAGTTGGGATTCGCGAAGACATGGATAGCAAGCTATGGTTGTTTCGTGGAGGCATAGTTGGCAAGGAACCATGGTTGTCTCAGAGAAGCATTGTTAGCTGGGCCCTGCTATGGTTGTCTAAAGGGACGTGCACGTCAAAAGTATTAGATAGGTTTTGCATTGGGCATGCAAAGCCATTGGTGACACCACGGACGAATCGTGTATCTCACTCAAGGTCGAACAGTAGAGTTTGAGGCGTGTCGAGAGTTTTACTTAGTAGAACAAAAGGTTGCCTTTGCATGCTATAGAGAGTAGCATTAGTTTGAGGCAAAAAGGTCTAACGGAAGAGCGGTTCAAGGTTGCGGAGCATAGGGCTGATCGAAAAATAGATGGTACATCTATTAGTCGCAAGGTTGCTTCAAAAAGTGGACTCGCTAGTTGGGGTTCAATGGAGATTGGAAGGAATAGGCCAAGCAAGCTCGGAAGCTCGAGCTTGGGGGCTGGCTCCAAGTGATTGAACAAAAGGTGAAGAGAAAGTTGAGATGGTCTTATTGATACAGTTATCTATGGTCCGAGATGAAATCAGTGGAGTCGGATTAGTTTTGCAAGATCTCATGGTTCTTTATGGGGTGGTGTTTTGTCAATGTGGAGTTTGTTGAAGTTTGGGTGGAGCTTCATGGTTCTTCCACGAGATGATTTCTTACCAAGGTGGAGATTGTTGGGATGGCGAGAAATAGGAAAGACTTATTTCCTATTCCTATTCCTATTCTGACTAGGTTTTGGACTCCTAATCTGACCTAGATAGGTTACTTGTACACCAAGGATTTGTCTCTATATAAAGACATGTTACCCTAGATTTTTGTATGGCTTTGTGGCTCAGAAACTCATCAATAAAAGTTCTCCTTTCTCTCCGTGGACGTAGGCATTAGGCCGAACCACGTTATCTCTTGTGTCCGTGTTCTTTACGCGTTTTGTTCCCTATTTGCTGAATTCCTAACAATATTGGTGTCCTTCTACTCCGATATTAGTTTTCTTCTTCTCTGATATTGGTTTCATTCTTCTATGATATTGGTTTTCTTCTACTCTGATATTGGTATCCTTGTAGTCGAATATTAGTATCCTTCTTCTCGGATATTGGTTTCTTTCTTTTATGATATTGATTTTCTTCTATTCTGATATTGGTCTCCTTCTTCTCTAATATTGGTATCATTCTACTCTGATATTCTGAACAAATACACAATGCATACCAATACTATTGCATACACATACCAATATAATTGTAAATTATACCAATTACAATACAATCACATACCAATAATAAAAAATATGTGTACCAATTTTACTTAACAAACACACAAATGCATACCAATATGATTGCATATGCATACCAAAGGTTCACATGCAAAGCAATCAGATCATCATCATTTGTTCCCCTTTGAAGTAAAAGCATGGAAAAATCATTATTTGAATAATCGTATATACCAAATGTTCATTTACAAATATACTAATATTTAATTATTCAATATCACATTCCATGTATACCAATTTCGTGTAACGTGTATACCAATATCATAGCTTAGAAGTTGAAGCAACCCATTTACTTGGATCCTAGCGAGGCAATTCACAGCTTAGAAGGCTTCGCTGGCTACAATTTACCATTCAAAACCATCTTAAACCTTACAAGCATAACCAACAAAAAAAGTACATAACCCAGAAATAGAATTCTCCAGCTAAATATAAAAAGACAACCAAAACTCAGAAATCGAAGAAGCTTGAATAGAAACAATCACACGAATTATACCAATACAAAAATATTAATTTACCAATACAAAATATTTAATTATTTAATATCAGTACTGTATGGCATGTAAATCAATATCAGTTAACATGCATACTAATATTACAACAAAAGAAACCCATCAATCGGTGCCAAAGAAAGAGATTGAAGTATATAAAAATTAATACACAGATCTATAAAGAAACAAGCTAATTAGCACAAGCACAAGGGTTGTTCACGAGCTTTAGATCCTCGTCTCGCTTTTGCAGCAGAAGTAGTCGACGGCCAGTCCTAAGATGACGGCCAAGAAGACATCGTTGTTGACGGCGACCATGAGAAGATAACTACGGAAGAGTCGAATAGGAGCGATGGATGACCGAGGAAGAGTCGGCAAAGCTGTTTTCCGTCGACGGAGAAGAGTTATCAAAGGAGAGGAAAGGCTCTGTTCGAGAGAGAGGAAAGACTTTTTCGGTAGATTTTTTTTTGGCAAATTCGCAAGAGATTATGGCAGAAATGAGATACTGAATGAGATCCCTAGCTGGGGTTTTGAGTAAAAATCCCATTATGCCCCTGATGTGATAATGACCATTAGATCTGAAAATGAGTTTTAAAAATCAAATCCTATAGCCCGAATTTAGTCAATATCATGAGGATGATTTTTATGTAGTCCTCGATGAATCCAAATCCGGTAGATTGAGGGTTCCTACTAAACTTGACTTATACCAAAGAGATAGTTAATCGTAATATTATATAATATCATGTCCCAAAAATTGAGCATGTCAATCTTCACGACTTATAACCCACCAAAATTACCCATTAACATTCTCGACTCCTACTTTTTTGTGTAATTCTGATATCAGATTCGAGCACTTTCTTTAAAGGATAAATTATTCTCATGTCCCTTATATTTACTAAATTGACGATTTAGTCCCCCATGTTTCAAAAATTATTCTACTGTCCCTTATGTTTAATTTTATTATACGTTCGGGTCCCCGACTCACGTTAGCAACTCTCTTTTTTCATTTTTGTAATTGAAATGATGAACATACCCTTAAAAATAAATAAAAATTCATCTCCTTCCTCTCCCTCACTGGAGATCCCTCGCCAGAATAAAAAAAATCTTTGTCCCTCAATCTTCTTCCCGACCAAACAAATTTTGGGTAAATATTAATTAATCAAGATTAGATTTGTGACAATCCCTCATCTCCTTCTCTCTCTCTCCCTGGATCTCATAGTGACAGAGACGACGTTCAACTGACAACCCCTCATCAAAAACCCATCTCCAGTTCAAAAATCCATCAACAACAACAAGCTCCTCCCTCATCTCCAGTGCAGCGACAGACCTGGGTAGAGGCGCAGTGATAGACCTGAGTTTGTGATGGTTAGAATCGGACGCCGCGAGAAGATGGAGAGGGTGGTCGTAGCCCTCTCCGAGGAAGTTCAATCGACTCTGCGAGAAGGTGGAGAGGGTGGTCGTAGCCCTCTCCGACGCCCCTGGGGTTGTTGTGGATAAGCGGAAAGGTGTCCCTGTCGCCCCTGAGCGTCGTTTGTTCTAGTTCAAGATGTCCCCGTCGTCTCTTCTAGGCTGAATCAGAGAGTGCATGTTGGAGACGTCGGTGGTCTAACTTGGGAGGTTCGAGGATTCGTCAGTGGTTAAATCTGATTGTTGATGGATTTCTTTATTCAATTATTGATGTTGGAGATGAGAATTGGGAGAGGGTTTTTTGGTTGCCGTTGATGTTGGAGATGGACGTCGAGAGGAAGGAGATGAAGTTTTTTACATGGCGGTGGAAGCGTTGCCGGAGGTGGATGTCGAGAGGAAGGAGAAGAAGTTTAAGGGTATTTTAGTCATTTCAATGATAAAAATAAAAAAAATTACTGACGTCAGCAAGGGACCCAAAAGTATAATAAAATCAAACACGGAGAATGTGAGAATAACTTTTTAAACACGGGAGACTAAATCGATGATTTAGTCAAACCTGAGGGATACTACAATAATTTGCCCTTCTTTAAAAGATGACTCTCAATATGTCTTTTACGTCTATGAAAATCGAACTCACAAACTCCTTAATTGAATTCAAGTATTTTACAACTTGTAACAAAATTTTCAACTTTTCTAACAACTCCCATTGGTATAGTGACCCTTACTTTTCAATCATTTTTTGGGGGTAAAAGAGTTACTATTTAGCACAAGAGATGTTGATTATTACCGATGTGTAATTGTGTACTTTTTTCTCATACGGTTAAAAGGGAGAGGATGTGACGAAGTTGGGCCTAGCCGGGCTTCGGACATATGTTTCAACATGAAAACAATTGGTGGGCTAAACGCTCGACTTTGTATTTGAGGAAATTGTTTAACCTCCAATTTCAAGGTGGATACTATCCTGACTAAAAGTCATTTTTTCAGTTTAAGTCAAAACTAAATCAGTTATTAGTGCCATACTTCACAGGAATTAAAATCACAATTATTTTTCTGGATTAGTGCTATGATCTACAAGAGATCACAACTCTTGTGAATCGACCCGTTTATACTTTGTATTAATCTGCACAATAAATATGCATCGGGCATTTGTGTCAAAAAATACTTTCTTTGCAATTAGTAATTGGATATTAATTTTTGTGATCAATGAGTTGACGCGCAATTATACGGGCTATAAATTGTAGTCAATCTGAATTTAAGCACTTTCTAGTTTATTATTGAAGTGGTCTTACTAACAAATATATACTCCATTAGAGAGAGAGAAAAAAACTGAAGTTAAGTCCTGAAAATAAAATCAACCTAGCATTCATTACAGGAAAGAATCTTCGTATACCGTTCCCCCTGATTTGGTAATAATTTTAGTCCCAATAGAAAAATGAAACTGAGCGGTTGAAATTGTCGAAGTCCTTTGCTATTTACATCGCCACCCTCTCTCTAGGAAGCACCGATATTTTCAATAAAAGGAGGCACCGACATTACTACTGAAAATAAAAAACGACAGCATTAATTTTACAGAAATTCGTTTCAGAAATAAATAATTTCTCCTTAACCTTTGTCCTTGATTTGGTTAGAGTCAAGATCTGGTTCGGGAATATTGACAAGGACATTTATATCTTCCTTGTTTCCCTTTTTCCTATTTGGTCAAAATCATGTTATTTTACTTATGATTAATTAATCTAAATTTTAATTATCAACATCACAATTGTATTTCGTGTTTGAATTTAAAATCTCGGATTAACGATCCTCGGAAAACAATGTTATCCCTAAACTCTGGTATCCAATCAATGTTTTCTCCAGGTCCGCCACTACCAGCCCTCTTCTAAAAAAGGGCAGAATCTCTAAAAGTCCAGCCATGATCCAAATATCCCCGGAAAGGGCAGATTATCCCCCACTCTTAAAAAAATCGAACTCCCAATTACATCCCAGGCACACCACTAGCAAGCGGGTCGCTTGTGACACGCGATCAAAGCATTGCGATTTTTTTTAATTATGTTATATTTGATGTATTTTTAGGTTCTTATATAAATGTATATTTAGATGACTTATAAAATTAGTCTTTTTAGATGTACTTGTAGGATTCAAAATATTGATGACAGAAAATTAAGTTTAGCAATATCAATATTAGGCGAGTATCTACCCTGCCTTTTTTTCCCTCCCGCAGGTTTTACTTGCCTCTATATCCACCGAAAAAATTGGGCCGCTGGTCATCTCCCCAAATAAAGATCCTAATCAGCAGACAAAACACAGACACTAACGCAAATCCCTCAGTTCCCGAGAAACCTAAAGACCAAAAGTCCATCTCTTTCTGACACACACAATCTAGCTACAGAGGAACACCCAAAAATGGAACCAAAACAACTGGCAGCCTTCCTCACTTCTCTCGTATCTCAACTCATCTCCATTCTAATGCTCCTCTTCCCTTCCCTCGACAATAACAACTGCCAAAATTCCATCGATCCCCTAATTTCCCCCCTATCCTCCAATTCCCAGGAGAACCTAAGCCTTCTTCCTTTCATCCGCTTCTTCCTCTCCACCCAGCAGGCCGTCGCCTCCCTATCAAGACTCGACCTTTCCCGGAAACGGAAGAGAGCCCATTGCTCGGGTCCCGATCCTGACCCGACCCAGAAGGCGAGCGGGGCCGAACTCGGACCCCGACTCAGTGAGTTGCTCCGAGTCGTCCCCAACCTGGACTCGTTCAAGACCTTCTTTAATATCGGCGCCTCCACCTTCGAGTGGCTCGCTGGCCTCCTCGAGCCGCTTCTGGACTGCCGCGACCCAGTTGGGTCTCCGCTCGACCTATCCGCCGAGCTCCGGCTCGGCAATGGCCTGTTCAGGCTCGCTTCCGGTTCGACCTACCCCGAGATAGCAACCAGGTTTGGTGTCACTGAGTCGGTGGCTCGTTTCTGCGCGAGGCAACTCAGCCGCGTCCTGTGCACCAACTTCCGCTTCTGGGTCGCGTTCCCCAATTCGACCGAGCTGGAATCCATTTCCAAGGACTTCGAGGCGGCCACGGGGCTGCCAAATTGCTGCGGGGTTGTATCTTGTAAAAGGTTCAACCTTGCCAAGCAAAACGACCGCGTTCAGGACGAGACCCTCGCGGTTCAGCTCGTTGTCGATTCGTCGTCCAGGATTCTGAGCGTCGCGGCCGGTTTCAGTGGGGACACGGAGGACTACAAGATCCTAAAGTCAACGACTCTATACACGGACATCAGGGAAAAGAGGGTACTGAACTATGATCCGGTTTTGGTCAACGGGGTGGAAGTCAACCAGTATCTGATTGGGGATGGGAGGTACCCTTTGCTTCCCTGGTTGATGGTTCCTTTTGCTGATCCTAATCCAGGGTCGAGCCAGGCCAGGTTCAATGAAGCGACTGAGGCGGCCCGTGTTTCTGTGTCGAGAAGGTTCGATGGCTTGAGGAGCTGGGGAGTGCTGAGTGGGGCAATTGAGGAGGAGTTTAGGACCGCTGTTGCTTTTGTTGGGGCTTGCTCGATGCTTCACAATGTCTCGCTTGCAAGAGAGGACGGTTCTGGTTCTGTTTCTGGTTCTGGTTCTGCACCAGTTGGTCAATGTCAAGGTGAAAGCGTTAGTTTGTGTCTTGACGATGATGTGGTCGATGCGAATGCTGCTGATATTAGGAGCGCATTAGCTGCAAATTTGACTTGAACTTGAGAGTTTGCGATAGAGTTCGATCCCACATGGATTGTGAACGTATGATGAGTTCGATCCCACATGGTTATTCGGTCTGGGGAACTCGAATTGTCGATCCGATGCAAGTCTGTTACTAGTAAGGGACATGTTTAGATTCATAGCAGTAGCTGAAACCATTTTTTTGTAAGTGAAAGGGGTTGAGACCATTTCTCATGGAACTGAGTTGGTCAGTTAGAAGAAAAGAAGAGACTGCTTATATTGTACAATGCAACTATCTGTTGAGTCAGGAAAACAACACAAATTGGTTCAAGATCAAGCCAATCTATGGTGTCAAAATCGTGTAGAAACGAATTGGATGAGTGTCTTGATAAACAAATGGTTTGTCCATTGAAGCTTCCATTTGCATACATCTTTAGCTTGCTACCCAGCCAGCCCCACGTGTGGTATTAGCTACGTATGATCAATCAATGACGGTCTGTTTTTCCGAAGCCACTCGAGACTAATCAAGGTTCGAGCGAACACAATTTGTAGTAATACTGAATAGCCAAACTTGTTTAATTTAGGACATATTAAGGCATCAGTCAAACTTTTTTCATCGAATGAAATTTGCCAGTGTTTCGGTCCAGTGAGGTTAGGGCTCAAAAAGCCCAGTGGACATGTTTCTTTTAAGGCCCTTTCGTTTTTCTTTCCAAACTTTATCTACTTGTTTTTGTTTTTGTATATTGTATGGATGATCCGATCTGAAAGAATCATGATCGGGAATTACTTCGTTTTTTGAAGAAGGGGCGAAAGAGAATCACGAGACAATTATTCGAACTCTTAGTGAAAAACTTTATTTATTATCTTATGTTTATTTTTCGTGAAAAAAAATTGAAGATGTGGTTTCTTCAAACAAAAAGGAGCTCATTGAACTATTCAATCAAATGAATTTAAACATCTTTCTCATCTCTTCTCGCGAAAGAAGTGAACATCTTTCACAATTCTTTGAGAGATAGTTCACTAATAGACCAAAGGATAAGTAGTTCACCAATATATAAATAGCTCGACGCCTTCACATTCACGTAAATGTTAATTTTTTATATTTAGATCAATACCAGATTTTATAGAGCGATAATTTTTTTAATTATATTTTTTATATTTGTAAAATTTTAAAAAATCAAAATTTCTTAAGACGGATATATATATATATATATGTATGTATATGTATGTATATGTATATGTATATATATGTATGTATATGTATGTGTATGTATATGTATATGTACATATACATACACATATAGATATACATATACATACACATATAGATATACATACATATACATATATATATATATATATATATATATATATATATTTTATATATATACATATATATATATATATACATATATATATTGTTGAGAAATAAGATCGAAACGAGTAAAACACGAGACACAAGAATTACGTGGAAACTTCATGACGGGGAAAAAACTACGGGCAAAAGAGAGTCGTCCACTATGCGAGTCAAACATGTTACAAGGGTTCCGTCTCGACTACTCACAAAAGACTTAGGCATAGGTCGATATATATAGGAGATTATTACTCTATTCTAAATAGGAATAGAGCTCTACTCTAATTAGAAATTTGGAACAAATCCTAACAAATTTCTACCTTGGACCAAATTCTATGACTCCAACATCAACGCTGCTCCACTTTCACCGTCAACCCCTAAGGGCAATCATCATCAAGCACGAGCACTTACCAAGTTCAAGCAATGCTCGAACTTAGTACCAAAAAATGGCTTTGTGAACATGTCTGCAGGGTTGTCCTGGGTACCAATCTTGCTCACAATAATATTATCTTGAGCAACATGCTTTCGAATGAAGTGGTACCTCACATCAATGTGCTTCGTCCTCTCATGATACATAGTATTCCTCGTGAGATGAATAGCACTTTGACTATCACAGTACACTGTACTGGCCTGTAGCTTCTCACAAATTTTACTAAATAAATCTTTCAACCAGATAGCCTCCTTAACACCTTCAGTTATAGCCATGTACTCCGCCTCAGTGGCAGACAATGCCACTGTGGCCTATAGACAAGCTCTCCAACTAATAGCGCATCCTCCAAGAGTGAAGATATATCCAGACAAGGACTTGAACTTATTAAGATCTCCAACATAATCTGAATCCATGAAACTAACAATTCCATCACTGGTGCTTCCAAGCTGTAGACACACGCCTTTGGTACCCTTCAAGTACCTCATAATCCACTCCACTGCTCTCCAATGACCTTCTCCAGGATTTGCCATAAACCTGCTAACAACACTCACAGCATAGGCCAAATCTGGGCGTGTGTAAACCATAGCATACATCAGAGAACCAATAGCACTGGAGTATGAAACACCAGACATGTAATCGACCTCAGCAGCCGACTGTAGAGATAAAGCGGACGAAAGCCAAAAATGTGTACCAAGAGGAGTACTCACAAGATTACAAGTCACATCAAACCTGTCAAGTACCTTTTCAATGTAACTCTCCTAACTCATAAATAATTTCCTTGCTCCTCTATCTCTGGCAATTTCCATACCAAGAATCTTCTTAGCTGGACCCAAATCTTTCGTCTCAAACTCGCTACTCAATAGAGCTTTGAGCTTCCTCACCTCTCCTTTGTCACTGGCAGTAATTAACATGTCATACACATACAGGAACAAATACACTTGGAAATCGTCGCATAACCTTTTCAGGTAAACACAACTATCATACTTGCTCCTCTCATAACCATGAGAAATCATAAAAGAATCAAACCTTTTATACCACTAACTCGGAGATAGCTTAAGGCCATACATGGACTTTTTCAATAAGCACCTATGGTCTTCTTTGCCTTCAACATGAAAACCCTCAGGCTGTGCCATATAAATTCGCTCCTCAAGCTCTCCATTCAAGAAAGCTATCTTCACATCAAGCTGTTCAAGCTCCAAATACTGCATAGCGACAACACCAAGAAGAGAACGAATCAAGGTATGCTTCACAACTGGTGAAAATATCTCATTAAAGTTCACACCAGGAATCTGACTATATCCTCTAGCCATTAGCCTAGCCTTGTATCTAGGCTCTTCAACTCCAGGTATACCATCCTTCTTCTTGAATGCCCACTTACAACTGACAACCTTCTTATCCTTAGGCAACTTAGTAATTATTTTTGTGAACAGATTCTATCTCTTCCTCCATAGCAACCAACCATCTCGCAGAGTCTTTCGACTTTACAGCATCTGAGTAACTGACGGTTCTTCACAACTATCAACTTTTTCTGCCACATTCAAGACAAAAGTAACAATATCAGCCTCACCCAACTTCTGTAGAGGCCTGATAATTCTTCTGGGCCTGTCTCTAACAATAGAATATGCTGGCTCCCTCTCAACTGTGCCAACATTCTCAACTTCATCAGACAACTCATCATGAGTAGGATCATGGCAATTAACATCACAGAAGGAACTCGCTTCTGGATCAGCATCAAACTCTACCTGCACTTTTGACTTTTGCAAATCCACACTTGGAGCATTGGAAACACCAGGTGACAACCTTCTTATCCTTAGGCAACTTAGTAATTATTTTTGTGAACAGATTCTATCTCTTCCTCCATAGCAACCAACCATCTCGCAGAGTCTTTCGACTTTACAGCATCTGAGTAACTGACAGTTCTTCACAACTATCAACTTTTTCTGCCACATTCAAGACAAAAGCAACAATATCAGCCTCACCCAACTTCTGTAGAGGCCTGATAATTCTTCTGGGCCTGTCTCTAACAATAGAATATGCTGGCTCCCTCTCAACTGTGCCAACATTCTCAACTTCATCAGACAACCCATCATGAGTAGGATCATGGCAATTAACATCACAGAAGGAACTCGCTTCTGGAGCATATCTGTCTCTTTGAAAATAATATTCCTACTCAATAAAATCTTAGACATCTCGAGACACCACAACTTGTATCCCTTCACTCCAGAAGCATAGCCAAGGAAGAAATATTTCACAGATCTTGGCTCTAACTTGCCATTATTCACATGAGTATAGACATGACACTAAAATATCTTCAAATCAGCATAATTATGAAGATTTCCATACCACAATTCTTCAAGTATCTTACCATCAAGTGATACATGAGGTGAACGATTGACAATGTGACAGGCAGTGGAAGCAGCTTCAGCCTAAAATGACTTTGGCAAACTATCATTTGACAGCATACAACGAACTTTCTCCAATAAAAATACCCTCATTCTTGCAGAATTCATCAAACTAACTAGAGCAAAATTTCAATCCATTGTCTGTGCGAAAATGCTTGACATCTCTCCCAGTCTGCTTCTCAATCATAGTCTTCCACTGCCTGAAAGTGACAAAGACTTAATCTTTGCTCTTCAAGAAGAACGCCCACACCTTTCTCGAATAGTCATCAATGATAGTCAGCATAAACTGGGAACCATTCTTTGATATAACTTAAGATGGTCCCCAAAGATCAAAATGAACATAGTCAAGTATTTCTTTTATAGTGTGCACACCTTTCTGAAAATTGACTTTCTTCTGCTTGCCAAACACATAGTGCTCAGAAAATTCTAGCTTTCCAATACCATGTCCACATAATAATCCTCTCCTATTCAGCTCGGTCATGCCTTTCTCACTCATGTGACCAAGTCGCATATGCCACAATGAAGTATTCTTAGAATCTGTCAACGAGCCAGATGCAGCAGCAGCAATAGTCCCTGTAACTATAGAACTCTACAAAACATACAGGTTCCCAACCTCCTTCTTGGCCTTCATATGCACTAATGAGTTCTTACTCACACGAAGAACTCCACATTCTCTGGTGTACCTGTACCCTAATGAATCAAGGGTACTCAGCAAAATCAAGTTCTGCTTCAAATCAGGGATATGCCTCACATTTGTCAAGGTTCGAATGACACCATCATGCATCTTGATCTTCACTGTGCGAATACCAACAACCTTGTAGACAAAATTATTTCTCATGAGAACATTACCCTCCGCACATTCATATGTTAAAAAATAGTCACGGATGTGACACATATGAAACGTATAAGTAGAATCAAGGACCCAAGCAGCATCAACTTTAGACTTTCTATCAATCACTGACAAAAGGTCTTCATCAGATTCTTCTTTCTGAGTGGTGGTGGCAACACTAGTACTGCCGCTATCAGAACTTTCTCCTTTTGGAGCACTGGACTTTTCGCCCTTCTTCTTGTTCTTCAACTCCGGACAGAACTATTTAATATGCCCAACCTTATGACAATTGAAACAAGTCTTATCCTTGTGTCTTGACATTGATTTGCTTCTGCTCTTCTTCCTCGAACCAGACTTAGCATTCCTCTATTCATACCTCCCCCTCACAACCAAGCCAGTCCCTTGGCTATTTTCAGAGGAACTAACAGTGTGCTCATCAATTCTCTCTTTCTCCAAGAACGAATCATAAACATTATCCCAACTCAAAGTATCATGGCTGAACAACAGAGTATCCCTGAATTGCTGATAAGATGCAGGCAACGAGCACAATAATAATAAAGCCAGATTTTCATCATCATACTTCACATCCAGAGTTCTAAGATCAGCCACTATATCCTTAAATTCATTAAGGTGGTCATGAACAGACTTATCTTCTTGCATCCGGATAAAAAATAGTCGTTGCTTCAAGCACAGTTTGTTGGTCAAACTCTTGGGCATGTACAACTTTTCAAGCTTTGCCCACAATGAGAAAGCTGTCGTCTCCTTCAATACGTCCCGCAAAATATCATCTGACAAGTGCAACTGAATCTGACTCACAGCCTTACGATTCTTTGACGCTTTCATCGCAGCATCCAAACTCGAAGGCAACGACTTTTCATCAAGTAGAGTATCATTCAGCTCTAAATATGTTAGAATAGCACGCATCTTCACCTGCCACAAGAAAAAATTAGTTTTTCTCATCAACTGAAGAATCTCGTACTTCACCGAAGTCATCCTGAAATACCTCGAACCAAAAAATCAGCCCAAAAATAGGTTAGAAACCAAAATCAGCCAAAATAGTTGACTTTTGGTCAACCAGTCATATAGTTGACCAAGTCAACTAAAAAATTATGGTTTTTTTTAATCCCAAAATCTTCACGGGCGTGGCTGGACGGGGGGCCACCACAGCTGGCAGACGGTGAGCGGGGAGCGGTGGGGCAGTGGTCTGTACTCCTCCACGAACAACGGGTTCAGATCGAACCACAAGAACCCAACGTGGGTTCCTTCTTCTCGGTGACGGATCTCCTCCTCCCGAGGTGCGGCGACGGAGCATGGGGAACTGTAGCCTCCTCTAGGCGACAGTGGGGCCACGGCGGGTCGCAGGGCATTTTCCTCTCCTCTCCTCTCCTCTCCTTGCTTTGGGTTCATGCAGGAACCCAGAAAACCCGACAAGCGGTCTTCGCTTACCGCTGCGACGGCTCCTCGAACGATGACGAAGTGGGCGGCGTGCGGGCGGGTCTCGACGGAAGGGACGCGGACGGACCTTGGGTGGCGAATGATCGGCGGCGGCTGCTCCAAAATCCACGATCTCAATTTCCCCGACTCCGAAATCAACCCTCATTTTTTTTCGTGTCGGATACTCGAGTCTCACTGATCTGGCTCTGACACTACTTGTTGAGAAATAAGATCGAAACGAGTAAAACACGAGATACAAGAATTATATGAAAACTCCAAGACGGGGAGAAAACCACGGGCAAAGGAAAGCCGTCCACTATGCGAGTCAAACAGGTTACAAGGGTTCCGTCTCGACTACTCACAAAAGACCTAGACATATGTCGATATATATATGAGACTATTACTCTATTCTAAATAAAAATAGAGCTCTACTCTAATTAAGAATTTGGGACAAATCCTAATATATATATATATATATATATATATATATATATATATATAAAGATAGGAAAAAGTGTAGTGTTGGGGTAGGTTGATGCGGGGTGTTCCTAACTTCGAGAGATGACTATAGCAAGCAACAATGATGAGTGTCGTTTGGCGACCAATTTAGGTTTGGATACACGTCTATCCGTCAGCAATAAGATAAAGTCAAATATAAATATTATTAATCAATATCAACATTTCATAATATTTATTTTCACTGCCAACTCCGGTGCTTAGAAGTAAGCAGTATTATTCATACGTTCGAATATATGAAATAGAAACTCAAAATTTAAAACTTCTCAAAAATACTACTTACTTAAAGCTAACAATAGTAATAAAAGGAACAAAGATAGCAATCAATCAAGAGTCCAGGTGTTTTGTTTATAAATGGCCCATGGCGAAGGGGTGTGATTAGGTACAGAATTCCCTATTCCAAACAGTTTGGAGTAAAGGCACGCAGATTTTTTTTTGCAAAGACGCAGAAACACAGGGACCAAAATAAAAAAAGTTACACGGGCTAATATAGTAAACGGGACATGCCACAGTCGCAAACACGAAAAATACACTAGCCGATATGACATAATGGGGCATGCTAGTATCACATAATATGGTATGCCAGTATCACATAACGGGGTATGCCAGCGCGGTCCCCTTCACTCCAAACTGTCAAGAATAAATTTTTTTTACTTCTTACCTAATCCAAAGCCATGGCGAATCAAGTTACCAACACCACACAATGCATGATAAACTTCATACAAGTTTATGGCCGAGTAGTTACACATTCAAATTCATCGTTCAAAATATTCTTAGAGAGCGAGATGTTGTATCTTTTTTTTTTGCCATGTTTTTTTATCTCAGTAAATTTCTACAACTGAAACTTATCTTATTTTTGTTTTTTTTATCTCTGTTATGCTACGTCAAGATTTCAATGTATATGTAATTTATTGATGTCGTTTGGTGGGTAATTAGGCTTTGACTCAATTGGAGACGAACCTCTCCATCGACTTCACCAAATGCTTGACTTCAGCTGTGCCACAGCCCACAGTTATTTTGTTTCTAACCTAATTTATTTTGCAACTTGCAATGTCTTCCCTGTCATACTTCTAGTAGTGGAAAACTATAATAAATATATGTTTATTTCTACATAATTATTAAACAATTTCGATCCGAATCCATACCACCACAACACAATGTCAAAACAAATTAGTGTTTAAAAATTAAACTACGTTACATCTCACGTGAGGAATTCTGAATTTCACTGGGTTGCTTGATAGATAGTCATGTGAAATTTGTTTTTTTCTCTCAAAATAACGTGAAGTTTTTTTTTCTATACAATATATATGTAGTTGAGATGTACATCACCTGATCCCTTTTCGAAGGGCGGGCCACTTAATTAAGAGACTGACTTGAAGCGATGATAGTTATATTTCAAGTCCTCAAATCTCAATTTTACCAACCCCTCACCAACTTTATTGGCCCACCTCCCAACATTCCACCAACAAGTTGGCGAGCCCACCCACCCCAACGCTGCTCAGATAATCTCATAAACCATGTTACATGGATTTTATTTTCTGTTTCCACTAGGATCATAATTCATAACAATAGTCTTAGTTGAAAGATATTTGGTCTAACGGCACAAGAGATATGATTAGTAGTATAAAAGAATTTACCTTAAAAAATGGTCATAATAGGCAAGAAGAGAGAGAATCAATATCCAAAACACACTACTACAAACAAATTAATTAAATATACATAATATAATATAACTTGTTCAAATTTGTATCAAAAATTGTTTGTACCTCCTCGAATTTGTTAACAGTTAAAAGTCAAAATTCATCCAATTTTTTACAACACATTCTCTCATAATAAATATAAACTATAATACATGCTTGATGAATTTTTTTAGCATAACTAGATCTTGAATTTGAGTCATTAAAAATAAATTAATATTAAATATTTATTAATAGTACTTTGTCATTTTTCGACTCAAATTTGTTTAGTCCATTTAGTATGCCACATACCACCTAGTATAAAAAAGGCAGACAAACTTACTTAAGAAAAATTTGTAAACCTTCGTCCTGATGTTATATGGGCGTCATAATCAGATAATCATAATCTTTGATGTAACACCACCGCGCCTAACTTAAAGGTTAGTTAAAAATCACAAAACTTCACGACCACAAGAAAGAAAAAATTCTGTCGGAAATTAAAAAATTAATTACCAAAAAAGCTTGCACAAACGCAAAGTGATCATTGGGCCCCACCATTACCCACAAACCCCCAAAATCCCACCAACTCCGGACCGCTCTGTAACCGGTCCAACAACCCCACTGAACCGGGTCGAACCGGAATCCACTATCCAATAAATACCTCCTCTCAGGAAGGACTCAGAAACCATCACCAGATAACTTCTAATCCCAAACCCAAGAAGAAAAAGAAAATCACATCAATGGCAACCGACGGAGAAACACAGGTGAAGAGGCACCAAGAAGTTGGCCACAAGAGTCTCCTCCAATCTGATGCCCTTTACCAGGTTATTATTATTATATATATTTCTCATTGTAGTCGAGAGCTGTCGGAGTCTATTTAGAACGGATGGAGTCTTTTATTTTTATTCTTCTATTTTGGATGTATGGTATTTTCGGCCATTACATGTGCTAATTACTAATTAACATATTTATTAATCTTCTTCCCTTCTAATTTGTTTTGACATCAGTACATACTTGAGACGAGTGTCTACCCAAGAGAGCCGGAACCCATGAAGGAACTCAGAGAATTAACAGCCAAGCATCCGTGGTATGTTGCTCAGTATGTTCAAAATTTTATAGTATAGTTTTTTATACCACGATATTCGGACATCTACTGGGTCGGCTTATCTAGATTTAAACTTGGTACGAATAATATATGTTTAACGTGTACAGGAACCTCATGACGACCTCAGCCGACGAAGGGCAATTCCTGAACATGCTTCTGAAGCTCATCAATGCCAAGAACACTATGGAGATTGGAGTCTACACTGGCTACTCTCTTCTGGCCACCGCTCTTGCTCTTCCTGAAGACGGCAAGGTAACGATTTGCAAATAACTCTGATATTAATTATTTCCGACAATGTTCGAATACGAATAATTTATTTGTTTTATTTGTCAGATTTTAGCCATGGATATAAACAGAGAGAACTATGAGCTAGGTCTGCCTGTTATCCAGAAAGCTGGCGTGGCTCACAAGATCGAGTTCAAAGAGGGTCCCGCTCTGCCTATTTTGGACCAAATGGTGGAAGATGTAAGACTTTTGTCACGCTTTCTAATTGTTATACTCGAAACTAAGTAAGAACAATTTTCGAGGCGTGACACATTCATGATTCATATGATTTATGGTGGTCACTTAACAGGAGAAAAATCATGGATCATACGATTTTATATTCGTGGATGCTGACAAGGACAACTACATGAACTACCACAAGAGGCTAATTGATCTCGTCAAGGTCGGAGGGCTGATCGGCTACGACAACACCCTATGGAACGGATCCGTGGTGGCCCCCGACGATGCTCCGATGAGGAAGTACATCAAGTACTACAGAGACTTCGTTTTGGAGCTCAACAAGGCTCTCGCTGCTGACCCTAGGATCGAGATCTGCATGCTTCCAGTTGGTGATGGGATCACTCTGTGCCGTCGGATCAAGTGACCGGGTCAACTGGGTCAAACCTGATGATGACCTTTGGTTGGTGACCAATTAAGAGAATTGATGTACCGTGTTTAATTAATTCTCTCTCTGTATTTTTTTTTCTTTTGATGTAACGTTTGGTTATTTTCTCCGTTTGGTTGGTAACTCGGCGAGGAAATGCTATATAATATTCTCACTTATTAAAAAATATTTCTGTTATGGATTAAGTTGTGGCATCCTTCAATGTCTGGTACAACCATAGCATTTGCTATTTTACCTTTTTCCAAATTTCGGTTGAGGAGATAGTGCACTTTCCACCCAATTCAAAGCGCGACTTTAAAGCAATATTTGACAGTTGCACCGATAGAAATAATTTTAAGAAAGTGAACTGCTCAGTGTAAAAATTAGTTTTTAGAAACTGTTATGTGATTTTACCTACGTAAAATTTTAATGAGATTATCGTTGTAATCTCTGAGAAGAAAATTTTGTATTCGGAATAATATGTAAATTGTACATGTAAAAAAAAGACTGAAAAATATTATGGGACATTTAGTTTTCGTTTTGGTGTTATGAACATCAGTTGGTGCAGTTTTGATTATTAGTTTATAAAATTATAGAGATTTCGGTATAATTTATTTCATAAAATTAACTTGGTAGGCATTAATTTATCTTCCCTCAAAAAATTTTAATTTATCCGAATGTGACATTTTTTTTCCGGCGCTCCGAACATAACAAGGGGAGGCACCCATCTGACGCGGATGCAAAAGCATAAAACCTCCTCGAAAAATCAAAAGAAAAGTTAGCGAGCCAATCCGCTACTTTGTTACAGGCCCTAGGACAATAATTGACCTCAAAATGTCAGAAACAACAGGTGAGGTTTAGAGAGTAAATCACGAGCGAGGCAAGAAGATGTTTTTGATCGACTCCCTCGGCAAAGAACCTAGCTATCAATTGCGAGTCTGTCTCCACAACGAGCTTGGTGAAGCCAATCTCCAACGCGAATTTCAGGCCGTGGTGCACCCCCACAGGCCTTCTACATGGTTTCCCACGCCTTCAGGAAGCCTTTAGCCTGAGCAAAGAAGAAGGGAGCTAAGTTATCCGGATGTGATATCTTGCATCTCCTACCCACGACCTATCACGCCATCTATTTCAATTCAGATTTCTCTCCTAAACTTTTCACCTACCAAAGGGGAAAAAGAATGAATACTTTCCACATGTTTCTTTCTAATTTGGGGATGCTACCACTCGCAAGTTATGTGGGTAGAAAATGAGTCTTTAACTAGTGATAAATGCACTCTACCAATTTAGAAACTGACAAAGAGAATGATTAGGCACCAAATAAAAAAGAGAATGATTAGGCTTTATCCCTTTTTTATGAGAAAACTGTTTAAATTTGATTTTGAACGGTGCTCTGGTTTCAAATGCAAGGGAATTTGTTTCTGAAACTTGCAAAACAGTTTATCTGAAGGCTACAATACAACTAAGCAAACCAATGAGCGATTGAAAAGTCTGCTAAAAAACATGCAGATATATGTATGTTCGGATTCGAATTTGTATTATTCAATCGAGTAGACGATGGCATCGGAAATGTCATGTTTGGTTGGTCTACTCGTAGGGCCCGACACCGAACGCAATGAAATTGGGTCACCAACTGAAAGACCGAAAGTTCGGAAAACACTTCCTGGACCCGCAAGATTGAGCGGATTTTCGGGTCTATCTTTCCCATTTCTAGTTGCTTGCTAAAATAAGCTGAGATGAATGGTTGTTTCCCGTTTCTAATTGCTTGCTAAAATAAGCTGAGATGAATGGTTACGTGTAATTGTCAACACCGAGGCACGAAATCCGGAATATCGGATCGAGTTGCCCAAATTGCTCAAGTAACCCAAAAAATTATGCATGTCTAAGAGTGGTCGTGTTTTTTCTCATAAAGCAAGATGCAGGAATGATCATGAGCAAAAAATAGGTATAGGTTCAAGCCAGTGGACATGGGGTCACCTCCCTAAGAGGTTAGCTCGGTTTCGCTCTGCAAGAGCTCGAGGAATGAGCCAACCTCAACGTATTTGCTTGACCTATATAGTTTATGCTCATAACTCTTCCCTCATCCTGGTGGATGAGAAAATATGTATTACTAATTGTATACAGAAGTGTATCACCATCGTAATAATTAGGGCAAAATAGTCATAGATCTATGTTGTTTGATAAAATTCTTTAATCAGGATAATTTAATAGTCCCTGATTTTTCTCAAATCAAACTTATTAGTCCTTAAATTCCGACTAGTTTCCGGCGAGATACAACAAAAATACGAATATACCCCTAACTTCAAAATGCTAAATTATCACTTGATACAAACTATAATCTCTTATAACCAAATCTACCCTCATACAAACCCAAAAAACCTCTCATCCAAACATCCAAATGTCGGCTCGCGGCTGAGGAGACTTGGAAAACGTGGATTACCACCCTGTTATTGGGAGATGAGAGATGGACGTGGCGAAGTTAGGTAGAGAAAGGAGGCCAGAAGATATTAAAAAACGAGGATAATCTCTTCTTCCAGTACCCCTAAAAAGGACTCTCATGTTAACGGATGCTTCGGGAATTCTATCGAGCTTTGAGAGGTGCTTTGATGGAGTTCTTCAAGTACCCATGCGTGGTATTTTGGTGGAGTTTTTTTTAGGCGGTTTTTTTGATGGAGTAGAGATTAAGCACTTTTGTTTTAGTGAAGTGGTAGTTTAGTAAATTCTGATTTTAAGGGTGTTTTGGTATTTTTGTGGTGACTCGCCAGAAAAGTGACCAGAATTTGAGTTCAAGGATTAATAAGTTTGATTTGAAAAACATCAAGACTTAACAAATACTAGTTCGTCCTGATTAATCAATTTCATCAAACAAATACTAGTTCTGATTAATCAATTTCACAACAAAGCTTATTGTTATTTTGCCCTAATAATTATACGAATCAAACACCATTTCAAAATGAAGTATATCCACCGCAAATGGTATAACATGTTCAGTACTACATAAAATACTAGCAATGAGCCTACAAGCCTCTTTTGTAGGGTCCTAGGCAAGAGTCGAACAAGATGGACAAAAACATGGAAGAAAGGAAGTAACTGAGAATAAGCACGAAATCAAGAAACCAGGGAGATGCAATTACAATATTCTAAACTTCAAAAGAACCAATATCAATGGAGCGTTCGGGGAATAGAAAATCATGGGCTAGGAGATGGCAAAGCATGTCAGATAAATGCCAAATTGCCAAACAGAGTAGCAGAGAAACAAACACATTTTCTCTACGGAAGGGAGCAAAACCTATTCAATATACAGAATATCTACAACCAAGCAAGCAACCATAATCTCTAGCAAATCTACCCCAATGAGATGATGCAATTGAACTGAAATAGTTATAAGATGATACGGGATTCATGTTTAGAAATGCTCTGTAAGAAATAACCCGAACAACAATACACACATTACCAACAAACAACCTGATTGTTCAGAAATCAGAGAATACATAAAAAGTCTCATGCAGAAACAAAATGAGACAGGACATCCCAGACCGCAAAATTGAACAAAATTAAAGCTACTGAGCCCTTCAATGAACACAAGTAGCCTAAACAAACATTCAATTAACAATTCAAACTTGCATTACAAAAGATTTCAGAAGAACCAAGGCCCAACAAAGTTCAACTAGTCCAGGCACTAAACATGATCATGCTCCATTATCAACATAAGAAAAACAGAAACCGAACCGATATGGCATTCTCACAACCAAACTTGCATCATAAAAGATTTTAGTAGAACCAAGGCCCAACAAAGTTCAACTAGCCCAGGCACTGAACAGGATCATGCTCCATTATCAACATAAGAAAAACAGACTAACAGAGAAACCGGATATGCCATTCTCACAACCAAAACAGCTACCGTACCAAATGAAATAGAGAAAATACTACTCCAATCTCCCACATAAGCACAGTAGCGTGAAAGCGTACACAAACCAACCAAGTATCAGCCGCGTAAAGATATCTAAAACAACAACGACTCAGAGAAAACAACTTGATCAAAATATCCGGTTAACTACATTACCATAGAGAAGCATTCCATCCACAATCAGGTCCACATCAATATTAATAAGCTAACCGCAAAACAGAACAAGACTGTAACATCCATTCGCAATTATACTAAGCTCGAAAACACAACCAAGGTAATAAACCACGAATCCCAGCGGAAGCTCAACGGTAGGACTTCTGGAACCTTGCACGGGCACCACGACCGCCGAACTTCTTGGGCTCGCAGCGACGGTGATCAGCGACAAGGAGGGTACGATCGTAGCGGACGAGAATATCCTTGATCTCCTTCTTCGAGGACTCGTCGACGTACTTCTGGTAGTAGGCGACGAGGGCCTTGGCGATGGACTGACGGATGGCGTAGATCTGGGAGGTGTGACCGCCTCCCTTAACCCTAATCCTCATGTCCACACCGGAGAACCGGTGCCTCCCGAGGAGGAGGATCGGCTCGTAGGCCTTGAAGCGGAGGATCTCCGGCTCGACGAGCTCGATCGGGCACCCGTTGATCTTGATCAGGCCCCTGCCCCTCTTGCAGTGGGTAACCGCCACCGCCGTCTTCTTCCTCCCGAAGCATTGAACCGACGGAACCGCCGCCTCCGCCATTTTCGCCTTCCTCTTCTAGCTCTGCTTGTTGCTGCTGTTGGTGGCGCGAGAGAAACCCTAGGGCTTTATAGATGTTCGTGAGTGGAACGGGGTGGGGATTTGGGATATATATACTGGCGCCTATTTAGGGTTTTAGTTTCGTCCTTTTGTGTTTCGGGTGTCTCGGGCCGGGCCTATTTCGGGCTTGTTGGACTCTGTTTGTTTCATTGTTGGATCTTTCTTTGGGCTTTTGTCCAAACCATATATAGTTGTTGGAACAAGTACTACATTTAGTAAGATTTTTGTTGAGGTAAGGTCCATAAAGTTTTTTGTCAACGACACCTTCCGATTTGGCAACATGGTCCGGTATTGAATGCATTTATTTTCCTGCACGTATTAAATTTAACATAATCAACTTTGTTAGAATCAAAATATCCAATAAAAAAGGCAATGAATTAGTGGTTTTTCACACTTGTAAAATAGCCTGTCATTTTTTGCACTGGCTTTGATTTCACCAACAAATGGGAGTTGTGCAAGCACACTAATTACCACGAGATCAACCCCTTCTAATACCAGTTTAGAATCTCTCTATCCTACCCAAAACCTTAAGACAATAAATTAATAAATTTTTCATCAATTTTGTACTAAATAATGTGTTACTCTCAATAAACTTCATTAATCACTGCCAATATTGGAATTAGAGTTTGCACATGTTGGAGTATTCGATTTTAGCAACATCAACGGAAGGAATGTATGGATTCTTAAAAGTTCCTTTTGCTATTATATTATAGTTGGAAATTCTAGCAACATTTCCAACGTCTGCCGAAAATCAAATAACACCAAATTTAGAAATTTTGGGATTGGCCGCGAAGATGTTTAACCACAAAATGTTGCTTGTTCCTGTTTAATACGTTTCATTCCAATAAACGTGGAGATCCCTCCAGCACCACCTAAATAATATCTAATGTTTAGGCATCCGACGTGATAGACTGACTATATCATACTAAATATAACTTCACGATGACATGTTTATTCGGAATAATTCGTCTAATGCGGGAATCAAAATTTGTACTGCTTCCGGATATACTGCAGAAAACAACACAAACGAAAAGTCGATCGGAACTAGCTAGAACATACACGAAAAAACACAAAGTACAAAGGAAAATCCAGCAAACAGAATGTTAGGGACATTAACATAATAAACAGTAAATCAATGGGAATTTATTTATGCGATAAATAACTTGAATTCACGTAAGAAAATTTTAAACTCAAATTTTACGATTGTAAAAAAATTATTCGAAGAGAATTTAAAAAATTAAAAGAGGGCGGGGTAGGGGTAGGGGCCAAGGGGAAGAGGGACGTGTTTAATCCTGTTAAAAAGATAAATGCGCAAATCAACGTGTATTATTAGTGCATTTTAATTTGTGTTATCTGATATCCAAAATACAATGTTATTGATACCATGGGTGTATTCATGTTTGGTGGATTTTTCTTAAGAAATTAAATACTTATAAAAAAACCGGATGTAAATTGACGAGGGCATCTCCAATTAGACCGTTTTTCTTTTTGGAGATCGAATTAGATTCTTGGTGGGCACGTGTTGGTGAGAGAGACAAAATACTACTGTTATTTTATTTCGGTTCATTTGATCTAAATATCATAAAGGATGCGACCAGTTGTCTCCCGCTTAATGGGGTGGGGTGGGGTGGGGTGGGGTGGGGTGGGGCGGGGCGGGGCGGATGATGGTAGTTTCAGATTTAGTGAGTACTACATAAAAGATATTTATATATAAGAGACTAAATTTGGACCGTCAGATTTGATTGCCTTTAAATCTGGTAGTTAATAATCTACATGTGATAATAGTTTATATCTGAAATGATATTAGTTTACATAATACTGGTTTCACATGATATTAGTTTGCGTTAGTCCCCATGGGTGGGCACTAGCCCAGTCCCTATCAAATTTGGCTCCGGGTGGGGTGGTTTATGGCTACTTATGGCAGCTGGACCCCACGTTATTTTTTGTATACAAGGTATCTGACCCACTAATACTACTAATTCAAATTCGAGCCGGGTAGCATTTTTAAAAGGCGACAAAACTATTTCAACAAATATTTAATACTTTACATTTCTAATTACTCGAACTCAAAATCTAGTTTAGGTAAAACAACTTCATTATGATTTGTCTCAAATTTTTAAGCAGGATAAAACTATAATTTCTGTTGTAAAACATATTGGTTTGTCCTCTATAAATAGGGGGACAGAGGTCCGAAGCTCTTTGGCTTTTGGCTTAGCTTGACAATGGTAGTATAGGTAGAGATTTAGGTTCGAGGTGCAGCACTTGCCTATAGTTTATGTACCATGTATATATCCACCTAAATATAACAATGATCGTCTCGGCCCGGTGGATATAGGTCAATCGACAGAACCACGTAATATCATGTTTTCTCTGCTATCCTTATTTACGTTTCTTGGTGTTTAAGGGGAAACTTTTGGTGCTACTAAGTGTGGATTTTGTGATGTAATTTAGATAGCGTTTATCATGACTTAACTATGATAGCCAAATATCTTTATCTTTTGGTGTCATACTATGGTATGGTATAACTAATTTTGAATTCTATTTTTTGAGGTCATACAGATTTACTTATAAAAAAATAACTTCTTCATTCGATAATCTAAATATTTGTTAGTAGATCTCAAATATCCATCGTTATTTGAGATGTTCACGTAATATTTTTTATGAATCAGTCACTAGTCCTATATAAGCATATCTCTCTGGTGTCTTTTTCACTCGAACCAAAACTTTGTAATGGCCAAGCACAGTGATTTATCCCTTCATTAAATCACATTAACATGTGCTCCACCCGTATCATGTGGTGGGTCTGCTCAAAGAATTCACTTTGTTTATGGATTTGACTAAATCCATAGAGGTGGACGGATATTTATGGATTATGATTGTAGATCGATACCATGATCCAAAAAAAGAAGAGAGAATTGACCAAGTGGCTCGATACCATGATCCACGAGCCTCGTACTATTATTTAAATTCATTTTTTTTCTACAAGTTGGGAAGAAAGAAGAGCAAAGTAGACGAATATGCCTTTGTTTTACAATTAATTGCGTCATAAAATTGCCAATACAGGTCACTGCTAATATTAAAATTTTTGGGTAAATTACTCCCTAGTCCCTGGTGTTTGATCATCTTCCCTCTCGAGTTCCTGCATTTTCAAAAATGATTTTACCGTCCCTCGACTTTGATTTTAGAAACTCTCGAGTTTCTTGCTGACGTTTGCACCCCTTTTTTCATAAAAATTACCAAAATACCCTTAAAAAACTTATCATCTTCAAGGATATTTTGGTCATTTTCATGAGTGCTGAAAACCAATGAAAACCAAAGTCGGGGACGGTAAAATCAATTAAAAAAATGCAGGAACCCGAAGGGGAGGATGACCAAACACCAGGGACTAATTTTTTTTTTTGCCAATACAAGACATTATGGCTCTCAGATTTGGTAAGTGAATAATGTCATATATTTCTGAAAAAAATAGTCCCAGATATGTACATCTATCGGATGAGTAATACAAATTTAGTCTGGTGATATTTTTAAAAAGTGATAAATCTCATTACAAATATTATGATTTCTCAAGAGCTCGCTGTTCATCTGTACCTTCCATAATTTAATATGACTGTACTTTTCCTTGTTCACCCGCTGCAAGAAATTAAATTATAGAAACGAAAGCAATTCCAGAAATTAAACTCGTTGAAACAGAAGGAAGCAAGAGAGGGAGAAAAGAGGGGAAGTGGAGGAGGGACTGAAATGACCAAACTGCCCTCTCTCAGAATAATAAAACCGCCTCCTCCAGAAGAGGTGGACGGTGGCGACGAGCCGGTGACCCCGGCGGGGCGGCTGTTCCTGCGTCCGGAGATGGACACGATTATCCACTGCGCGATCGGGGTGGAGCACCACATGGACGTGGAGGCCGTAAAGTCAACGGTCAAGGAGTCGCTCATGGTCAAGCACCCGAGGTTCTCGAGCCTCCTCGTGAGGCACGGGACGCGCGAGTACTGGCGGCCGACGGAGGTCGACGTCGACCGCCACTTCATCGTGGTGGACCTCGCGCGTGTGCGGGCGGACGCCGACGACGTGGACCGGGCGGTTAACGAGTACGTGGCGGAGCTGTCGGTGTCGACGCCGATGCCGACGGACAAGCCGCTGTGGGAGATCCACGTGATGGTGGCCCTCCGCTGCGCCGTCTTCAGGATCCACCACGCGCTCGGCGACGGGGTGTCGCTCATGTCGCTGCTCCTCGCCTGCTGCCGCGACCTCAACGACCAGTCGTCCGTCCCCAAGCTCGCGCCTTTGCAGACGCGGCGGTCGTCGGGAAGCGGCTGCAGGGGGTCAGTGCTCGGCTGTTTGGGCCGGGTGATGGCTTCGGTGATGTTCAGTTTAATTTTCTGCTTGGAGTTCGTGCTGAGGTGCTTGCAAGTGCGCGACCGGAGGACGGTGATTTCCGGCGGGATCGGGGTGGAGCTGTGGCCCCGGCGGATCGCCACCGCCAAGTTCTTCATCGACGACATGAAGCAAGTCAAGAAGGCGGTCACCAAAGCCGTAAGTTAGTTCCCTCTTTATTTATTAATTGTGACATCATTAATTTTTATTATCTAAGTCAGATGTTTAATTTTTGGGTAATTATTCTCCCTCTGGTTTATGTCATAATTAAGGTTAGGGTCTTTGCTATTCGAAATATTATTTTGCGGTTCCTATTTTTTGTAAAAATATTGGTCTTGAGTTCCTGATAACGGTATCAGAGATTTTCTCCGGCGAAGGGTGACCTGAAAAGATAAAATATCTCTCAGTCAAAAAATAAGTAACCCGACCCTTCCCCCTCGGTATCAGGGGCCCTCTGATATCGGCATCAGAGACTCAAGATCAACATTTTTACGAAAAAAAAGACGGCAAAATAATATTTCGAATAGTAGGGACCCTGGCCTTAATTACGACATAAGATCGGGTCCTAAAGACAATTTTTCCTTTGAGTCAAACTTAGTAACTTTTTTGATTTATAAGCACTTAGTATCCGGCCTACTGGTTGATTAATTCAGTCAAATTTAGTAAGTTGCTAAGAGAATATAAGTGAGTTATCTTTAGTTTTCACTTTTCAGTTTAGATTTTCTTAGAGTTTGTAGATTGCCGAATTGTCATGCTTCGGAATATTTAATATAATTAATAATACGTTTTACGCACGTTGCGATTTGTGGAAAGACAGAAAGGTACAAGGTAAGAGTAAATGTATGGTAATGATATATTTAGTATATTTGGACTTTTTTAAAAATGTCCCGATAGGAGTTATCGGACGATGAGAGGAGGGTTTGTCTGTAATTTTTTGTGCGATACGTTTTTTATTATGCCTAGAAATAAATAACTCCCAGATTGATTGATAGAGAAGTATATTGCATGTTTGACTCTCATTTGTATAACCTGTACATCGAAATTTTATTGGTCAATTTAAAATGGGTGGAAAGTGGAGCGTCCAACAATTTAACTTTTGTTTTTTTAATAATTGACAATTTAACTTGAGTTAACATAGATCTCCGCAGTTAACGGTTTATATTAGAATGTATGAAAAGGTGTTATCTTCAGATTCCTTGGAAAAAAAAGTGTTATCATCAGAAGTTGGTATGTACATTTTTGGTTGGTACATATTATTTTAAGATTTATTAAGTCTATGAATCTAAACGATTTTTTTGAATAAGTGACCTGCTAAAAGGTAAAAACTAAAAGTTCGTTCACTACTCTTTTAAGTTTTTCTTCAAAGCTATAATTTTTTTATTAATGACAATATTTAAAATATATTCCTCGTAGATGTGTGATGTTGTAATTCCAACTTCAATAAAACCGATAAAATTTAGCTATAAAAATCAAAAAATATTTAGCCTAACAAAATAACGAGTACATTAATTCAAAGAAATTTAATATTCAAATCTTATGAATTATAACCTTTCTATAAAATTAACCTTTCAAAAAATTCAGCAACAAAAAAGCGCAGACCATTGATATTGCTAAGACTATCTAGCCAGGAATTCCACGTATAGAAGCAAGATTACGGGTGTAAGCGCAGAACAGTGCCATCTTTTCGCAATAAATGACGAACTGTTTGTGACCTAACACCATCTAGCCGTTCTGTTTATGAAAGGGACACTAGCTAGCTAGCTTGCTATTTCTCTTCTCACTTTCCAACAAAAAAAAACTTTTTATATGCCAATGTCAGTAACGAATTAAACAAGAAATCATCCACGTGGAGCCGAAGTGGACAGCCACATGGCCGGGCGGGCAATTACCCGGGCTGCTCGGGACTGAGGTGTGTCTCAAAAAAAAAATACCACAGGGTCTAAATTTGAAATTTTAAACCACAGATATTAAATGCAAAATTTGCTAAACTACAGGATACTTATGTGTACTTTTTTCAAGTAAATATTGCAATGCTAGCGGCTAAATTTTGCCGGAGTTTTTAACTCGAGAATTGTTGACACGAGAATTGTTCTATTTTAATTAAATCTTGAGTTTTTAACTCGTGATAATACACCCGTGTTAAATATTTGTTAATAAAATTTACTTCTTTCTAAATATTTTACTCGACCCGAACGTGCACTCCCTCTAATAAACCAAAAATTATATATAGTAAATGACATATTAGTAACAGCTGCTTGAAATCGAAAACATAAATCTCTAGGTTTTTTCCAATTGTACTTATCATCGGACGGAAAATCAGAGTGGAAGAGGGTATTAACTACTAAGGTCTAAAGGATGGTGATTTGTTTTGGGATTATTACATGAATAGTTGTGAATGTGGTAGGTTGGTTTATAAGTATGGAAGATCTACATATTTACGGTCTTAAGATTTTTGATAGGATATGGAAATTCCTATAATGTATACCAAAAGTGAATATTGCCGTGGAAGTAAATGAAAAAGTCCCCACTGTAATTTTATTGTCGTCAAAATATTGTGATTGGATTCATTAATATAGACTCGATTAAAACATTATGATATGCTCATATTTATGGAATTTGATGGCGTACATTTGATATGCAGACGATCAATGACGTCCTATTCGGGGTAATATCAGCTGGACTGTCGAAATACCTGGATCATCGAACCGGAAAACGTAAGTGTAACATCTTATTTATCATTTTCTATTAATATTTTATTGATATGACTCGATAATACTCTAATTCCGAGTTTATTTATTGTTGACAGCTCTAAAAGACGGCCTCAGAATAACGGGAGTCGCCATGTTCAACTTAAGAGAACACGTTGGTCTACAAGTGAGTGATCATCACCTTCCTTTGTTCATTTTGTTTGGACCTATAACTTTATGGGATTAACTAACTGATGGGATTGGAATTGGTCAGGATCTAACAGAGATGATGAAGAACAATTCCCGGGCTAGGTGGGGGAACAAATTTGGGATGCTGATCCTCCCGGTGCACTACCATAGAAGCGGCGTTGACCCGCTTGACTTTGTGAGACGAGCCAAGAAGATGATCGATCGGAAGAAACGATCGATAGAAGCACACTTCTCGTACTCCGTGGGGAAGCTGGTGATGTCTTTGTTGGGAACCAAGGTGAAAATCTCTAACTCATCTTATGTTTATTTATGGGTTCTTTTTTATGGTATAATATATATCAACTCTGGACTTAAATAACAAAAACACTTCGTAAATATGAATTCAATGACACATTTCCGACCTTCTCTTTTTTGGTAGTTTGCCAGTTTGCTGAACTACAGGATCCTCTGCAACACAACGTTCACGTTCTCCAACGTGTTGGGACCCAAGGAGGAGATTACAATCGCCGGCAACCCGGTGAAGTTCATAAGGGTCACTACTTCAAGCTTACCACATGTACATCCCACACCCTCTTGACCTCGAATGATCGTGTCCATTTACGTCCGGACATTGCAGAAGATACCGAAATTATTGACGTCTGCAATGGTTTGGTTGGCGTTTGGGTGCAGGCACTCACAATGCACATGCTGAGCTACGCGGGGCGAGCGGAGATGCAAGTGATGGTCGCCAAGGATATAATCCCTGACCCCGAGTTTCTCACCAAGTGCTTTGAAGATGCCTTGCTTGAGATGAAGGAAGCAGCAGTTGCAGTTGCTGGTAGTTGATTGATTAATTTCCGGATACGGAATGGGGGCCCCCATATTCGTCGGATACTGATCTGAATTTGTGTTTGTAGAAGCTGGTTATATGAAGGGAACGTTCTTATTGTGGGGAAAGTGGTGTCTAGGTTGTGATCATGTTAGGATACTAAAATGAGAAATGCCACATTGGCAAGATTTACCACATTAGTCTGCTGCAGATTTTCTCAAGCGGCTTTTAATACTCGGGTTCTGTATATTGCTCTAATACCACCGTGTTAGAAACAAACCTACCACACTTGCAACCCGCTCAGCGACACATGTTCATATGCCATCTTACTTATTAACGTGGAAGTCTTGTAATTTCTTAAGTTCCATTCACAATCATATACAAAAGGGCATTATACAGCTAATCTGCACCTCCAAGACTATGCCTTCACCAAAAGCGGAGTCTTCTTGCTGCTTCCCTTCTTCTTTCTCATCATCAGCTTCCTGAACAAGCCAAACCCTTGCTTTTTGCTCGGCACAATGGTTAGAGCCCCAGCCAAGCCATCACTCGGTCGATTCTTCGAACCGAAATATGCATATGGCGTTTGCACGAGGACAAGCTTGCTGCTGTTGGTGTGGCGAAAAGATGAAAATTGTGAAGCCTCTTCGCTGGGAGATCTAAGGATGATTGCTTTGGCATTGTCTTCAGCTACCATCTGATCGTGCAATGAGAAGCGCTTGGTAAAGCTCGTCCGCCTGATTGCTGGTGAAGCCACTGCCTTCAGTTGGCTCCCAAAATCAATAGCGGTTTCTCGACAGTCTGCCAGCTTGGCTGGTGCAGCAACCAACTCCCAACCCTGATGGAGTTATTATGCAAGTTACTTGACATAAATATCACAGCCTTACGAAGCTATTCTTATACTCTTGAGGCAGCAGAAGCGAAGTACGGATGATGATAACGATAAGATGTGCAACTGAGACAACTTACATGTCGAGTTTGATTCCCGTTGTCGATCGAGTCATAGGTCAGAGCTTCCTTCTTCCCAGTGCTGCAAAAGTTCATTCAAAAAGTTCAGATACTAACTTCTGCATAAAACTATATCTTTTTTTTATGTTTTTTCGTATATCGGTTTATAAACTTCATTACCTTTCCAATTCCAGTTGGAGATCAAGACAAGTTGCTTCTAGCTCATCACAACAGTGACCTTTATCCTCCAACTCAACTTCCAAGGATGCGAACTTCTGCAAGACCTCGTTCAATTTAGCTTTAGCAATCGTGAGCTGCGTGTCAAGGTCTTCGTTGATTGACTTTTGATTTTCCATTTGATCCTCAATCATTCCTTTGGATTCCTTCAGGCTCTCCAGTTCCACCTGCAAGCTTCGTATTCTTCGTTCGGATTCCTTGAGTTGCATCGCCAATGCGTCAGTTCTCTCCGTGGCCGATTGTAGCCTGACTTCTGCATCTGTTTTTGCAGATTCCTGATTCTTCAACTCATCTTTCAGCCTCATGATCTCGCCTGTTTGCAAGTTAGCTTGGTCTATGCATCCCACAGCAATCTTTATGTCCTGAATGAGTTCGGGTAGACTTCGTTTCGAAATATGCTGCTGTTTTGAGATGGCTTTCAAGACGACCTGAAGCCAGTCAAATGGTACTTCATCAGCAGCACTCCTGCATTGGATCTCTGTGTTCTTTCTGATGCCGCCAGATTGGCCTTCGAATACTGGAACGAGTTCCTTATCTGCTCGGATGTGTTTACCGGAACCAGCCCCAGGTACTTGGAAAGAGACCATTGCCAACTTCTCCACCTCTACAAAATCATCCATCAGACTCATTTCTGAAGGTCTTGAAGTTTTGTGTATCAGTGAACTCTTCAATTTCTCATCTTTGTAATGGCGCGAGTCTGTGATTAAAGCATTAGCCCATGATCGAGCAGAGCAAACTCCTTCATCACTTCTGGAAATCTCCAAAATTCGAGCTTCGACCTGTGATAGCCTCGAAGCTGTCAGCGAGTACATTGTCCTTGTAGATTGAAGCTGTGAATTCTTCTTATGAAGCAATCCTTTCAGGATACTATTGTCTTCTTCCATGGTGCGCAACTGCTCGAGGTAAAAGCTCGTGTCCTCGAGAGGTATTGCAGGTGACTTGTCAATGGTGGTGTCTCTGAGAATTAAGTCTCTCACAGGATTCACTGTTCTTCTTGAATGTGATCTGTCCCATCCAGAATTAGCAACTTCACTCCTTGTCTTCATGATAGAAGCAGGACCTGGCAGCCTTTTCTTAGTCAGGCTCTGAAGCCTCTGGCATTCGGCCTCCAGCATCGAGATCCGCTGTACGTTCTCCACATGTTGCCAGTGAGATGCATCCATAGAGTGGCGATTATATTCCAGCTCCTCGTCTCGAACCTCGAGCTCTTTCTCAATGATGTGCATTTCATACTTCACAAAAGCATTCTCCTTTTCTGCAGCTTCAAGTCTAACCATAAGTACATTGGATTCCGCTGCTTTCTGAGAAACGTGTTTGTCCAGCTCTTCGATCAATCTCTCTTTGATCAAGAGCGCTTTGCTCAAGTTCGTATTCTCAACTACAACATCTGTCAGCCTCTTGCTTGTCTCCTTCAACTTCTCTTCCAAAACTTCACGGGCTATCAGGAAATCTCTCGAGGTCTTCGTCAAAGCATCTTTCGCCATCTGTTCTTGTTCTTTCTGAAACGTGATCATCCGCTGCTCGCACTGCCTCAGAGCTTCGTTGAGCCTTCTCCTTAGGCAATCTGCTTCTGTTTTTTCCGTTGCCTCGCCTGTTACATAATTGAAGATCTCAAAAACTAGGCGGCTGCAGAAGTGATCATTTTCATATAAACCTACCAATTACCTGCAGAGGATTCTTCAGCCAGTTCTTCCTCTATGGTTGCAAGATCACCTTTAGCATGACACTCAAGAAGCACTGAAGCTAACTTCTCATTGAGACTTCTGCCAGGAAGCGGTCGTTCGGTTTCCGCTCTCTTCTGAATCTTTTCGGTCTAAGGCATTGTAACAGAAATAAGAAAAAATTTACACTAGTCCTATGCAACTTGTTGAACAAATGCAAGTAATATATTGCTCTTTTCTGCAGCTGTAACAAGCCAAGCCTTGTAAGAAAAATTGCAGACTTTTTACCTCTTCATGAAGACCGTTTGCAGACATGACAGGGACATTGGCTGCAACTATTGTCTTCTCCGATGATCTTTTCCTCCAAAGCCATGTTTTCCCGTCCATTGTATCCGGTTCTGTACACCGAAAAAGAACAGATCAGAGTCACTTTAGTGAAGCTTATGGAGGATAGTACTCAAAGCACTTTTTATTTGCATCACAATATCCTTCTTTGTGATGTCAAGGAGTCCTACTAATCTTGTACCACCAAACTGAAGTCTTTCTTGTGTTCAACACCATGAATTGGTCTAAGAGATCATAAATTACATTAGCAACCATGATTTATTTGATTACATTATCTGAACAGTGTAACATAGGGATGCCGTTTACACAGCTTCATCAGATACAATACAACTAAACGGGAGTCGTGCGAAGACAACAATGAGTCATGGGTCTCATAGGAGCAATTGGCTCTGATCCACATTAGAATCTCCATAATCAACTTTTTCACATTTATAAACAAGTTCACCGCGCTCGTAGTTAACGATGTGATAATCTCTGACACACATAGTACAACTAAACATTAATTGTTGCAAGGTACAGGATCATCAGCATTCGAGAGAAAAAAAACCCAGAAAAGATGCAAAAACTATCAGTACTAATGCTCACCTGAACTTGTAAAAATGAAGCTTTTTCCCACCCACGAACAAATGACAAGTGCATGGATGATGATGATGGTCTTTAGTTATGACATTTAAGTGAAATAAAGGCAAATGGTACACACCTTTAAGGTAATGGAATCCAATAATCCTCTGTGATTATGCTAAATTTAATATGAAATCTTTTTTGGGTTTGCATAGGATGCCAACGGAATGCTACAGCTCCACCGACAACATCCAAATGATGGCTAGTAATTTCGTATCAAAAGAGAGATAAAATTAAAAGGGAGAAAAGGAGAGCAGAGAGGAAATTGGATAAAGGTGAGTGAGTGTCACAGTAAGTCATAAAGGCAGAGATGCAGAGGTGGTAGACCAGTCCTCCTGCTATCAACTTCATGATAGCTAAGTTTAAAAAAAAAAAAACATGATGGCTAAGTTTGGGCAATGACAAAGGACAGGATGTCCCACTTGGAGAGTGACCAGTCTATTGTTGGGGAAAATACTTTGGATCGATTAACACGACTTGGATTGAGCTGGAGCGAGAATGTTCTTTATGGTCATAGGACACTAATGGTATTCTTGAGTTCTTAAAAACATAGTAATATTAAATAGATTGTTAAATATTTTTAGATGTATTTTGTCACCATTAAAAAATCTACCTGATTAGAATTTCCTGCCAACTTTCACTGTTAGAACTTGTATAATATGCGTCACACATCTCTCCCCAAGCGTCGTTGCAATATTGGCTCCTCCGTTTTATCTGGAAAAATATGAAAATGAATGTTTGCCATATGTTGACCTTTTATTTGTTGTTACTTTGGAAATTTCCTTTTTTTTTAATCTTTTTTTCCTTCAAAAGAACATGAGATGAAGCACAGACATGGGAAGCTGGCAATTTCCTTATTTTTATCTCTGCAATGGGTTTGCATTTTGTATCATCTAGCAGACAAAACATCGTACAATGGAATTTAATTATTGATGTAATTTGACCCACGTTTTGAAGAGGTAGAAATTGATTAATAGTTTGACCCCATATCGGATCTGCTAATAATGAGCATCTTGTAGAATGATATATACAATATTGAAATTGTCCAAGACCATGATTGCTAATGACAAAAAGAGCCAAGATTCCAGGGCCAAGCATCAAAAGTAGTTTTGGCTTTTGGGTAAATGAAATGAAAAATGATTTTTATTTAGACATATTAATTTTTAATAAGTAAAGTATTGTACTCCTCCTAATAACCCAAAAAGAAAATTTCATCAAGATACATCACCTGTAATATTAGATAAAAATATATCATAATTCAATGAGATGTGCTATCTAATTAAACATGTCATACTAATATATATTTAGATCAAATAGTTGTTTAATCTTAAACAAAAAGTTTCAAATTCCTTTCCTAGAGAACGTAATAATCGGAATTCACTTGAGAAAGGAGCAGAACAGCGGGAAAAGTCGGCCCATGTTCAGTCCATGTTCCTTAAAGTACAGGTTCAGGCCCATTTTTTTTTTATAATCTTACTATCTTAAAGAGAACCTCCTTTTTTGGTTTGGTCCGATAATGTAGAAATTTCGTTTTCACCATGGCTTCCTGCCCAACGACGAGTGGTACTTCACCTCCATCTCTCTTCTTCCCTAATATTATTTTCCTTAAATTTTTGTCAAGTACTAAACTACGAGACTCTTATGGGTTGACTTTGGATTACGTGCGTACGCGTGTTTATTTTATAATTCCTCTGAATCTTATTAGGATTTTTGTGTTTTAGAACTCAACTAATTTTACTATAATTTTTTATTATTTGTTGAATCTTATTATAATAAAAGAAACTTTCGTTGTAGGTAGTTTGGTGTCACACCATAGAAATGTCAAGACTATTCTTTCAGTTAAATCGTGATGTTGTTGGCCTGGACGAGCAAGCGGCCCCTTCGGGGGAGGAATAGTCGAACAGGAGGGGAGGCGAGTACAGGTTGGAGAACATAGTGGAGTTGGACGGTAGTTGAAACCTGCGGCACCGGCGGAATCGACGGATGAGGAGGATGAGGTGGCAGGAGAGGAGGCGGGAGTAGGTGACCAGTAGGAAGGCCGCCGCCACAACGACAACTATTGCGATGAGCGGCGGGCTGAAGTCCGCGCTCGAGACGCCGGTGTTGCTTGACGGCGGAGCAAACTGACTGGCAGATGATGAGGACGCTGTTGACGTGGTCGTAGACGTGGGTCATGCAGATGGAGACGGTGATGGGTCCCACAAGAGAGACAGAGAAGGAGAAGGGAAATGAGCTCTACCATCACACATATATATTTTTCTCTTTTCGCCTATTTAAATCGATGCAGTTTTCCTCGGTGAAAATTCTGCGGGTAAGAGATTGTTCATCCATAGGATGCCATTGAACTCACCAGAGAATCTTGAGATGCCGTATAAGATGATACACAAGTAGTTTCCGATACGTATGTATTTATCATTCACGATCAACAAAGACAAATAATTGAAAACACTGGTATTTATCTGCTTGAGCATGTCTTCAGTCATAGGGAGTTATATGTTGTCATTTCTAGAAGTGTTTCAAGTAAGAACACTAAGGTGTTAGTCAAGAGAGGTGATATTTCTGATAAAGTTAGAACGTTCACAAAAATTATTGCGTACAAAGAGATTCTTATGACGTCTTAGGTAAATAAAAAAGAAAATAGTGTAATTAAATATGTAAGAGAATATCTTATTTATTTACAACTTAAAAAAGAAAATCAATAAACGATATGTTTTGCGGGTTTTAAAACAAAACGATACTTATATCGCGCGTGCGTCGCGCGTACATTTTTGCTAGTAATAGATAAAATAAAGCTGTTTTTTACTGTATGATAAATTAACTTAAGATTTAAGTGCAGAAAAGAAAGTCACCTAATTAGATTTAAGTCAAATATCAAATTTGAATAGCGTCTAATTTCGCCTGACAATTATTAAAATAGTTTTGTTTTAAAAGATTCGAACTCGTTAAGCTACCAATTTATTGAAATACTTGTTATTAACCAAGTCGAACGCCATCACATTCAATTAATTATCCTCCTTAAGATAAACGATACTAAATCCATCTTCCTAGAAGGAGGCTATTGGACGAAAAAAAAGAAAAGAAAACGAAATATGAAGAAATTAGAGCAACTCGCTGACAAGGAAACGATCCAACTTAAATGGCCAGTAACGTGGCGCCACGTAATCGACCACGAACCGCCTCGTGAAAATCCTCCAACCGAAAATAATAAAACCCCTCCCACGCGCCCAAACCGCGTCTCTTCCTCCCCCTCCCCAACCCCGCCCCCGCCACCGAAACCAACTGAAGCCCCGCGGTTTCCGATCATGGATATCGACTCCGCCTCGGCCTCGGACTCCGCGTCGGGGTTTGATTCGCCGTCGAGCTCTACGGCGTCGTCTGATCCGGCCGCGAAGGAGAAAGGGAGCGGCGACGCAACGATGCCGTCGACGAGGTTCCCGGAGGGAGCCGACAACGAGGATGAGGAGGAGGAGGAAGACGTGTGCCGGATCTGTCGGAACCCGGGGGATTTGGATAACCCGCTCCGTTACCCGTGCGCTTGCAGTGGGAGCATCAAGTTCGTCCACCAGGATTGCCTCCTCCAGTGGCTTAACCACTCCAACGCCCGCCAGTGCGAGGTCTTTTTTTCAATTCCTCGTTTCCTTTCGGTTTTTTTTTAATTAGGGAATTTGGATTGGGGAATTTTGTCCTTTTGGTGTAACCTAGCTAGAAATGTGTTGACGATAGGGGTAGGTTAGTGAATTGTTGATGGAACAAAAGAAGTGCGCGGGGAAATTGCTCCGGTGCGACTTCTGATTTGGTCTGTACGGGTTTGCAGGTGTGCAAGCATGCCTTCTCCTTTTCTCCTGTTTACGCGGAGAATGCGCCGGCCAGGCTCCCGTTTCAGGAATTTGTTTTCGGGATGGCGATGAAGGCTTGTCATGTGTTGCAGTTCTTTCTGCGTCTCAGTTTCGTGCTTTCCGTCTGGCTCCTGATTATTCCATTTATAACGTTTTGGATTTGGCGGTTGGCTTTTGTGAGGAGCTTTGGTGAAGCTCAGAGGTTATTCGTGAGTCATATCTCGACGACAGTTATTCTTACGGATTGTCTGCACGGTTTTCTGCTGTCTGCTAGCATCGTGTTCATCTTTCTGGGTGCGACTTCTCTGAGAGACTACTTGAGGCACTTGAGGGAACTTGGTGGACCGGAGGCTGACAGAGAAGACGAGGCAGATCGAAATGGTGGCCGTGCTGCTAGGCGAGTGCCAGGTGGCCAAGCCAATAGAAACTTTGCTGGGGAGGCAAATGCTGAAGATGCTGCTGGTGTTCAAGGACTTGCTGGTGCTGGCCAAGCAATTAGAAGAAATGCAGAAAATGTTGCTGCTAGGTGGGAGATGCAGGCAGCACGACTTGAGGCTCATGTTGAACAGATGTTTGATGGTTTAGATGATGCTGATGGTGCAGAAGATGTGCCTTTTGACGAACTTGTTGGGATGCAGGGTCCTGTTTTCCATTTAGTTGAAAATGCATTCACGGTGAGGCTGTGTTCATCTTACTCTTGTTTGTGGTTGGTGTTCTTGTCATCAATGTTGAAGTGCATTTAACACAAATAAGTTTTTTGCTTAATCAGTGGTGTCTAGGTTGCACAGCCGCCAAATTTATCTCTTCCATCTTTTATTTCGCCTTGTTTGAAGATGATGTGTCAATGTTTTCATACTTTTGACATGTTTCTTTGTCCTCGTTCGGTTTCAAAATTTCTCCTACACCTTGACCCTGCCTTTTCTTTCCCTGAATGTAAATTGACTGTGCTAGTGTGTTCCCATTGCAGGTCTTAGCCAGTAATACAATTTTTCTCGGTGTGGTGATCTTTGTGCCATTTTCGTTGGGACGAGTCATACTCTACTACACATCATGGCTTTTCTCTTCTGCTAGTGCTCCAGTAATGTCAACAGTTGTGCCTCTCACACATACTGCACTCTCACTTGCAAATATTACACTGAAAAATGCGTTGACTTCTGTTGCAAATTTAACATCCGAAGGCCAAGATGGTGAACTTGTTGGGCAGGTTGTTGACGTGTTACAAGCCAATGCAAGTGTGCTAAGTTCAGTCTCGGATAATGTTACCGCTTCTCTCTCTACTGATTTGTTGAAAGGAGCCAGTATTGCTGCATCACGGCTTTCTGATGTTGCAACTCTTTCCATTGGATATTTATTCATATTTTTCTTGGTCTTCTGCTACGTGTGCACTATTGCTTTGATTCGCTACACTAAGGGTGAGCCTTTGACTATGGGGAGATACCATGGCATTACATCTATAGCAGAGACAATTCCGTCTCTTTTAAGGCAGTTCCTTGGTGCAATGAGACATTTAATGACCATGATAAAGGTTGCCTTCCTTTTGGTGATTGAGCTTGGGGTGTTCCCGTTGATGTGTGGATGGTGGTTAGATGTTTGCACCATAAGAATGTTTGGAAAGACTATGTCCCAAAGAGCTCATTTCTTCTCAGTCTCTCCCCTGGCAAGCTCATTGATTCACTGGGTCGTGGGAATTGTTTACATGTTGCAAATAAGCATCTTTGTCAGCCTTCTCCGTGGGGTATTTTTCTTGTCCATTGCATCAATAATGACTGTGTGGTTGTAGATTTCTCCTGTTCTTGTCAGTTGACATTCACGTTCGCATTTGGCTCATGCAGGTTTTACGCCATGGAGTTCTCTATTTTCTTCGAGATCCAGCTGATCCGAACTATAATCCTTTTAGGGATTTAATTGACGATCCTGTGCACAAGCATGCCCGCAGGGTTCTGCTATCTGTTGCTGTGTATGGAAGTCTGATTGTGATGCTAGTATTTCTGCCTGTCAAACTTGCTATGCGAATGGCGCCTTCGATTTTCCCCCTTGATATAATGTAAGATCAGTTTCATTTATTTCCTGCTACTCTTCTACAGTTTGTGTATTTTTTTTTTATTGTTCTTCACTGATGCATTATGTGAATGGCTTGCAGGGTATCCGATCCATTTACAGAAATTCCAGCTGACATGCTTCTTTTCCAAATATGCATCCCATTTGCCGTGGAGCATTTTAAGTTGCGAACGACAATCAAATCACTCCTGCGCTTCTGGTTCCAAGCAGTTGGCTGGGCTTTTGGTTTAACCGATTTCTTGCTAGCCAGGCCTGAGGACAGTGGTGCCCAGGAAAATGCAAATGTGGAGCCAGGAAGGCAGGAGAGACTACAGGTTCTACAACAAGGTGGACAAGATCGGGCTATGGTGGCCCTTGTAGCTGCTAATGACCCAAATAGAGGCATGGATACTCAATCTGCTGATGATTACGAAGGCGATGAACAGTCTGATTCAGAGTATGCATACTCTTCTGCATTTGATTTTGGCTAGATGTCATCTTTTGAATTATGTGAATATGTGCACATGTTCTCAACTACATTAACCAAGAATTTTCTCGTTTTGATAAATAGTTACGTTTGCTTGTTGGCAATGTGCGATTCTTTTATTTTACTGCACACTATAATTAAATAAGATGCCCTGTAGTAGCAAACTACTTCCTTCTTGTTGAACTCGATATGTTTAGCAATCAAACAGCCAGGAAGTTTACATGTTTTCTAAATGTCTTAGCAAATAACTTGCACATGCAACAGTGTCATCTTGTCCGTTCCATTTTCTTCTCTCTATCTGTTGTCGAATTTGGTTTTCTTTTTCCTAAAATAATTTCTGCCACCCAGCATTTGTAAGATTTGTATGACCATAATTACTTTCATCAAATGGAAATTATTTATGTTGTCGTCACTGTGGAGACGCTTGCACAACCTCTACATATCTTGAACAAATCATCAGTTATTTTCTTCTCTGTTACATACCGGAAGAATGTATGCTATTTGATTGTTTGTTCGTGTTATGCTCAATTTTACTTTATTTTCGTTGATTAGCCTAGCTTCTATTTTTATTTGGATTGTGATTCAAGGCTGATATGGTTGCTCAATGTGTGCATGCTTGGTTCTTATAGCAGGTACAGCTTTGTTCTCCGGATTGTTCTCTTGTTAGTGGTAGCTTGGATGACCCTGCTCATTTTCAACTCAGCCTTAATAGTTGTGCCAATATCACTTGGGCGTGTCCTGTTCAACGCCATTCCTCTACTTCCAATAACCCATGGCATCAAATGCAATGGTATTCTCATGGCTGATTTTTTCATCTTTCTCATCTAATAATTTTGGAGCAACCACTGAGATCATTTTGCTTGCATTCAACAGATCTCTACGCTTTTATCATCGGAAGCTATGTTATTTGGACGGTTGTAGCTGGAGCCAGATATTCGCTTAAGCATGTCAGATCAAAGAGAATGGCAGTCTTGTGGGGTCATATTTGGAAGTGGTGTGGTATTGTTCTCAAGAGTTCTGTGCTGCTATCTTTATGGGTATGGGTCATCATGGTTTTATTTAGCCTGTTTTCCACATCAGTTGCCGAATGCCATTGGGTCTGACTTCTGTTGTAAAACTCATTGTTGTTATTACTTGCAGATCTTTGTCATACCCGTGTTGATCGGGCTGCTCTTTGAATTACTGGTCATTGTTCCCATGCGCGTCCCTGTAGATGAAAGCCCAGTTTTCCTCCTCTATCAGGACTGGGCCCTGGGACTTATTTTTCTAAAGATTTGGACAAGATTGGTTAGTTGAAAACGGGGTTGAAATTGCGTTTCTATGACCGATTAAAAGGCTATTGTTCAATAGTTTTAAGTCAACAACAGCTCTTACAGAATGATTAACTAGGTGTACTTGTTTTTCAAACAGGTTATGCTGGAGCACATGATGCCACTGGTGGATGAAACCTGGCGGGTTAAGTTCGAGCGGGTGAGAGAAGATGGCTTCTCCAGGTTGCAAGGCCTCTGGGTCCTGAGAGAAATTGTCCTCCCAATAATAATGAAGCTCCTTACAGCCCTTTGCGTACCGTATGTCTTGGCGAGAGGGGTATTCCCAGTGTTCGGGTACCCGTTGGTTGTGAACTCGGCAGTCTACCGTTTTGCATGGTTGGGATGCCTATGCTTCAGCGTGGTGTGGTTCTGCGGCAAGAGGTTCCATGTTTGGTTCACCAATCTTCACAATTCCATACGAGACGATCGCTATCTCATCGGTCGCAGACTTCATAACTTCGGGGAAGATGCTGCTTTGAATCGTGGCATGGCTGCTTCCTCCCTCGCGCAAAGTCCTGATTTGCAGGGAACTGATCTGATTAGGCATGACCAAGAAGCCGACGTGGGACTGAGATTCAGACGCGGTAACCGGCTAGAAGCTTAAATCGAGATGGGTTATAGCTTACGGTCTTGTCGAGGCTAGTGTCAAGCAAATTGGCCCATCTCCGGGTACTCCTAGGATTACGTATTTGTTCAAATTAATAGGGGTTTTGTGTACATCACTAACAGGTCACTGAAAGGAAGAACATCCACATTGCTGCTTACTAATGAAGTTACTTATCTATGAACCACGTACGTCAAGAAAAATCGATGTGTTTTGAATTTCAGGAGAAGGTGGTATCCCAGGGTACAACATCATGCCCAAGAAGCAAGCCGATTGCCTGCAGATAAGTTAACACAGTCCATGTTACTTATATTAAGTCGGAAAGTCCTATAAAATGAGAGCATCAAATTCCGGAGGGTGCTAGTGTAAAGCAGCCCAGTTCGTCGGCAGCAATAGCAGCCTACAATTTCTACTAATTCAACCCAGCTATTGCGTTCCTCGGCAGCAATAGCAGCCAGCTAGTCATTAGGTACATTGGTCGGGGAATGATCAACAGAAATGAGTAGAAGCAAAACCCCCACTAGAATGAAAAGATTTTTTTACAGAGGTAAATCCGTCAAAACCAATGTTATAATATAATAATTCTTTTATCCTAATAATTAATATATTTTAAAAAATTTAGTGTTAAATTTTGTACTGCATATTGTGACAAAAATTTACCAATCGACTATAATATTTGAATAACTTCAATTTATCGAAATTAACCTGTTTTAACATTTTCAATAGGCTTGGGCGTCCTGGATTTTGATTTCAAACCAAAAGCTGCATTTAATTTCCCGTAGATGAACGGAATAACTCACCTAGTCCCAAGTTAAGAAATTGGGGTTAAGAAGAGAAATAAATCCAAATTACTTTAAATTCAACCAAGCCACACACAAGTTTCACCATCTGGTGGAGAAGTTCAACAAAAAGCCCTAATGAGATGTCTAAGCTACCATAGTAAATTCCCAAAAGCACACACCGGGAATATCATGAGGTTCATCTTCAGCAAAAATTAAGCTCAAAATAACTAGGAAACGAGGTTGTTGTTCAACGACAATGATGCAAGTTGTTCGGCAGCCCCACCAGACTGCTGCTGCTGGACGCTCCTCAGAACCTCCATGGCCTCAGCAACCTTCGACTTCAGCGCTTCCGGTGACTCCAGCAAGTGCAGAACCTCTGGCTGATCCATCTCAAGAAGCATACCTGTAACCTTTGCAGCAGCATCCGGCTCCAGCTGCTCCACGAGAGGGTAGAGATTCTCTCCCAGCACCTAAATATTTTCAACAAGAGACGATAGTTAGAGTTCGTCCAAAGGCACATGATGCTTCATTTGGTCAAACTTGGATGTTCCCCTAAACATTGAGATCGATGTTTACCATTCTCTGCTGCTCCGGTGTAGCATGCGCAAGTGAACTGGCCAAAGCTCCAATAGGCATTGGCTGAGACAGGGATGCATCCCGCATTGGAACACCTCCCATATCATATGGAGCAGAAAGCATTCCACCAGCACCAGCCATTGGCCCATCAGGCATGCCACGCCCCGGAGGATAACGATAGGCCCGTCCACGTGGAGGCATCTGCTAGCAGGGGAAAATTTTCAGATTGAGGGTACAACTTTTCTTGTAGGATCTTGAGCATAAAAGAAATGCCACCTACCTGCTGCATCATGGGGATAGGCTGTTGTCCTTGCTGAGGGCCTCCAGCCCGACGTCCACCAAGACGTTGTCCCTGCTGTCCTTGCTGAACCATTGGCATGAAGAAGTTTGGCATTGGACCTGCACCAGGCCTCATACCAGGCACAAGCTGCTGCTGATAGCCAAATCCAGGCTGCCGAGAGGAATACAAAACAAAATTTGTAAGAAATTGTTTATCCGCCTACTAACATTTAATTACCCAATGACGGTTGCAGAAGGAATATCACACAGCAAAGATTACCTGCTGAGGAATTATGGAAGGTGGAGGTTGCCCATAGAATATCTGCTGCCCAAGTCCTGGCCCACCCGGAGGGTACATTGGCATACGAGGGGCTACTGATTGTGCCAATGCAACTGGCCTCATTTGAGAAAATTGAGCCTAAAAAGCAAGAAAATCAGTAAGACATCAGAGGTCAACAACACAAGAATGTAATGGACATTAAATTAAGCATAAAGACAGAAAAGATGAAGGTAAACACACGAATCAACAAAATCATGCAGCAGGCAACAAAATTCAAGAAAAGAGGAATAAGTGATGAGATGTCACACCTGCAGCCTGGCTCTCCTATCTTCCTTCCTCTGAGCTGGAGCAACATAAAGAGGTTTGCTGATTATCATTTTTCCATTCATCTCCGCAAGCTAGCAACAGCAACATTAAAGAATTAGCTATAGATAAGTTATAAATCTACGCTGCTGCACGAATGATATCAAGCTTACAGCTTTGTTAGCCTCCTCGGGAGTCGAAAATGCAACAAAGCCAGAACCTCTGCTTATACCGTTAGGGTCCCGCATCACCTGTTCATACAGTATGTATACAAATCAATTCAAACCGAACGAAAATCAGCCAGCTATATGACAAAGCACCACAAAACAGACCTTGCAAGATGTGATGGCACCATAAGGGGCAAAGAGTTCCTTCAGTTTCTCATCAGTTATACTGTCATCGATATTTTTCAGGTACAAGTTTGCTCCCTGGAACTTGTCAGCCGCCTCCTTCATGCTCTGTTCAAATCGAACCTTCAGCTCCACTTCCCTCTCAGATTTCTTCTGGGCTTTTCCCACAAACCACTCCTTGTCATCAACTTTCTTTCCATTGAGAGCCTCAACAGCTTGAGCAGCATCATCTGGATTCTCAAAGTTGACAAATCCAAAGCACTTGGACTTTCCATCACCATCCCTCATCACAACTACACTAGTAAGAGCTCCAAATTCACCAAAAGTTCTTTGCAACTCTTCTTCACTCGTATTCTCCGAAAGATTCTTAACAAATACATTGTTAAACCTCGTCTTGTCAGCAGTAACTTCTCTTTCCTGCTTGCGAAGAAAGGGCCCCACAAACACTTGCTTGTCATTCATGAGCATACCATTCAGTTTCTCTATAGCTTTCTGAGCAGATTCCGCATTGTCAAATTGTACAAAACCATAGCCTCTAGACTGGCCAGATGAGTCTGTCGCTACCTTACAGGACAGGACACTACCAAAAGCAGAAAAAGTTTCATGCAATGCTTTGTGGTCGATTTCCTTGTCCAAATTCTGCCAAGAGCAAGTAAATGGAGATGAACACTAGTATAGACCCCCAAGAATATTAAAAACTGAAAATTGAGCATATGGATGGGTCTAGAGGAGCATGTACCTTGATAAATATATTTCCAGCTCCACTTCTGCGGAGACTAGGATCACGATGAGAATGCATAATCCTAATGGATTTCCCATTGATGGGAGTGAAGTTCAACATGTCCATGGCCCTCGCGGCTGCCAGATTTAATAGAGACAGATAAAATATATTGATCAATCACTCTCATTGGGTATCCATGTTTCCAGGTCTCGTAAAAACATAGAATTTAAAAATTAAATACTTGGTCCTGCTATTCCTATAAGAGAGCAATAAAAACATGTTCCCCTTTTATATGTACAACCTTCCAAGGAATTTTTCTCTAAAAAAGCACAAGATCATACAAGAATCAACAATGTAGATGCCATGTGATTGCGTGTTATTGATCAACATTAAGGATAACTCAGACCGTTTCACAAATGCAACCCGAAAATCAATTTGAAAAGACATCCACAAACAAAGGTTTTTCAAAATAAACAGGCAGTTTCCGGGAGAATATCGAAAAAATCCATAACAAAGCACCCTATCAAAATAACAATGCAACTAACTGTCACCATCGGAACCAAAACGATTAACCACCAGCAACACCAGATCGAACGGAACACCTCTACCACAGCAGAAGAAACCCACACTTCCCTAAATCCATCGTTTCCACCACGGATCCATTAAATTCAACCACATTCCTAAACTAACAAATAACAAAGTCCAAAACTTTAACTGCCGCATAAAGGCACACAAACTGACCATCGTTAGGGTTGCTATAGTTAACATAACCATAGCCAAGGGACCGGCGGGTGGCCAAGTCCCTGCAGACGCGGACCGAGACCACTTGGCCGACCTGGTTGAAGAGGTCGTAGAGCTGGGAATCCATCACGGTCACGTCCAAGTCCCCCACATAAAGCGACGTCGTCACGAACTGCTGCGGGTTTCCCCCAACGCCTCCGTTCACCGCTTGGACCGCCCCCTGGACCGGTGCTTGAACTTGCGCCATCGCTGACAAAGGTCGAATCTTTTTCTTCTTTTTTTTTTGGGTAATTTCTCTTCCCTCTCCTCTTTTTATTCAAACAGATAAGATTCCAAACAGACCCAGAAGCGTAAACGATGAAACCACAGGATAAACCGCCACGCACGTCAGGTGTTCGATAAAATTACGGAAAGAGAAAACACTTAATTTTTATTTTCTGGTTTTTGGGGTTTTCAGTTTTTTTTCTTTTTTTGTGGGTAAGGGAGGAGGAGAGGGAAGGAAAAAGGGGGAAAAATGATATTCGCCGCCGGGAGCGGCTGCGACGGCGGTGGAGACTGCTTCAAGTAGAGTGAAACTGCGATGGGAAAGGGGAAGAGAGGGGAATTCTTTTGTCGGCGGGGAGAGAGATATAAAGGGGGGAAACCCTAATGTGGGGGTTAATTTTTCTGCGAGGAGAGATCTCGGCCGTTGGATCGGTGGATAATTGCTTAATTAGGAAGGGTTGTCTTCTTTATTAAGGAACGTGGCCTTTCACATTGGAAGTTGTTTGACCAAGAGACGCAACTAGAGAAAGTCTTTGTGGATGAGGGCCCCGCTGGAAAAGTAACCTCTGATAAAGTGATAAGATATGCCTCACTTTATTTCTTTTTTCATTTTTTTTGTGTAATATAGGCGGCAAATCTAAGGCTTATTTAAGGATAATAATTATGATAATTTTTTTTAGATTCTGAAAAACTTATTAGATAGTTTAGAGAAATTTGATTTCATTGTAATGTGGTTTTTACTATGTATCGTGTGGTTAAGTGATTGTACATTTAAAAAAAAAAATTAAGTAGCTTAGACCAACTACCACTAACTTTTTTCCATTTAGATACCGCTTTTAATATAAGTTGGAATTAAAATTAAGCGACGTGCTCAATTTAGACCAACATGCATTTAATTGTTGTTTGCAACACAACACGTCTTTGGTAAGTCGATTACGAAGTTGTTGTTCGTAAAATTTAAACCAGACATTAGAACTCTCTAAAAATTTAAACCAACATAATTGTTGTTCGTAACACATGTTTTATGGTCGCCGCATCAATTTTCCTTTCCTAAACATTTCTAAAATCGTCAATAATAAATAATTTTATGAAAAAGAAATGAGGTTTTTTTATAAGTAAAATTATTTCATTCAGAAAAATACTCGCCACTAATAGCAAATATGATAATGATTATGTGAGCATGCATCTTTTAAATTTATTATGAAATCTGCAATCTGCTAATTTATTTTATTAACGGATCGAAACTCTTGGTTCAAACAGCCTGCGATATCAATCTCATTGTGAAATCCAAGATCATTGTTCTCGATTAATACTATAATGTAGTCGCATTAGATAAGGCAAGTATCAGTCTATAAAATTTCTTAGATTAGTTAACTGCACCAATTTCCAAATACGGACTTTTTAAATAAAAAATAAAAATATTATTTCATCAAAACTACGAAGGAATATAATATCATCAATAAAATATTAAATATTATTTCATCAGACTTATTTGTATATTCTATTTATAAAAAAGTAGTTGTATATTAGGTGGTGGAGTGCAGGACGACACATGAGACGATAGTTGGGGACTTTTATCAGACAGAGAAGAAAATTAGCAATTCCCAACCATTGTTTTTTCACTCTAAGCTTTTCCCAGTTCTCTCCCTCTCAGTACCTCTCGTCGTTGCATGAACACAAACCCGTAACGCAATTGTTGCTAGGCTCTACTTGTTCATCGCCTGCAACATACCAGCTCTCTCCCTCTCAGTACCTCTCGTCGTTGCATGAACACAAACCCGTAACGCAATTGTTGCTAGGCTCTACTTGTTCATCGCCTGCAACATACCAGCTACAGGATTGTTCTTCACATTTTTTAGTTAATAAGTGAGTTATCAATGTAGCCAAAAAATATTTAGCCTAACGGTACAAGACATACACAAATTGAAAGAAATATAGAGTTCAAACCCTAGTATTTGTAACGGTGATGCAAAATTTACCTTTCAAAAAAAAGAAAAAGTATAGATAAGTATCTTGTAGTTTTACCGATTATCACTTGGGTATCCTGTGATTTTTGAACCATAAAAAAGTCCAACTTATTTGCGCATTTTGTCACCGACCAGTCCCGAGGGCCGGTCCAAGTTTTTTTTGCGAACGAAGTCATTTTATATCTCATGCCACGTGGCTTAGACTAAGATTATTGAAAGCTGACATAGCAGTGAGTAAATTATCAAATTAGTATCTGATTTTTTTATTTCTTTTCAAAAAAACATAATTCCCAAATTTAGCCCGGGGCCCACACCCATCTTCTTCTTCCCGTCACTCGCTCTCTCTCTACCCATCTCCCTCCATTTCCAAATCCATCCCAGAAGCTAGAAAGGGAGATGCTTGAAACCAAAGAAAGGGAGATGCTTGAAACCAAAGTGATGTTTTACTCATTAAAACTATGAGATGCTTGAAAAGGGAGATCCAACAGCTTCACAGCAGCCGGCGATGATTGTAGGGCACCAAGATCCTTCCTTTTCGGTGGAGAAGAAGAAGCTCAAGGAGTTGGAGAAGCGGCTCCTCGACGACGACGATTTTGGCCTGGGAGGAGACGACGATGACGTCGTTTCAGTTATATCCTCCCTCGACAACAACGGCAACAGCAGCAGCGAGTGGTCCGAACCCCTCAGCCTAATCGCTCCAACTGCTGCCACGGCTCCTCAGAACCGGATTGTGCTGCCTGCGCAATTTTTTGAGTCCAGAAACGACGGCTCGTTGGAGATTCTCTCCTGCTGCCTGGCCCAGCCTCCTTTAAACGTCGGCCCGGAGCAGAAGCTGGTTGGGTTCCTCGCCGGAGCTTTGAAATCTCGGGTCAACCCGGCCAATAACCCGCCAATGGTATCGAAGTTGTACTCGAGGGAGAACGTGGAGTCGACTCGCTCTCTCTACAAGCTTTCCCCCTGCTTCAAGCTTGGCTTTATGGCCGCCAATCTCGCCATCGTCGACGCCACGCGTCAGGATCCAATTCCGATTCAAATCCGTCGAGCTCGGGAAGCTCGGCGGTCTCACGCGGGCGTCCCTAGTGGAGCAGAAGATGAACGTCAATTGATGCTTCGAACAACGCCATTTTTGGCCATGGGTGTAATTTGAAGGGTTGTAATTAGAAGGGAAGGAGAGGATAAGAGAGGAAGAAGACGAAGGGGGTGAGAGAGAGAAGGGAGAAGGGAGGGCTTTTTGAAAAGTAATTAACAAATTTGGTACTAATTTGATAATTTACCCACTGCCACGTCAGCATTAAGTCATCCTAATCTAAACCACGTGGCAGTCCATGTCAGCTAAAAAATGACGTTGTTTGCAAAAAAAATTCAAATCGGACCTCGGGACCGGTCCGTGACAAAATATTCGAATAAGTTGGACTTTTTTACGGTTCAAAAACCACATGATACCCAAGTGATAATCGGTAAAATTACAGGGTACTTGAGTGTACTTTTTCCAAAAAAATATGTTGTTAAATGAGAATTTTTGCTGTAATGGTTATATCTGTTGACTTGTTGTTTGCCTTTTGCTTTTCTTTTCCCCAAATTTTGTTTACAGCTCGAGACTCTGTTAGAGAAAAGGGTTACTGGTTTCCCGGTGATTGATGATGACTGGAACTTGGTTAGTTGTTTTCCCTTTTCAGTCATTCCTATATGCCTCTGCATTGTTCAACTCTATAGTCATGGATTAGTCGGCTCAGTAGGTGTCCACTGTTCGTTCGTGTTCGAGTCTGCTCGTGATCAGGAGCCATTGTGATTTCATATGCTAGTGTATATGGTTGGAGTTCTATTAAGATATGACCTGTGCTTCTGTCAGCTGAGTATCCACAAGGATTTTGATTGAATCAACTTTAGATCCGATGCGAGTAACTGAAGTAGTGAGATTCATTGTTATTACAGGTTGGCGTCGTTTCGGATTATGACTTGCTGGCACTTGATTCCATATCAGGTAGTGTGTGAAATATGGATGCAACTCCTTACTTTGTACGTCAATTTCACCATTGTAACTTGGACCAGACGTTGAATCGGATGTTTAACTGTGTCTAGAATTTCTATAAAAGGTTTCGGATGAAGAACCAATTGTTATGGCTTGTCTAGTCATCTCTTACAATTGAGTCATTTCATTCTTTGAGCTTTTGTTCTGTTTTAACTTGATCTGATTTTTAATGGAACTTCAGGTAAAAAGATACTCATTGCTTCTGCCTATTTTCACTTTAGGTGAAAGTCATCTGGACTCAAAACTTGTTTCCTGACGTCGATAGTTCCTGGAAGGTACAGTTAGCTATGTCTTTTTCTTCAATTGGCCGCTGCGATTTGATTAATTTTCCCTTCATCCTTGACAAATTTTGCAGGCATTTAATCGGATACAAAGACGACTTTCGAAGACTCATGTAAAATTCTAACATCTCCCATGATTTATCTACTCCTTAATAATTATTAAGGTGAAGTGGTTCAATAGAAGTTACACGTGTTGTAACTTCTTCTAGTACACCCTAGATAAAATGAAGTGTGTTCCTTTTGTCCATTTGTTGGACACCTGGAAGAAGCGTGGCTTCTTCTCCTTAAAAGGAGAACAAGAAGCCTTCTTCCACAAGAAGAGAAAATGAACTCTTCTTCTGAGGTTAAAAATAAAAAGACCAACAAAAAAAGGAGGTGAAGCCTTCTTCTCCTGGGATTTTTTCCGTTAGAGAAAAATCAGGGAAGCTTGGTTAGAAACCAAAGGATATTTACATAACACTCTCGACCTCTAGTGGCATCTAGTCTGTGGAAATTAACCTTATTTCGATGAAATCGTGAGTAAGGTTATCTTCCGTTACAACGATCCTATGAAGATTACTTCTCGAGATTCAAGAGATAAGTATTTAATTTATGGCTATTTGAATTCTTGCAATTATATTTATAATTTTGATTATAAGATTGCATGTGGAATCCCTTCATTGGCAAAGTTGTTAGCGATTTGATGATTCCGAACCCACTCGTGGTTCGAGAAACCACTAATCTGTGAGCAATTTGATAAGTCTGAACCCATCATATGCTGCATTAGAGTCTCGCCCTGTCGAGTCTATTGCCCTAAAATAACAAACCAAATGTATGTTTGGCGCTTACATAGATCAGAATCATTACTCGAGGAGACATCGTACGAGCTGCCCTGACGATCAAAACACTCTGCCGATCGTTCTTCACGAGACGTTCCTATGTTGTGGCTTGGCGAGTCTTACATTGGTGGAGAGTTGGTGCAGTTTTGTTAGCGCTCAGAAGTATTGGACGGATACATATTATTTTCTAGGAAAGTCATGGCATTTTTGGACATCGGCGTAAGAAATCACCCGTTATTTGGCCGAATATAATATTTGAAAAGTGACAAAATTCTCCTAACAAATATACAACAATGTTGTATTTTAAAGGATTCGAACTCGAGACCTATAAATAACCATAATATCTTCGCAAACACATGTTTTATCAATTCCAGCCCACAATTGAAAGCTAACATGGTTTCCACGGATCCATAAATTTCTACAAAGTTGCAGCAAATATAAAAATACCAAAAGTTTCGGAGTAGTTTGCCAGGAACCATGTGTTGCAAGTTCTCCATAAAGTCGATACTGGAGTACGGTTGGGATCAATATAGTATATAAAACTCGTTCACGTTTATATCCACGCGTCTCAGTGAGTGTCTGGTTTTATTATATATCATTTACAAACGTCATTTTTTAAATTGCCTCGTTATGTAGTTATATATCGCACCAATCTGCTGTTGGTTTTTACCGAGGTTCACTCTTGCCTGAATTCCAACGATGAACTACAATGGAGATGGTGCGATATGGGCGGGCCTCTCTGCTCATTCTTAGCGGAATGAGGTTCGGGTTTTGTGCTAACTCCTTTAATTAAGGAGCTCCAAAAAGTATGCTCTGGTTTGCTGTCTTTGAAAGTGGAATACTCCATGTGGCTGGCAATCCAAGGACGAATTCGGGCGTGTGATGTTATGATTAGAATGTGAAGAATTCAAGTATGGGAGGTTCTTTGTCCCTTCTGCTTGCATGATGATGAGTTGGCCACTCATCGTCATGGTGTGATTTCGATTCTATAGAGAGGGCGCTATCTTCTTGGTGTGGTTTGATCAGGGGTGGCATGGTCGGGAAGGTGCGATTTATTTTGTTTGGAGCTACAATTCGGAGCATTTGGACTCATCAAAATCGGGTAATTTTCGATAAAAAATAATGTGACCGCTAGTTTCTTCAGCATACTATCTACTATTGGACCCGAGAATGGTTATTTTGGTCGAACACTTTAAAAAACATTGGCAATCAAGAGTTAGAATTTTTTTTGGACTCTTCGAGTTCGTTGTAAATAATGATTTGGATCACTAATTTTACTCTCCGTCCTTGTAAGCTCTTCTTTTATTTCTATTAATGAAACTTAAACTTACCCAAAAAAATAGTCGTTACTCTTTTCAATCTTACCAAAATTGTTAATTTTATGCTATGATGTTTATTTTTAATGTTCTGTAAATTGTTTTGGAAATGAACTCTCAATGAATTTGTTATGGACTCATTTGTAAAAAGAATATATTACAAAATTTTGTCATGCATACTATTTTTAAAAACCTTCATATTAAGAGTAATCGGAGTTCTACATATATTTTCATCTCCGAAAAATTGGACTCGGAAGTGACTTTTTTTTCTATGAAATGAAAATTGGATTTATGAAATAGGAAAAAGAATTCCCCATTCATTAGCCGGAAAGATATATCTGACGGTTGGATGTGCCTAGTCGTCTCCCTTTAATTGGAAATAAATGAGAAGACAAGTGGTCGCCTCTGGCATGCCACGGTGGCAGAAACATGCCTTGCTTGACCCGGTAGACGACTTAATGGTTTTGTGGTTGAGATAAATTTCACGTCAATATATGTTATAACTACTTGCATTTTAGATCCTCTAGCCCACAAAAATGTAATATTAAATCTTCAACAACTACATTTGTATTCACTAACCAAAATTTTGCACCAAAATATCTCTACAATATTCGATAGTTGAAAAAGGGCAAAAGTTTTATAATTAAAATTCTCTTCAAAATTTTTTTAGCAAATTTCTTATCATTATTAGAGTCGATTATTGTTTAATTTTGATTTAATTTAAATTAAAGACCATTTTGAGCCTATGGAGTCAACAGAAGAGCCTGCCCTTCCTGTCAAGTCTCCGCCTTCTAGAATTTCTCCGGGCATGGAACTTTTCCACGAGATCTGACGTATGCGCTTAGGTCAGCACCTACTACCCACTTCAATTCACTATTTGTTTTTTTTGGGATAAATTCACTATTTGGTAGCCGTGACATGCATTAAGAGAAGAAAAGAGCATTCCTTATAACATTAGGAGAGTGGGAGAATATTTAGTAGGAACATTTACAAAATCGACTAAACTAAATTTGAAATAGAATAAAAATTTCACTATTTTACATCGCTGTGAATAGCATCAATACATCTATGTTGATATTCATACATCTTTGCCAAAAATAATATCTTAATATATTACCTAACAAAATATTTATTATATTTAGATAGATATAAATTTAATAAAATTCAAGATAAACAAAATTATTTATATACTGTTACTATAAATATAAAATTAACAAAAAAATTGTCGATAGAACATACTTTCACGGATTCTCTCTTCTGCTGACTCAAGTCCCAACCTGTAGTAGCCAGTAACCCTCTCAGAAAAAAAGTTGAAGTCACGACCACTATATTTCGTTGGCGTGGATTTTCCGCGAGTCATCTATTTAGTCTTATAATAAAATGAAGAGTTTGAAGACCAATACCAAATTATCGATAGACTATTAAGTTTGGTTCTCGTTGACCTAGTCGTACTACAAATTAGTAGGCTATTTGTAGACCTAATTGTTTTTTTTATAATCAAATTAATTCAGATCTTGTGATCTAGATTAACCAAAAAAAATAATATATTTTGATGGGTCCCTATAACTGAGTGATCAAACGGTTCATCGGCCACGCAAAGTTGTGACATTTCCCTTTCTAATCGAAGCGTTACTTTACCCCCAAATGACTGTCGAGTCTCTTTGACTCTGAATCTACCTCTTCCTTCCCGACCGAATTATTATTATTAAATATTTGTTGGACAGGAAATCAAAATAGCTTAAAGACATATCCTAAAGATCCCATATAATTAATTATAATCCTTCTCGAAGAAAAAGACCCTATATAACCCTTGCCCGAGGCTAATCAGACTCACTTCCCTTTTCTCACTTGCACAAAAATGGACAGCGAAAACCAGCAAAAGCCTCACATCTTCTTCTTCCCTTTCATGGCTAACGGCCACATGATTCCAATGATAGATTTGGCCAAGCTCTGTGCTTTGAGAGGCGTAAGAGCCTCCATCGTCACCACCCAACTCAACGTACCCCTAGTTTCCAAGGCAATTCAGCAGATCAAGTCCACCGGCTCTCAGATTGAAGTCTTCCCGATCAGCTTCCCGGCAGCCGAAGCCGGTCTCCCGGAGGACTGCGAGAATCTCAACACCTTAACTGCGAGACCCGGCATCGGACCCGGCATCGCCAACAAGTTTATTGCAGCCGCGGCCTTGCTTCAGGACCAGCTCGAACAGCTTCTAGAGCAGCACAGGCCTGCTTGTCTCGTGGCCGACATGTTCTTCTCGTGGGCCAACGAAGCGGCCTCCAAGTTCGGGATTCCGAGGCTGATCTTCCACGGGAGTGGATTCTTCCCTTTCTGTATCTCGGAGTGCCTCAAGCTCTACGAACCGTTTAAGGGTGTTGAATCCGATTCCGAGCCCGTCCTGATCCCCGGTGTCCCTGGTAACATCGAGTTAACGAACGACCAGCTCGCCTTTCACGACAAGGTGGATCCAGGCAGCAGCATAGGTTCGACGTTTAGGAAGATGCAGGAAGCCGAGTCGGGTTGCTCCGGGTTCGTGGCCAATTCGTTCTACGAGCTGGAGCCAGAGTACGTTGATTTTTACAGGAAACTGATGGGTAAAAAGTGTTGGCACGTTGGCCCGGTGGCATTATGCAATAGAAGCTTGGAAGAGAAGGCACAGAGAGGAACCGCTGCTTCCTTGGATGATCACGAGTGCTTGAGTTGGCTTGATTCCAAGAAACCCAACTCGGTTGTTTACGTTTGTTTCGGGAGTGTGGCTAATTTCACCGCTTCCCAGCTGAGGGAATTAGCCGCAGCTCTTGAGTCCTCAGGACATGACTTTATCTGGGTTGTCAGGAAGGAGGAGAAGAAGAAGAAGAATCCCGAAGGGGGTGAAGATTGGCTGCCTGAAGGGTTCGAGGAGAGGATCCAAGGGAAGGGGCTAATCTTAAGAGGGTGGGCGCCCCAGGTGCTGATCCTCGAGCACGAAGCGGTTGGCGGGTTCGTGACCCATTGCGGATGGAACTCCGCCATGGAGGCGATCACGGCTGGGAAGCCGGTGGTTACTTGGCCCGTCTCAGCCGAGCAGTTTTACAACGAGAAGTTGTTGGTGCAAGTGCTCAAGATTGGGGTGGAGGTCGGAACCAAGAAGCTAGTGAGGTTCTTTGGGGACAGCGTCAAGAGGGAAGCCATTGAGAAGGCGGTGGTTAGAGTCATGGTGGGTGCGGAAGCAGAGGAAATGCGAGGCAGGGCCACTGCGCTTGGTGAAATGGCGAGACGGGCTGTTGCAGAGGGCGGATCGTCTTACTCCAGCTTAGATGATCTTATTGAACAAGTGAGAGGAGGCCACCTGCCAGTGGCAAGTGCCTAGCTCGTGAGATTACAAAGGGTTCTTTCTCCTGTCTAATTCTAAATCCTCTGTTGTTGGCCAACAAGAAACAGGTGGCCAACGTGACGAAGCCTTGGAGCTTATGGATGTGTTAGATGCTGTATCGTATTTCCAAATCTATTTTTTTGATTAAAACAATGAGTAGTCTAAAACATATTGAATCAATGTAAGAGTTTTTTTTGTCCTTATTGGCATGGCACTCTACTCCATCCTTTAGAATTTCTCCGAATATGAACTTTTCAGCGAGACGTTATTTATTACCCAACAACTTCCCACTTCAATTTAATATTTGTTAGCCGTGACATTCAAATCAGTGGAAGTTTTTAAAGGATAATAGCTATAGCTTTATTCTATCATATTAGTCATACAAAAGTAGGGTGTTGAGTTCATCCAGAGTAGCTTGTAAGATTTCTGCCTCCGTGATCAAACCAATTTTAGAAGACAGCTAGCCAATCAACGGTGGGCTTCAAGTGTTGATAATATGTCCCCTCTAGATCGGCCATCTTTGGGTTTAGGCCCAACTCGCCCGTGATAATAGGTCCAGTTTTATCTCTTATTTTCTCGATTTAAATAATGGACTGGGCCAAGACAATTATTAGGTATTAAAAGACGCCAACAATAAGTAGGGTGAAGAATTAGAATTTTATCTTGAGGATTTACCCAGATCTATATTTGTCATATTTGATCGGGTCTAAATTTAAATCTTGTTCGAATTCTTATATTTAAAAAAAATAAAGGTATGTATATAGATCTATATGCCCTAATTCTATCAGATTTTTTTTAAATAATACTAAAATTATATATATATTAAATACTAAACATAATACCAAATTCTCGATCTCAAGTTACCAAACTTCAATTTTTTCAGATTTTTTTGTTTGATTTTTTTATACTGATTTGTTTTAACGAACGAATCAATTAAATTCATATTTTTTAGTATTCTCTTGCTATAGAACAACCAAATTATAGTTTAACTTTTTAAAATAAAATAATCTTTAAATAACCTAGACTAGCGGATCGCCCTGTCCCATTTTTTAGGAATGCGATTCTACCCGAATTCTTATTTTTAAAGAGGATAATGATAAAATATCTGAGTTTATCTTTTAAAAGAGAATAAAAATTTAAATCTTACGGATTCTAAGTATCATGTCCACTGTTATTTCTAACAATAAGATTCCACGGCCAGCTTAATAATTGGGTTAAAGACACTTTTCTTCCTCGTGTTTGACCGGCAAGTGGAGGTTCTGCGAGAGCAATATGGTAGATATTGGTTTCAGAAAAAAAGAACTTTCCCCTAAGATTTCACGTTCTTGAAGCCCCACCACGTGGATGTATTAGTTTCCTTGTACAAGATAGCGTTGGTATAAGAAGTACTAGATTGATTCCAATATAATTCCAGCTCATTTCGGTTTCATTAATAATAGAGTGCATTATAAACTCACCATTCACATCCAAAAAAAAAAAAAACCCTTCACTTCCCTTATTATCTCTAACAAAAATGGAAAGCAAAAACCAGCAGCAGAAACAGCCTCACATCTTCTTCTTCCCTTTCATGTCTTACGGCCACATGATCCCAATGATAGACCTGGCCAAGCTTTGTGCTTTGAGAGGCGCGAGAGCCTCCATTGTCACCACCCAACTCAACGTACCCCAAGTTTCCAAGGCAATTCAACATATCAAGTCCACCGGGTCTCAGATTGAAGTCTTTTCAATCAGGTTCCCGGCCGCGGAAGCTGGTCTCCCGGAGGACTCGGAGAATCTCAACACCCTAACCGCGAGGCCCGACATGGGACCCGACCTGGTCAACAGGTTCCTTGCAGTCGCGGCCATGCTTCAGGACCAGCTCGAACAACTCCTAGAACAGCACAGGCCGGCTTGTCTGGTGGCCGACATGTTCTTCTCGTGGGCCAACGAAGCAGCCTCCAAGTTCGGGATTCCGAGGTTGATCTTCCACGGGAGTGGCTTCTTCCCTTTCTGTATCTCCGAGAGCCTCAGGCTCTATGATCCATTCAAGGGTGTTACCTCTGATTCCGAGCCCGTCTTGATCCCCGGTATCCCTGGGAACATCAAGTTAACAAAGGACCAGATCGCCTCTCATGACAGGGCGGATCCGGGCAGCAGCAGAGGTTTGCTGTTTAGGAAGATACAGGAAGCCGAATCGGGTTGTTCAGGGTTCGTGGCCAATACGTTCTACGAGCTGGAGCCCAAGTACGTTGATTTTTACAGGAACACAACGGATAAAAAGTGTTGGCACGTTGGCCCGGTGGCGTTATGCAATAGAAGCTTGGAAGAGAAGGCACAGAGAGGAACCGCTGCTTCCTTGGATGATCACGAGTGCTTGAGTTGGCTTGATTCCAAGAAACCCAACTCGGTTGTTTACGTGTGTTTCGGGAGTATAGCTAATTTCACAGTTTCCCAGCTCAAAGAATTAGCCGCAGCTCTCGAGTCCTCAGGACAAGACTTTATCTGGGTTGTTAGGAAGGAGGAGAAGAATCCCGGAGGGGATGAAGATTGGCTGACTGAAGGGTTCGAGGAGAGGATCCAAGGGAAGGGGCTAATCTTAAGAGGGTGGGCGCCCCAGGTGCTGATCCTTGAACACGAAGCAGTTGGCGGGTTCGTGACTCATTGCGGATGGAACTCGACAATGGAGGCAATCACGGCCGGAAAGCCGGTGGTTACTTGGCCCGTCTCAGCCGAACAATTCTACAACGAGAAGTTGTTGGTGCAAGTGCTCAGAATTGGGGTGGAAGTTGGGACCAAGAAGCTAGTGAGGTTCTTTGGGGACAGCGTCAAGAGGGAAGCGATTGAGAAGGCGGTGGTTAGAGTCATGGTGGGTGTGGAAGCAGAGGAAATGAGAGGCAGGGCCAATGCGCTTGGTGAAATGGCGAGACGGGCAGTTGCTGAGGGCGGATCGTCTTACTCCAACTTAGTTGATCTTATTGAACAAGTGAAAGGAGGCCACCTGCCTGTGGCAAGTGCCTAGCTTAGATGTTATTGAAGAATTTTAAGAGATTTTTTTTCCTCGTAATTTTTACTATATAAATTCGAATAAAATTTAAATTGTATTGACTCATATTCATATTTTGAACACTGATATTTCATTGATGAAATTAAAATAACTTACTTAAAAGCCTTGATAGTCAATCAAAAAGGGTTGGCTTTACTGGTATGGCACTCTACTCCACATTCTATAATTTCTTCGAATTTGTGCTTTTCGAGACATTAATTATTAGCCAACAATTGCCCACTGTGCCCCCTAGAAAAACAATTGCCCACTACAATTAAATACTGGAGAATTTTTTTTAAGTCTAAGAGATTGTATATAATTAATAATCTACTAAGAAGTTTATCCTATAGTTTTTAGTCATTGAGTTTCGAAAAATGAATTAATTAATCTCTCAAAATATTTTTTAGTCGATAATTCTTGATTAATGTTACTTACCAAAAAAAATCTTAAGTAATGTCAAAACTACTCTTCTCTTTCTCCTGCAAGTAAATGAAAGTATTTTGTGTGTGTGAGTAAACAGAAACCTCACCCAACTCAACCCACCAGTAAACTTGCATCAATAAGAGGGTTGTTGGAAATGGAAGGAGGTTGTTCTTCAAAAATGTTAAAAGAGGGTATATTTCAAAGAATACAAGATCCGTTCACTTTAATTAGATCTTGCCCATTTACTTAAACATCCATTTTTTATAAGTAAAGTATTGTATTCCATCAAAATAGACCCCCAAGAAAAGTTACATCCAAAGTATCAGATAATGACTATCGACATGCCACGACGATATATATACAATCTAAGTATAGACATTCAATGTCACCAAAAGCATCAAAGGCACCAAAAAACCCCAAGGTAAATCAAATTAGATCCGAATATACACCAAACAAAAGGTACACCAAAACAAACAACCACACGTAAGCAGAATTATGGTAGGTCATAAGATCAAAATTGGTACATACGGCAAACAACCTTGAACATCCTTTTTTTTTGTAGTTTAAGTACCAAAATATTTTGTTGATATTACATGATTCCTGAATTACTTTTTTTTTTTGGCGAAAAGAAATGAACATCCATTTTCTTTAGTATTGTATAAGTGCAGTTCTGCTTAAATTACAATTCGGTCGCGTATGCGTGTGGTTCTATTTTGAATTGCAATTAGCTGTAAATTACAATTCGGTAGCTTTCGAAAAAAAGTTACATATATTTTTTTAAGTTGATAACAAATTTCATTAGGGTCGGGTCATACAATGGCAAACGTTATATGATTGATCAAGATCACATATTTCGGTGGGTGGGCTCTTACAATTGTGTGGGCTCTTTTCAGTGGGTTAAGCTTGGGCTTGGTAGATAAGTTTTTTAAAAGTTTCGAGATTGGATATTTCGTAGAATCAAAATTAGTAATTTTTATTTTGGATAATTAAAATTTAGATTATGGAATGATCACCCCATCGGCGAACAGCATGTGCTGGATGGAGACGCTGACGACAAGCAATGGGAAGAAGAAAGACACGAGGTGGGGAAGAAATTGTGAGGGTATGTACGTAATTTCAAATGAAAAAAGAGAAAACAGATAAGTGATGCCAGCAAATGACCATAGTGTAATATTTGATCGAACTACAAAGATGGTAAAATATTTTCTTAAAACACTAAGAACCGTATTAGTTATTTATGTGACTTGAGAACAATTTGTCCAAATATTTTATATTTACATCAATATAGTTTAGCAAAATTCAAGAGAAAAATGACATATTATATGCGGTTTGTGGGCTAATGAGACTTGGTATGTATGAGAAGGTTTTTTAGGAAAATGTATGAGATGGTTTGATAAGAACTTTTTGGGGTAATTCTATGAGCTTATGAACTCATCATAATCGGATTATTTTCAATGAGTTAAGGTGCTACCGCATTCTATTCTCTCCCGAGTACGGAGATGACTATTCTGGTCCAACGGGATTCGGAGACCAACACCTGATCTCATTTTCCTCAAAAAAAAAAAAACACCTGATCTCATTGGTGGACTCAAATGTGTAATAGGGGTTTGTTTCCTCCGTTGCCTTTACTTTGCTCCTAACTAACTATATTACTATAGTAGTTTCATTAATAAAATATCTGCTTGTCAAAAAAGTTACGTGCATTTTTACAATTGATTTGAGAATGTTATACAAATCTACTGATAAAATATATTTTCATGAATTTATTACGAAGTGTTGACAAGAGATTGCTGGAGTTTTGGAAGACCGAAATATTGCACCACCACTCTGACAGGAAATTTTAGTTGCGTGGACATGAGCACCGGAGGGTTCATCAAGTTCAGTACTAAAAGTGCCTCGATGGGCAACCCCGACCTAACAAGTGTGAGTTGTGTTATTTTAGGGGCATCGATGATTGCACGACCCTAATCGCTGAGCTCTGACACTCATCCCCGTGCCTCGAGCTTACCTGGGAAAGAGCTTTCGGCAAAGTGCGAGTCGAAGTCGGCTCGGCGTTGGCTATACTTTGTGACGGGCGTGATTTAGAGCGGGATCACACCCTGACGACCCTTATCCACCAAGTTAGGGAGTTGCTTGTTTGTGATTGGTGATTCTGATACAACATATATAAAGGAAAAGTAACCACGTGACAGATGTCCTCTGAAACCCTAATTATATGCTTTGATTATATTGTGTTTGATGTTCCATTTTTAGTCTATTTTGATGTGTACCCGCTTTACTCATTTACTAATGATGAAGTTATTGTTCTAGTGTACCACTAGAAATATTTTTTCAAGTAGACTGACCAAGAACTTTCTAGTTTCTCGCATAAATTTAAATTACAAAAATCATCAAAATTCCCAAATATTTCTGGAAGACAATAAATATACATCGAGACACAGATATGTAAACTATTCAAACTGTAAAAATGAGCCACTAACATTATAACGAGACACTTATCTTCCATTGAGAACCTTCATTTTGGGTGTGTGTTATTTTTTAAAACAAAATTACACTCAAGTTGGTCAAAGTGATAAAAAATTAGTAGAATAATTTTGGGATACGTACAACTGCCATCTGTAAAGATAGATGAGCCTACAAGAGGCCTCATTGATAGCCTGGGTTGCTCCAATTTCCTCGACAAGGTATGTGAAATTAGTATTAGACTGATTTTCTTATATTAACACTTAATGACTTTTTATTTTCATCGCTGTTGATTGACTATGGTCTCTCTGATTTCGGCAAGCCTATTTTCATGGACGTTATTGAAGCCGAGATTAGCGTGCAACCAGGGTCACTGACATACGTTTCTTCCCTGTAAGAGGTTGTGATAGGCGTTGCTAAAAAGGAGGACCCGGAGGACTCTGTTACACTATGGGGCCATAGATGATGGCTGAGTGGCGAAGAAACTTGGCCTTGGATGTTAGACCATTGTTCGTGTGTCTTATTTCCCTAATCATATATTTTATTTCCCTCATCATGGGTTAAGATTCGTTGTCTTATCATTTTTAATTATAATTGAAAGACAGATGCTTTCTCTTTCATGGATCTGTTGTTTATTTTTTTACTACTGCCGTAATTCTTAAGTGTGGGTTTATGGTTAATGCTTCTTAATTTGCTTGAAAGTAAAAAAAGTTTAACGAAATGCGACAACAACCAAGACCTCATGCATGTTGTAAATGTGCAAATAAATCATTAAATTTTTTTTACATGAAGTTACCTATTCTGGCCACTGGGTTACGTACAACTGCCATCTGTAGGATAGATGAGCCTACAAGAGGCCTCATCGATGGCCTGGGTTGCTCCAACTTCTTCGACAAGGTATGTGAAATTATAATCATACTGGTTTTCTTATATAAATAATTAGTGACTTTTTTATTTTTATCGCAGCTAATTGACTATGGTCTCTCTTATTTAGGCAAGCCTAAATTCATGGACGTTATTGAAGCTGAGATTGGCGTGCAACCAAGGCCACTGACATACGTTGCTTCCCCGAATGAGGTAGCTACGGGTGTTGCTAAAAAGGAGGACCCGGAAGACTCGGTTATAATATGGGGGCTAGAGATGATGGCGGGAGTGGCGAAGAAGCTTGGCCTTGGATGTTAGATCATTGTTCGTGGGTCTTATTTCCCTAATCATACATTTTATTTCCCTAGTTATGCGTTAAGATTCGTTGTCTTGTCATTTTTATTTTTAATTCGAAAGATAAATGCTTTCTCTTTCGTGGATCAGTTATTTTTTATTTTACTACTGTCGTAATTCTTAAATGTGGGTTTATGGTTAATACTTGTTAATTTTCTTGAAAGTACAAATGTTTAATGAAAGGCGACAACAACCAAGACCCCATGCTTGCTAGAAATGTGCAAACAAATCATTAAAAAATCTTACCTGAAGTTACCTATTCTGGCCTCCGGATACAGACATCTGCTATCTGTAGGATAGATAAGCCTATAAGAGGTCTCATCGATGGCCTGGGTTGCTCCAACTTCTTCGACAAGGTATGTGAAATTATTATTAGACTTATTTTCTTATATTAACAATTATTGACTTTTTTATTTTCATCACAGCTGATTGACTATGGTCTCTCTGATTTCGGCAAGCCTATTTTCAATGACGTTATTGAAGCCCAAATTGACGTGCAACCATGTCACTGACATATGTTGCTTTCCCGTATGAGGTTGCGACTGGCGTTGCTAAAAATGAGACCCGGGAGACTCTGTTATACTATAAGGGCCGGAGATTATGGCAGGAGTGGCGAAGAAGCTTGGCCTTGGATGATAGACCATTATTCGTGGGTCTTATTTCCCTAATCATGCATTTTATTTCCCTAATTATGTGTTGAGATTTGTTGTCTTGTCATTTATAATTTTAATACAAAAGGCAAATGCTTTCTCTTTCGTGGATCTGTTATTTTTTAGTTTTACTACTGTCGCAATTCTTAAATGTGGGTTTATGGTTAATGCTTGTTAATTTACTTGAAAGTACAAAAAGTTTAACAAAATGCGGCAACAACCAAAACCTCATGCATGTTGTAAATGTGCAAACAAATCATTAAAAAAATTCTTACCTGAATTTACCTATTCTGGCCGCCGGGATACGTACATCTGCAATCTTTAGGATAGATGAGCCTACAAGAGGCCTCATCGACGGCCTGGGTTGCTCCAATTTCTTCGACCAGGTATGTGAAATTATTATTGGACTTATTTTCTTATATTAACACTTACTGACTTTTTTATTTTCATCGCAGCTGATTAACTATGGTCTCTCTGATTTCGGTAAACCTATTTCAATAGACGTTATTGAAGCTAAGATTGGCGTGCGACCAGGGTCACTGACATACGTTGCTTCCCCGTATGAGGTTGCGATGGGCATTGCTAAAAAGGAGGATCCTGAGGACTTTGTTATACTATAGGAGTGGCGAAGAAGCTTGGCCTTGGATAATAGACCATTGTTCGTGGGTTTTATTTGCCTAATCATGCATTAAAATTCGTTGTCTTGTTATTTTTAATTTTAATTTGAAACACAGATGCTTTCTCTTTCGTAGATCTGTTGTTTTTTATTTTTATACTGTTGTAATTCTTAAATGTGGGTTTGTGGTTAATGCTTGTTAATTTGCTTGAAAGTACAAAAAGTTTAACGAAACCCGACAACAACCAAGATTCCATGCATGCTATAAATATGCAAATAAATCATTAAAAAATCCTTAGCTAAAGTTACATATTCTGTCCGCCGGATACGTATAGCTGCCATCTGTAGGATAGATGAGCTTACAAGAGGCCTCATCGACGGCCTAGGTTGCTCCAACTTCTTCGACAAGGTATGTGGAATTATTATTAGACTTATTTTCTTATATTAACACTTAGTAACTTTTTTATTTTCATCGCAGCTGATTGACTATGGTCTCACTGATTTCGACAAGTCTATTTCCATGGTTGTTATTGAAGTTGAGATTGCGTGCAACCAGGGTCACTGAAATACGTTGCTTCCCCGTATGAGGTTTCGACGGGCATTGCTAAAAAAGAGGATTCAGAGGACTCAGTTATACTTTGAGGGCCGGAGATGATGGCGGGAGTGGCGAAGAAGCTTGACCTTTGATGATAGACCATTGTTCGTGGGTCTTATTTCTCTAATCATGTATTTTATTTCTCTAATCATGGGTTAAGATTTATTGTGTTGTTATTTTTAATTTTAATTCGAAAGACAAATGCTTTCTCTTTCGTGGATCTGTTGTTTACTTTTTTACTATTGCCGTAATTCTTAAATATGAGTTTATGGTTAGTGCTTGTTAATTTAATTGAAAGTACAAAAATTTTAACAAAATAATACAGGCTGTAAATGTGCAAACAAATCAATAAAAAATCCTTACCTGAAGTTACTTATTCTGGCCGCCGGGATACGTACAACTGCCATCTGTAGGATATATGAGCCTACAAAAGGCCTCATCAATGGCCTGGGTTGCTCGAACTTTATCTACAAGGTATGTAAAATTATTATTAGACTTATTTTCTTATATTAACACTTAGTGATGTTTTTATTTTTATTGCTACTGATTGACTATGGTCTCTATGATTTCGGCAAGTCTATTTTCATGGACGTTATTGAAGCCGAGATTGGCATACAACCAGGGTCAAGGACATACATTGCTTCCCCGTATGAGGTTGCAATCGGCGTTGCTAAAAAGAAGGACCCAGAGGACTCAGTTATACTATAGAGGGAGGAGATGGTGGCAGGAGTGGCGAAGAAGCTTAGCCTAGCATGATAGACCATTGTTCTTGGGTCTTATTTTCCTAATCATGTATTTTATTTCCCTAATCATGTGTTAAGATTCGTTGTCTTATCATTTTTAATTTTAATTCGAAAGAATGATGCTTTCTCTTTCGTGGATCTGCTTTTTTTTTCTTTTTACTACTGCCGTAATTATTAAATGTGGGTTTATCATTAATGCTTGTCAATTTGCTTGAAATTAAAAAAAATTTAACGAAACGCAACAACAACCAAGACCCTATGCAGGCTGTAAATGTGCAAACAAATCAATAAAAAATTCTTACCTGAAGTTACCTATTCTGGCGGCCGGGATACGTATAGCTGCAACTGTAGGATAGATGAGCCTACAAGAGGCTTGATCGACGGCCTGGGTTGCTCCACCTTCTTCGACAAGGTATGTGAAATTATTATTAGAATTATTTTCTTATTATATTAACACTTTGTAACTTTTTTATTTTCATCATAGCTAATTGACCATGGTCTCTCTGATTTCTTCAAGTATATTTCCATGGACGTTATTGAAGCCGAGATTGGTGTGCAACAGGGTCACTGACATACGTTGCTTCGTTGTATGTGGTTGCGGCGGGCGTTGCTAAAAAGGAGAACCCGAAGGACTCGGTTATACTTTGAGGGTCGGAGATGATGGCGGGAGTGGCGAAGAAGCTTGGCATTGGATGATAAACCATTGTTCGTGGGTCTTATTTCCCTAATCATGTATTTTATTTTCCTAATCATGCATTAAGATTTGTTGTCTTGTTATTTTTAATTTTAATTCGAAAGACATATGTTTTCTCTTTCGTGGATCTGTTGTTTATTCTTTTTACTACTGTCATAATTCTTAAATATGAGTTTACGGTTAATGCTTGTTAATTTGCTTGAAAATACAAAAAATTTAACAAAATGCGACAACAACCAAGACCCTATGCAGGATGTAAATGTGCAAACAAATCAATAAAAAATTCCTACCTAAAGTTACTTATTTTGGTCGCCATGATACATACAACTGCCATCTGTAGGATATATGAACCTACAAAAGGCCTCATTGACGACCTGGGTTGCTCCAACTTCTTCTACAAGGTATGTGAAATTATTATTAGACTTATTTTCTTATATTAATACTTAGTGACTTTTTTATTTTCATCGCAATTGATTGACTATAGTCTCTCTGATTTCAGCAAGTCTATTTCCATGGACGTTATTGAAGCCGAGATTGGCGTACAACTAGGGTCAAGGACATACATTGCTTCCCCGTATCAGTATGAGATTGCGATAGGCGTTGCTAAAAAGGAGGACCCGAAGGACTCAGTTATACTGTAGAGGGAGGAGATGGTGGCGGGAGTGGCGAAGAAGCTTGGCCTCAGATGATTGACCATTGTTCTTGGGTCTTATTTTCCTAATCATGCATTTTATTTTCCTAATCATGCGTTAAGATTCGTTGTCTTGTCATTTTTAATTTTAATTCGAAAGACTGATGCTTTCTCTTCCGTGGATCTGCTATTTTTTCCTTTTACTACTGCCGTAATTATTAAATGTGCGTTTATCATTATTGCTTGTTAATTTGCTTGTTGGTAGGGTGGCCACCTGAGGGCCAAGTTCGTGATGCTTGGACATCAATTATTAATAAAATATTTTATCAATAAATAATATTTATAGTTTGATGGGATCGATTGTGAAATCTTGTGAAACTTTTCCGGTTCTTCTTGTTGTTAAATTTATATCCGACTGTAATAATTGTCGCCACCTTGTCAAATAAAGTTGTGGCGGGTAGAGTTTTTCTTATTGAGTAACTTTTACTTACGTTATTTTTTTACTGAATTTTATCACCGTGAGTTTTATCGAAGTCGACGATCGTTATCTGGTAAAAAATAATTCTACACTAAGGAATCGTCAAACTCTTATGGAACTTTTTCTCTCTTGTTAACATTTTTATCCGAGTGTAATTATTGTTGGTCCGTGGTATTGAATTAGTAGTACAATGTTAATGTATAGCGAATAGACTTATTGGTGCTGTGTATTGCAGATAGACTTCCTGGAGCAAATGAATATTTTATCAAAGATTGTTTATAGGTAGGTCCAAATCTTATGACAATAATTTAAATGGACAAATGGTTTCTTTTTATTCAATTTATGACTATGATCTCATATTCTTAACAATTCTACATTATCTAAAGCTTTTCTAATTATTGCGGCTGTTTCTTCTTGGAATAGTTTCACTTTCTACGAACGGTTCCTCTAGACGGGCCGACATTTCTGGGCTTTTTCTGGATTTAAAGAATGGGCTGGGCCAAGAATGAAAACTTATACGTATTTTACCCTCTCTAATTTTTTATAATTTACTTTCAATTTTTAATGAACTTCTATTGATATGGTTAGACTAAAACTTAATTTTTTGTCAAGGAGTCAGCCACGTGGCAACAATCATAGCTAAAATCAGGCCCACCTCTAAATATTTTTATGTCAAATTTCCGCTCCTGTTCTATACGTCTCTTTAATTCACAGGCTCTTAAATGGCGAAGGGACCCTCCATGGATTCAGCGGGTTGATCGAAATCGTCATCAATAAAGTCGCCGTGAATGGAAAGCGGTTGCGCTCAGAAAATGTTACGTTAACATCTACTTACTATTTTAGCAACAAATACTTAAAACAAGAGATTTTAAATGGTTAAAAATTTAGTAATGTGAAATATTTGTATGAAGAATTTTGCAACCTTTTAAAAATGTCACCTATTTAAACCTAAACGCCGCAGTGACAAAAGACTAATTAAAGTTTGAAGACACATGTCACAGTGATTTTTTTACAAGTAGATTGTATTTATCTACAAAAATTTTCCAAAATAGTAACTAATTACAATTAAGAGTGAGCATTCGGATTATCCGAATCTGAATTATCTAAATTTGATACTATCCAAACTATCTGAATTGACAATTTGAACTATCCGATTTATGACAGCAAAAACGAGAACGTACACTACAATAAAATTTTAGTGTATTTACACTATTTAAGTTGTAAATGTTATACTTAATAAAATTTTACTTATAAAAAAAACTTACACTACATTAAGAAATACACACTTTAATGTCTATTCACGCTAAAACATTTGAGCAAAAGGAAAGTGAAGAGATTCACGCCATATCCGCCTCTTGAAGCTCCTGGAGTTCAAGCTCCAAGTCCTGCCCTGGTCTTGGTCGCATACCGGTGTTCCCCGATTACTGCTCTTCTTTTACATAGCTCGCATGAGTTCTTAATTGATTGAATTATAAATATATTTTGAGTGATCTGCTAACTGGGAAGAGGACGAGCACTAGAAAATTGGGAATTAGGTATTAAGATATGAAGACTGTTTTTTTTTAGGGGTAAGTGATCTATTTGGGTTTCCGAGGATGGGAAAGTAAAGTAATTTATTAATTTGGCGGATGCACTTTGGTCGCTACTTGGCTGCGGGCTAATGCTTGCTGGACTAATTTTTTAATTCGGATAGTTCGAATAATCTGAATTTACATTTTCATTGTCGAAATCCGAATTCAGATCCAAACTTAAAATTTTTGATAATTCGAATCTGAATCCGAACACAAAATATTCCGAATCGAATTTTTGAGTATATGCCCAATCCTAATTACAATTGTTATTTGTTACACTCTTTAGTGCTCGCAAGTATACGTCGCCTAAAAAATAAAATTGTGCTAATACATCCAATTTTAATAAGTGTGGTACGGTCATTTCAATTGCTATTTGTTATATACTTAAGAATGCAACAGTATTGTCAAAGGGTATTTAGCCCGACGATATGTTTTAAATTTTACTTTTAAAAAAAATAACAGTATTAATACTTGCTCGGAATATTTTACTACCTTATAAAGGTTCACGCGTCTGAAATCAGTATTAGTATGTATAGTAGTGTCTATTCATGTAGTTAAAAAAAGTTGGGAAAAGTTCACTTTAGTACCCTGTGGTATCGACCAAAATCACTTTAGTACCCTGTGGTAAAAAACTGATCAATCGAGTCATACTTATTCCAATTAACATCAAAAAGGGCCTCGGGCAGCTGCCCGGAGCTGCCCGGATCTGCCCGAACCCTGCCCGGGCTACGTGGCCAGCCACGTCACCAAAACTTGATGACGTGGCGCCACGTCACCTCTTCTTCTTCTTCTTCTTCTTCTTCTTCTTCTTCTTCTTCTTCTTCTTCTTATCACCGTCGCCGCCACCACCTTCTTCGTCTCCGCCACCATTTATCTCAAATGGACCCATCCACAATCGACCCACCAACCCGAATTAATACGTAATAAATACCATTTCCTTTTTTACGTCGCACACTCTGGTCTTTTACCGGCGGTGAAAAGGTACTAACACTGGTTGGAGGAGAAGGAGACGCGGTTGCTAGCGAGGTCGGCGACGACACGTGTCCCCTGCTGCTGCACGTTCCCAATGATCGACAGCGACGACAACGTCGGCGCGAAGGCCAGGCAGTACGTGCCTGGGTCATCCACCGGGATTAGGTAGTTCGTCGTCGGTAGGATCCATGACTGGCCGCCGGCGAACTGGAACGCCAGCGTCGGGACGCTGACGCTGGACATTCCAATGACGTCGTAGCACGTGTCGAAGAGCTGCTCCGCAGACTCCTTCCGCCGGAGATGTCCCGTCATCGACACGAAGGCGTCCCGGAGCGCAGAGTAGGCCTCGTCCCTCAGCCGCGTCACCGCCGTCCCGCAGTCGACGGTAACGCCTCCGTTGCCGGAGCTCTCGTCGATCTGGAACACCGATGATGGGATGTCCAGCCCCCGGCCCCCGAGGCCGATCAGTCTGGCGGCACCGACGAAGAGGCCTTCGTTGTCGTCCGGAGACGAAGAAGGTGGCGGCGGCGACGGTGATAAGAAGAAGAAGAAGAAGAAGAAGAATAGGTGACGTGGCGCCACGTCATCAAAATTGGTGACGTGGCTGCCACGTGGCCCGGGCAGGGTTCGGGCGGATCCGGGCAGCTCCGGGCAGCTGCCCGAGGCCCTTTTTGATGTTAATTGGAATAAGTATGACTCGATTGATCGGTTTTTTACCACAGGGTACTAAAGTGATTTTGGTCGATACCACAGGGTACTAAAGTGAACTTTTCCCAAAAAAGTTCATTTGCAATATGCACTTTCTACAATACAAACACCAAAAATACTATAGCAAGAAAAATCTAAAAGAAATAGTTAAATTTTTAAAAAATATATAAAATCCCAAACCGATTTGAATATCGGGGTGAAAAAAGTAAGTAAATAATGTTACCTCGATAATAATCAAATTCTCATCTAATGGCCCACTTTCAATTATGAACAACGCGCGGGGGGTTTTGTTTTGTCCCCTCTGAATAATAAAAAAAATCCAAGGGATAATAATACCAACACCTTTTATGGACCCCGGAAAGGACTTTGTTCGTTTCTTTGTCCCAGCAAGAAAGAAAAATTAGCAATGTGAGGTCTCATCCTCACAGTGCTAAAAGTGTGATGGATATGATGTATGCACGACCTTCGTTGATAGTGCGGATCCAACGTGATTTTTAATTTTTTTAATAAGTAAAGTATTATATTCAAACACAACAAAAGTTTATATTTCAGGCTTCAAATACATCAGCTCTATTTTGTTTGAGCCGATGTATTGGTGTATTGGATAATCTTACGTTAAAAGTGGGGGATTGTTAGTGTGTCATTTGGTCTTAAAATGAAATGACAAAACTAATAAAATTATGTGATACCAGTTGGTTAATAAATAATTGAAAAAATGTGGAAGGAAAGAAAGAATAAATGAACGTGTCTTTCCAACTTAAAATTAGTAGACTTTCATGGAAAGAAATGATTTTTGGAAATAATTTTTGAAAATTAGAATCACTTTATGACCTTTAAGAATTGACCTAGATGACTTTTGAATTCCTGCAAATAAGACTCTCCTTGCAATTTGATTCATCTCACCCATGTCATATTTATTTAAGACTTCTCTCTTTTTCTACATGTCGACCAACATTATTGTTATAGTTGTAGTGGAAAATTTGTAAAAAGTGTTACTTAAAAATTTTAGAATTATGAGCAATACTATAATTGTACTTGTCGAACTCATTAGCAACAAATAGTAGGGGCAAATAAAATTTTAAGGACAATAATTATTAATCACGTCTCAAGAACATTCGAAGGCTTCCTCAGAGAAGTTAAAGCATCATCAAGTCAATCATCTCATAATCATTGGCGACTCAACAACAAAATTTAGAATACCAAATTTGCTTTAAGTATATTGAGACTCCAAAAAAGCTCGGTGTTCATCCCTATTTTCTACAACAAAAGGGTTGGGCTGAGGAAAATTTTATGGATATCCATGATCGACCCCTGCCAAGCACTATCTTCCAACTCTATCCCCTTTTCATGTCAAGTCGCTCGGAAATGCCCTTTCTCCGGTCTTTTTATTGATAAGTTTTTTTATTAATATATGAATATATATACCTATTTACAATCCTAGTGTTAAACTAGACCTGACCACGGTTCGAATTTGGACGAATTTGAATCGAATTTATTCGAATTCATCAAAACATTAAACCGTATTCAATTCTTCACAAGACGAATCGAATACGAATTATGAATTTTTGAATTAGAATCGAATTATAATCGAATTATAATCGAATTCGAATTCGAATTAATTCCAACGATGTTGAACATCTTGTGGAAAACGTTTTGGTTTCATGTTGTTTAATTTGCAAAATTTTTTCCAATCTTTTAGCAATTTTGGGCGAGCCCATAATAAATTAAGTGCTTGTTTAATTGGTCCTAATGTAGAGTCTAAAGCTTTAATTCCATCTTGGGTACAAAGATTAAATATACGACATGCACATCTAATATGAAAAAAATTTCTTCTGAATCGTGTACAAAAAATTTCTAAATCTTTAACCATAACATTATTAGAACATGCATTATCTAGAGAAATTGAAAATATTTTTTGAACTAGATTATATTCTTGTAAAATAGTATGCAATATTTTATAACAATTATTCTTTTTTGTATATTCTATTCATTATCAATCCAATGACATGTAACACCAAAATATGAATGTATTTGCCAATAATCACTTCATATATCACAATAAGAGAAGTAGCTCAAATTAGTAAACTTGAGGGTGAAATTATATAGCTCAAATTTTCAATAAGAGAAGTAGAGAATTGAGATTGGAATGTGTAAAATTTGAAGAATAAGAGGTGGTATTTATAGAGTTGGGAAGAAATTCTGAATTTATAAAAAAATGTTTAAAAAGTACCAATAGTAAAAAAAAATGGTAACCTAGGAATTAAAACGGTAACAAAAAAAATAGTAAGAAAAAAACGGTAATTTACCCCTGAAATTTAAATTACCGCGGCGCCCCTCCTTGAATTCGAATTCGAATCAATACGAATCAAATTTTCAAATTGAATTCGCCGGTTTGACGAATTACAAAAAACTTGAACCGTATTCAATTCTTATCATGACGAATTCGAATCGAATTTTTTGACGAATCGAATTATTGTCGAATCAAATCGAATTTTTTACAAATCGAATCACGAATCGGATTCAATTTATGGCCAGGTCTATGTTAAACTACTCGTACCATGAGTTTGCAATCGCAACTTGCAAATTCTCTCGTGGCATTTCCAAACAAAATGCAACAAATTTTCGTATCAGAAAACAAATAAAATTGCAAGAAGTAAAAAACAAAACTTCACACTTTCACGTGGTAAGCTCCAGAAGTACCATATCCTTCTTTATCACTATTCGGAGGGGACATCAAAACCTCTGCCCTTCCATCCTTTGTCGAGTATTAGTATGGGGAATAATCCTTCCAAAAAAAAGTACGGGGAATAGAATCTTAAAAAAATCATAAAGCCGAGAGCACATTGATAATATATATATATATATATATATATATATATATATATATATATATATATATATATTATCAATGTGTAATTTGATTCTAGGTTAATGACAACTTACAATTCGAGTTTGAAAATTATGAATATAGCCCGTACGTAGGAATTTTGTATTAAAAAAAATTGTAGTATTACGCAACTTAAAACACACGTATCACGATAAAAATTCTCAGAGATAATGGTGACCGGCTAAAACACATTGAAAGAACATGTTTATGTACGAATCATACACATGGAAACGCCCTAATCGATTTCTATATAAGATCCATTGGCGACCACCGTAGCTTCACACTATAGACCCAACTCCAAAATGGGCAGTACAACTCATCAACTTCACTTCCTTATCTTCCCTTTCATGGGTTACGGCCACATCATACCAATGGTGGACTTGGCCAAGCTTCTCGCTTCCAGAGGCGTAAAGGCCACCATTGTCACTACACCTCTGAACGTGCCTCGGTTTCCAGAGCAATCCGAATGGCAAAAAGCTCCGGCGCGATCATCGACGTGGTGGAAGTTAAGTTTCCGTACGCCGAGGTCGGATTACCTGAAGGAATCGAGGACACCAACACCTTAACTTCCCAAGAAAATGGTGTAATGGATCTGGCTCCCAGGTTCTTTGCAGCCATGGACTTGTTTCAGGAGCCACTAGAGAAGGTCATGGAGGAGCTGAAACCGGATTGTCTGGTTTCCGACATGTTCTTTCCGTGGACAAAGGATTCCGCAGCCAAGTTTGGGATTCCGAGATTGATGTTCTATATAAGCAGCTTCTTTTCTAGCTCTGTTTCTCAGTGTCTGAAACGGTACGCTTCGTTGAAAGATGTTCCCTCGGATTCCGAGCCATTTCTGGTTCCGAATCTCCCTGGAAACATCTTTCTGACGAAGGACCAAGTGTGCGAAGTTGACAGGACGGACTTGGATAATGATTACATGGCTTTCATGAGGAGGAAGATCAGCGAATCGGAAGGCGATTGCTTCGGGTTCCTTCTCAATACGTTCTACGAGCTCGAGCCGGCCTACGCCGATCATTTCAAGAACGTATTGGGGATCAAGTCCTGGAGCATCGGCCCGGTTTCGTTGTGCAACAAGGACATGGAAGATAAAGCAATAAAATGGAATGAAGCTTCCGGTGAGTGTCTCAAGTGGCTCGATTCTAAGGAACCCAACTCGGTTATTTACATATGCTTTGGAAGTTTGGCTACTTTTCCTGCCTCCCAGCTCAACGAGATCGCCCTGGCTCTTGAATCTTCCGGACAGGATTTTCTTTGGGTCGTCAGGAAAGAAAAGAAGAATCCTGACGGGTGTAGCGAAGATTGGTTGCCTTCAGGTTTCCAGGAGAGGAGTGATGGAAAGGGGCTGATCATAAGAGGGTGGGCTCCTCAGGTGTTGATCCTCGAGCACGCAGCGGTTGCCACGTTTGTGACTCATTGCGGATGGAACTCGACACTGGAAGGGATGATCGCTGCGAAGCCAATGGTCACCTGGCCGGTCATGGCCGAGCAGTTCTACAACGAGAAGCTCGTGACCTCCGTGCTCGGGATCGGGGTCCCGGTTGGGGTCAAGAGGAATGTACGCTTAGTTGGAGATAGGATTGGGAAGGAGGCCATAGAGAAGGCCTTGAGGAGGATCATGTTGGGTGAGGAAGCAGAGGCAATGAGAGAGAGGGCCAAGGAACTTGGAAAACTGGCGAAGAAGTCTGTTGAAGAAGGCGGGTCGTCCTACGGTGAGTTGAACACCTTAATTCAGGAAATCAGGGACCAAAGGGGAAAATAACCATTGCAACCCAGAAAATAATTGGTTGATTAAGGGTGGAGGAGCTCACCTCATCGCTTGTCTCCCATAGCTAAATAAAATTTGGTTTCTTTGGGTAAGGGATTAAGAATATAATAAATCTATAAGGAGCAAGTATTGTAAGTGGTTAATGTTAGGATTTGTCACCTATTATATATATAGTTAGGAGTTCCTTGTACTATAGTACTATCCGCATGATTATATTGAGATTGTTCTAACTTCGATCAAATCGCATATATATAGCAGATAGTCCATTCTTTGACACTCACTTTTTCTTTTTCTTTTTTAGATAGTATAGTTTATAATCTATCAAGATCAAGTGAACTTATTTAACCGATTCATTAATTGAATGGATTCACTAGCATTTTTTATAAATTATCTACCTTTAAAAAAAAATCAATGAAACAACCAAGTGAATAGGTTGTATGAGAAATAGAGACACACGAGATCATCAGATTTTAAGCAGACACAATAAAGAATCGCTGAAATGTTTATTAAACGACTCCCATGTGTTTGGTGTGTTGTACGCTTATATTGGTTGCATAATAAAAGAAAAAGGGAAAAGTCCACTTTAGTACCCTGTGGTATCGACCAAAATCACTTTAGTATCCTGTGGTAAAAAACTGATCAATCGAGTCATACTTATTCCAATTAACATCAAAAAGGGCCCCGGGCAGCTGCCCGAAGCTGCCCAAACCTACTCGAGCGCTGCCCGGGCCACGTGGCCAGCCACGTCACCAATTTTGATGACGTGGCGCCACGTCACCAATTCTCCTCCTCCTCCGATTTTCCTCCTCCTCCTCCTCCCCTCCTCCTCCTCCTCCTCCGCGTTCCTCCTCCGCCTCCTCCTCCTCCGCGTTCCTCCTCCTCCTCCTCCTCCTCCTCCTCCTCCGCGTCCCCCTCCTCCTCCTCCTCTCCTCCTCCTCCCCGCGTCCTCCTCCTCCCCGCGTCCCCCTCCTCCTCTGCGTCCTCCTCCTCCTCCTCCTCCTCTGCGTCCTCCTCCTCCCCGCGTCCTCCTCCTCCTCCGCATCCTCCTCCTCCTCCCCGCGTCCTCCTCCTCCCCGCGTCCCCCGCGTCCCCCTCCTCCTCCGCGTCCTCCTCCTCCCCGCGTCCCCCTCCTCCCCGCGTCCCCCTCCTCCTCCGCGTCCCCCTCCTCCCTCGTCCCCCTCCTCCTCCGCGTCCCCCTCCTCCCCGCGTCCCCCTCCTCCTCCCCGCCTCCTCCTCCTCCCCGCCTCCTCCTCCTCTTGGTGACGTGGCACCATGTCATCAAAATTGGTGACGTGGCTGGCCACGTGGCCCGGGCAGCACTCGGGTAGGTTCGGGCAGCTCCGGGCAGCTGCCCGAGGCCCTTTTTTATGTTAATTAGAATAAGTATGACTCGATTGATCAGTTTTTTATCACAGGGTACTAAAGTGATTTTGGTCGATACCACAGGGTACGAAAGTGGACTTTTCCCAAAGAAAAATGCTTGCTCTTTTCCTTAAAAGAAACAATAAAGAGGAGCAAAATGACTGTTCGTGGTCCCATTCAAGCATTAAATTCAATGCAGTAGCTGCCACTCATTTGCACAACTGTCTAACCCAGCAGCAGTATTTTATTGGATCCCATTCGATTATTATTGGTAAAAAGTTAGATAAGTCCGAAGAAGAGTCTGTGACACTAGTCTCACGCTTAACAAAATTTCTTGCCAAAATCCTTCTTTGAACAATGGCATCATTTTGCTAAACAGTAATTCTTTTGAATTAAAGAACGGAATAAAAAAATGGAAACCTTCTTCAAGTTTTTATATCCTTCAGGAAAGAAATAAAATTTACAAAAAAAAGAATGAACAAACATGTTCACCACCTTATCCACCTTGGTTCTTCCATCCAAAGAAAAAAATATAGAAAAAGAAAAGGGAGCAATTAGCCCTAATTACATCCATTGTCAACACTAGACTACACCCCTAAGAAGAGAAAATACTGAAGTGTAGATTTTTTTTAGAAGGTAAAATTTACACTAAGAATTACACTTTGTAAGGACTTGAATTTAAAATCTCTATCAAATTATTTTACACCTTGTATCGCTAAGCCAAACATTTTTTTAGTTGAAACTCCAAATAGTAAAAAAGGCTATCGTAGAAAATGCCTAATCTTGTTTGGCTCTATTTGGTTCTATAAATTTATCATTCAAAAAATAAAGTAGATACCACGTAATATGATTAAGTGTTGCCGATAATTAGAAAATAATTGACTCGTTTTTAGAAGTAAAATGTGTCATCTAGACTAAAGTTAAATACAATAAGTTAAATACAATAAGTTAATTACACTTCTCAAGCATGTAAATAGAGTTGGTGCTAGGTAACGAACCTGGATTTATTTAAGAAAATTTTGGATTCAAAATTTACAAAATTTTAAAAATATTATTAAAAGAACCGTTAGTACTCGATTCTAATAACATAAATTTGACCGAAAAAATAGAGCTATTTATACTGGGCCCGCTCATAGTGGGCGGCCCAACGTGGGAGATCACGCAACGTGCGGTAGGAAACGAATGGCGGGCCCCCGGCCCAGTGACCGGTTGGACTCGAAGAGTCTAAAAAGTTGTCAATAGTCTAATCGGTTGGTAGTGACGTGTTGCATTTGGATTGGAGGGGTTCATCAGACGACAAAGTAATTGAAATGATAATAGTCCACAGCAGACAAAGGATCAAAAGGTTCTATAGTATGACGAGAGCCGAATGGCTTCACTCATGTGGTCTAGATCATCGACTAACGATACATATGATTTTCATCGACTAAATGAGACTTTAGTCACATTTAATTGATTTTCAATTAACATATGATTAATATTTTTTAGAATGCGTCGATTTGTATCCAACGATAATTAGAAAAATATCTTGCAAATAAACCATAAACATATAATTCGTGTACTTAATGTTGATTAGGCTGATGTTCTTTCTATTTTCAAATGAGAGTTCTCCACTAGTACTTGTTAACGTGGAGGAGAGGGAGTGACGGATAATTCGTAAGCGACATGTACGTGGTTGAGTAGATAACTATCGTGTTATCGACAAAAAAAAATTCCTTATTTAAAATTTTCAAAAATTTTAGCGAAACAAAATTTTGATGAAACCGACGACTATAAATTTGCAACTAATAAAAACAATTCTACACTCTAAAAACTGTTTGTAAATATTATACATATCAATAAAAGTAAACACCAAAAACTTGACATCGTAGAGTAACACAACTCTCTGGTCCAGTGATTTATACCAATTCGTTTACTTATTCCCTAGACAGAAAAGATAAGGAGGCGCCGGAAAATTCCCGACATCTCTTGCGTGGGTTCAAAGATGCTCCAGGTTTTATTAATCCGGAAACAACAACATTGAATATATCAAAATAAATACATCAAAATTAAGGTTGTAAAAAATGACAAGTGGGTTTACAATGAATATGTCGTCAATGGAGAACAAAACTTAACATGTGGCAAGGAATAACAATGAATTCAAAAAAAGCATTTCCATATGTCGACAAGAGATGTTGTATAGTTTCTCCAATAATTCTTGTTAACGTGGTGGGAATGGAGTGACCGATAATTCGGGAGCTTCATATACGCGGTTCAGTTGATCTCGTCGAGTAACACAAACTCTCTGGTCCACTGATTTAAACCCATTTGTTTACTTGTTCAAGAAACGTCGGCGTAAAATTGTAATAATTGGCCCCACAAAAATTATAATTTTTAAAGATGTTTCTAATTTCAGCATTTTGAAATTATCATACGCTTAATTACATTATTAAGTATAAAAATGGTAGACATTTTATAAGTGTGAAAATTTTGTCTACAAATGTATTGAGTTGGATATAAAATTTTTAACAAAATTTAAAGCCAGATGATATCTATCGTGAAGTTAAAGTCCGTTCATACCTTACCCGATGTGTCTAGGGGCGTAGAATTCAACATTGCTATGTTAAAAAAATGAAATTGTTAAATAAGTACAAAAAATTCATTATCTCTGTCTTAAGTTTTTGAGCTAAACATAAATATTTTAAAAAATTAATAATTTGTTTATGAGTGTTGAAAATACACATACTGATTTCCTTAATATACTTTAAGAAAAGTCTAGATTGGTATTCCCTAGACAGAAGATAATGAGGCCCCGGAAAATTTTCCACGTCTCTTGCATGGGGTCGAAGATTCTCCAGGCTTCGCACTTCTAGGTGGTGACACCGACACAATCTCCAATTTGGCAGCTTACTGCAAGTACTGAAACACTATAAAATGGAGTCCAAGCGCCATGGATGAAGCAGGAAAACCAAAACAAATACCAATTAGATCGCTTCATCTAATAAACATCTTAATATATGGATCGCTTGGACCGTCAATTACATGTCTTCTTCTTCCCCTTCATGGCTTACGGCCACACCATACCAGCTCTGGACATGGCCAAGCTGTTCGCTTTGCGAGGCATGAAGGCTTCCATAATCACTACCCCTGGAAACGCGGCTTCGTTTTCCAGCACCCTGGAAAGAACCAAGAACGCCTCCGGTCTCGACATAAGCATCCTGACCGTCAGATTCCCGGCCGAGGAGGCAGGCCTACCCGAAGGATGTGAGAGTTCGGATTCCATCATGTCTCGTGAAGATGGATCTGAGCTGTTCCCTAAGTTCCTGTTGGCTACGGCAATGCTTCGGGAACCGCTGGAGAAGGTTCTCGAGGAGACCCGGCCGGATTGCCTCGTGGCGGATATGTTCTTCCCTTGGGCTACGGATGCAGCTTCCAAGTTTGGGATTCCGAGGTTGGTTTTCCACGGGACGAGCTTCTTCTCCTTGTGTGCTATGCAATGCCTCATGCGGTACCAGCCTCAGAAGCGGGTTTTATCAGATTCTGAGCCCTTCGTCATTCCGAATCTCCCTGGAGAGATACAACTCACCAGGAAGCAGTTGCCGGACACGGAAAGGCAGGACGAGGAGACGGAGTTCGTCAGGTTTGTGAAATCCTGCAGGGAATCGGAGGGTACGAGCTTCGGGGTTATCGTCAATAGCTGCTACGAGCTGGAGCCGGATTATGCAGATTTCTACAGGAAATTCCTGAGGATAAGGGCTTGGCATATTGGCCCTGTCTCGCTCTGCAATAGAGGGATTGAAGATAAATTGGATAGAGGGAAACAGGCCGCGATCAACCAAAAAGAGTGCCTGGAATGGCTCGACGGGAAGAAACCCGGCTCGGTTGTTTACGCCTGTTTCGGAAGCTTGACCGCTTTCACTTCCTCCCAATTGAAGGAAATCGCGATGGGACTTGAAGCTTCAGGACAGGAATTCATCTGGGTCGTCAGGAAACAACATGACAAGGAAGAATGGCTGCCACAGGGATTCGAAGAAAGGACGAAAGGGAAAGGACTAATCATTCGAGGGTGGGCACCCCAAGTCCTGATCCTCGACCACAAGGCGGTAGGCGGGTTCGTGACACATTGCGGTTGGAACTCGACCCTGGAAGGGATAACAGCAGGGAAACCGATGGTCACCTGGCCTGTGTTCGCCGAGCAATTCTACAACGAGAAGCTGGTCACCGACGTTTTAAGGGTTGGAATCGCTGTCGGGGTCAAGGAGTGGGTGAGGCTGCACGGTGATTTCGTGCATTACGAGGCAATAGAGAGGGTGATCAAGAGGATCATGGCGGGTGAAGAAGCGGAGGCGATGAGAATTCGGGCTTCGGAGTTGGGGAAGATGGCTAAGAAGGCTGTTGAGGTTGGAGGATCATCTCTCTCTGACTTCAATTCTTTAATTGATGAACTGAAGTCGTTTCGTCATTAGGATGAGAGGGGGATTTTGTTTAAGTCGAGCTTGTAGTACCATATGTAAAGGTGTTGTAATAATTCACTTGTTAGGAATTCAGCAACTAGAGAACAAGATCGCACAAAGAACACAGAACAAGAGAATTACGTGGTTTGGCCTAATGCCTACATCCACGGGGAGAAAGGAGAACTTTTATTGATGAGTTTCCGAGCCACAAAGCCATACAAAACCTTAGGGTAACATGCCTTTATATAGAGGCAAACCCTTGTTGTACAAATAACATATCTAGGTCTAATTAGGAGTCCAGAATCTAGTCAGAATAGGAATAGGAATAGGAAATAAGTCTTTCCTATTTCTCGCCATCCCAACAATCTCCACCTTGGCGAGAAATCATCTCGTAGAAGAACCATGAAGCTCCACCCGAACTTCAACAGACTCCACCTTGACAAAACACCGCCCCATGAAGAATCATGAGATCTTGCAAAACCAGTCCGACTCCACCGACTCCATCTCGGACCATAGATAACTGCATCAATAAGACCATCTCAACTTTCTCTTCACCTTTTGTTCAATCACTTGGAGCCAGCCCCCAAACTCGAGCTTCTGAGCTTGCTTGGCCTATTCCCTCCAATCTCCATTGAACCCCAACTAGCAAGTCCAACTGCTGAAGCAAACTTGTGACCAATAGATGCGCTCTCTATTTTTCGGTCAACCCCATGCTCCGCAATCTCGAACTGCTTCTCCGCTGGACCTTCTTGCCTCATACCAATGCTACATGCCATAGCATACAAAGGGCAACCTTTTGTTTTACACATGCCACGAACTTCACTGTTCGGCCTTGAGTGAGATACCCGATTCGCCCGTGGTGCTACCAACGGCTTCGTATTCCTCATACAAAACCTACCCAACACCTTTGACGTGCACGTCCTTTTAGACAACCATAGCGGGAACTTGCTAACTTTGTCTTTGCGAATCTCAACTCTACTCAAACCATTCATGTCAAGCTTTTGCTCCATCACACAAGAGCTTTTCTCCCCTCTATCAGAACGCAACGAGGTGGCTCCACCTACAACCGTGTTCCCCACTAACCTGTAGGTATTTCTAGCATTCCTTTCACCCTTCATCACCACCACAACATCCTTCTCCACCTCCATTAGCCCGCCTACAACATTATAGTTGTACCCACTATAATCCAAAGCTCCTAACGAGATCAAATTCCTCTCCAACTTTGGAACATGCCTAACCCCACACAATTTTCTCTCAACACCATCCCACATCTTAATTCGAATATCACCTATGCCAGCAATTCTACAAGTAGAACCATCACCCATAGTCACCATACCTGAATCAACGAACTTGTAGGTGTCGAACCACCCTCTCTTGGGCGTCATGTGGAAAGAGCAAGCGCTATCCAAAATCCAGAAAACAGAATGCTTTGGACTTGACAAAACAGAAAGAAGATCACCATCCGACCTGTCCGAATGTGAGGCCACATTCACGGAACCTGATCCTTTTTCCTCGCGATCCCGAGTTCTTCTTGGACAATCCTTCTTCACGTGCCCTTTTTCTCCGCACTCGAAGCAATTTCCCTTGAACCTCCTTGACCACGACTTGGATCCCTTCCCGTCTTTTGCTCCACTATGATTACCATGGCTACCCCTCACAACCAGCCCTTCCGCTTGTTCATCGCCATTTTTTCTTCTTTGATGAAACCCTAGCAGAGCACTTGTGATATCTTCCAACACCAGGGACTCCTTCCCCCAAGTTAGAGTTGTAACCAAATTTTCGTAGGAGCCAGGTAAAGAATTCAGCAGCAACAATGCCTTGTCTTCTTCCTCAAACTTCACATCAACCTTTCTCAAGTCACTCACCAGTTGACTGAAACCATTAATGTGTTGGCTCAAATCCGAGCCCTCATTCATCTTGAGCTCGTACAATCTTTGCTTAAGATAAAGCTTGTTCGACAAAGACTTAGACATATACCTTGCCTCCAATTTCTTCCATACCTCAGCTGGTGACTCCTCATCCATGACGTGATACATCACATCATCCGCCAAGCACAAGCGAATTTTCGCCACCGCCTTGGCCCCCATCTCCTTCCACTCTTGCTCCTCCATCTTCTCGGGCTTCCTATCCGAGAGCGCGATGACCATCCCTTGCTGCACGAGGAGATTGTTGACACGCCTTTGCCATAACCTGAAATTCAACGAACCATCGAACTTCACAAGAGCAAACTTCGCGCCGTGACCCGACATCCTCCAACCTTAGCTCTTGATACCACTTGTTAGGAATTCAGCAACTAGAGAACAAGATCGCACAAAGAACACGGAACAAGAGAATTACGTGGTTCGGCCTAATGCCTACATCCACGGGGAGAAAGGAGAACTTTTATTGATGAGTTTCCGAGCCACAAAGTCATACAAAACCTTAGGGTAACATGCCTTTATATAGAGACAAACCCTTGTTGTACAAGTAACATATCTAGGTCTAATTAGGAGTCCAGAATCTAGTCAGAATAGGAATAGGAATAGGAAATAAGTTTTTCCTATTTCTCGCCATCCCAACATCACTAAATCTAGGTTGAATTACAATCGTTCGTCGGGTGTAATTTGGTATAAAAATAAAGGTGTCGTCTTATTGTTGATGCGAGTCCCTGATTTATACTAAATGTTCATGTAGTTTTACTATTATGTGTGAGCATGTGTGGATGCATCTTTGTTTTGGTTGATAGAGGATTTTGTTTCGGGCTTTTAGTACCAAGTAACCAATAAGAATCTGTTTCAGAACTTCATAAATTTTACCGTCGGGTGTACAAAATAACCGACTGTGGAACTGTCAAAGTTTGGTTGGTCTTTTGGTAATAAATTGCAAGTTGTTAGGTTGGAAAGAGATGGGAAAAGTGGAAAAAAGAACATAAATTTAATTCTTGACTCTAAACTTATCTAGATAATTCTTAGATATATTAATAGAATCATGAAAACTCTAGATAAATTAATCTAGGATATTATATAGTTGTTATTTCTCTAGGGAATTATCTAGAGATATCTCGAATATTATATTGTTGTTGTAAAATTTTATTCTCTATGAAACTCTAGAGAATTCCCAAGTCGATGTTAACTCTATATATAGGTTAAGTGGGCTAGTAAATAGAGTTGTAATTTTGAGAGAGACAAAAGTTAGTAAGAAGAGTGAGTCCGGTAAACAAAGTGGTGTATAATAAAGTTTGCTTCCTTCCAGTTGAGTGCGAGGGCAAATTTACTAAAACTTGCAAAATATTTTGATTCTTTAATCTCAAATCCAGTTCCAACAAACTAAAAGACATTTTGTATAATCAAAATAATTGACCAAGGTTAAACAAATTTACTTTAAAAAATGCCCCGGGGATAAGAGAACCAACTAGGATCAAGGTGAGCAGAAACGTCTAATAGTCAGGCTCAAACATTTTAGAATCCGATTTAACAAACGATTCTTCTAACATTTGAAATAGAGCAAATTGTCCGCAGATCCCTCAGATTTGTTTAAATCACTATTTTAGTCCCTGCTGTTTTGAAATCGTAACTTTGATCCCCTAGTTTATTTTTATTGTATTCTAAGGTCCCTGGAGGACAATTGCTGATGTCATCCTGTCAACATAATTTCAAAATGATAATTTTACCCTTACAATAAACAATATAAAATTTTATTTCCCAGTCATCTTCTCCGTTCTAATTTTTCGTCGCCGGTCAGACCCAACATCTTCTCCGATCGATTTTTCGTCACCGGTCCATGAGAGCTCGCTGGCGCCGGTACTGGAGACAAGGAGGCAGGCCCCATCGTCACCACATATTCTTGACTAAAGTGACTCTGGGGAAGAAGTCGACGCCGGCAGACGATATCCAACCACCACCACCGTTGGCGCCATGTCTCGTTGCAAGAGCCGAGGACCACATCGCATAGCTCCGTCGCAAAGGTTGGGTTGACGATGAGGGGACAAAGGTTGGGTGAACGATGAGGGGACGAGGATTCCAGGTCGACGATGATTCAAGGCCTCATCGTCGATTCCAAGTCTTATTTTCTATGTCTCGCCATTGATCCCAGATCTCGCTATCGTTTCCCAAGTCCCACCGTCGTTTCCCAGGTCCCACCGTCGTTTCCCAGGTCTCCAGGTCTCGCCGTCGTTTCCAATTCCCACCGTCGTTTCCAGGTGGGAGCTTCTGATAGCTCGGCCGTCCAGGACTCGGAGAAGACGGTGTTTTTTTATTGTAAGATGAATATGGTTTTTTTTAATTCATTTATTTTTTGGAGGGTAAAAAAGTCATTATAAAATTTTGTTGACCGATGACATCAGCAATTGACCTCGAGGGACCTTAGAGTTCAATAAAAGCAAACTAGGGGGATCAAAGTTTCGATTTTGAAATAGCAGAGACTAAAATAGTGATTTAAGAAAACTTCAAAAATCCTTGGGCAATTTGCTCTTTGAAATATTTTGTAGAATTTCGGTCCCATACTATTTGGGTCTCCAATGTTATCCACCAATTCTAATTAGCCCTGAAAAGATCGGACTATTGTTAGTAGATGGAGCACAGATGATTGTGGGCTGGGCTTGATGTATCAATTGATATGATTTACTCTACGGTGTTCTAATATTTGCGACATTTTATAAAAAAGTTGCATCCGGCTAGCAACCAAACCCACATTAAAAAAGCAGAAAATTCAAATGGCTTAAGCTAAACATCGACTAGTGATTAAATTCTATATATATTATGTGAATGCATTAAATTATGTATGTAACTGAACCCTCCTCCTCCTCCTCCTCCAAATTCACATGAAAAAAGAAATCCCAATATATTCCATTCTCTACCAAGAAATTAGATAAACACTAAAAAAATTGGTATAACTTAACCAATAAAATTCGTATTTGAGTTTTTGAGAATATAACCGTATTAAATATTTGCGAGAATTTTACCTTTACCTAACTGTTGTCGAAAAAAAAACTATTGTCTGAATTAGTAAACACAATTGTGTTCTCTAGTCTAGAAACATGTTGCATGGAACATTGTAATATCCTCATTTTACATAAACAGAAAGTGAAAAGTGAAAACACTTTCTCCATCTATCACTTGAATAGATTATGCTATACCAGGAAATCCTTGCTCGTGAAGAAAGAAGAAAGATGAACATTTTTTGGTATAAAACAAAAGACTAGACAAACAATTGGGACCATGCAGCTGTTATTTTCTCCAAATTAAGAGCTCATGGGGCCTCCCTTTGGTCGTCACAGATGACACAACTGTTCTCGTTTACCCCAAAACAGGGTCGTCCTAGTACACGTTGGAACTATGACTACACTAGGAACTAAAATACCGATATACATATTCCTTAGAGAAATCAGAAGGGCGGGGAACACCTATTATCCGAATCCATACTAAACAACTAATACAAATTTGAGCTGCACACACGAAACTTATTAATTCATCTATAAGAGTTTGTTGTGTAGCATTAACGCGTTCTTGACGTTCTTTTTCTCTACCGCAAGTTTTTTACTGAATTTTATTGTGGTAGATTTTAACTAAAATCTATAATAGCCACTTCGTACTTGTATGGAGAATTTAACACAGATTTATATATTTGTAAATACTTTTTTTTAGGAAATATATTTGTAAATACTCATATAGAATAAAGTCTACTTTTATAAAGTCTTTTATTCATTGAAGTAAGGGGGCCAGGCTGCTGAACGTATTGTAACATTTGCTCTTTCTTTAATTTAAAGTGTATCACTGCAATTTCTTAGTCTATTTATTCCCTTTTCCTTAATAGGGCATTATAACTTTTATTTGGCTAAAATAATTATACAAAAGTATAAATTGTCGGTTTACCTATCTTTTTAAAAAATTAGGGTATAAATTAGATACTTTTAAATGCGGGGACCAGCCCACTAATTAATTTCTTAAATATGTATACCGAAGACCTTTTTTAAGGTTAGGGGGCCTCCATGTGCACTCACCCGCCCTTCGTCCTTGTCCTCCTATGGGTGATTCAAATATCAAATTAGTCCATTCCAAGATAAGAGCTAAGAATTTATTGTCGATCTGTCATATATTAAAACTTTATTAACACATCATACAGGCAATGACAACGACAACAACGCTCTCCTTTTATAAGTGGAAATTGAGAACAACTATTCTCTTCAACAAGTCTCCTTTTTTTCCTACGGAATTTTGCCGCAACGTGACGTGGTATGTAGTTGTAAACTCGTATTCTATACTAGGGAATTCTATGCTCTTAAAGTTGTAAATATATAAATATCAATAATACTAATAAATTCAACCTTTTCAATTCATAACATAATTTTTTTAATCTATCCAGAAAATTTTTAGTATTTGAATTTGAAATTTTTTATTATAACTTGAAAGATATATACATCTTTGTTATCGTCTATATTTCAGAATTGTGATTTTATATATAAATCTACACCTGTTTTATCTCCAAGTTACAAAGCGTGACCCAAAAATTAACCTTGAAAAACTCATAGTTTTAAAAAATGTGGTCCGATCGGTCGAACCGCGAATCAGACATCAGAGCGGTCCATTTTTAGGGTAAAAAATACCTCCGGTTAGACCGCCCAAAATTTGGTCGGACTGGACAATTCGTACTGGTTTTTGACTTAGACCATCCAGTCTGACCAGATTTTATCCAAATTAGCAAAAAATTAAATAAAAAAGCCGTATTGTATGCTCGATTTTTCTTAATCAACAAAGGAAAATGGATTTTATATGTTATAAATTGGTTGATATTTCTAAAATATAGATTTTGAAACCTATATTTTGACTATTTAGTCTACCTAATATTCAAAAAAATATATAATTAATTTAAAAAGTCCCATCCGACTAGCAGTCTTACCGGTCAGACTGGTCGGGCCAGTCGAGCCAGAAAATGGACAAAATTCGGCCCGTACCAAAACCCGTATTTTAAAACTATGAAAAAACTGAGGAATGTACATTTTTCGTAAAAAAAAACTGCAGGTAATTACCAATAGACGCTAATTCGGATCTATGTATAAATTCTATATAATACAATTAGTATTCTTGAAATTCATACATACACTTGGTTTATTCAACATTATATCCGTTTTTTAACAGAAACAATTACATCCCTTAATACTTCAAACTTAACTATGAAGTATGAACATCACTAATTACAACGAGACGATTAATCTTCGCAATTACGCATGCCCAGGGTGAAGAGCTTCATAAGTCCTACGACGCGTCCCACCGTTCTTCTGCCGAGGAGCAGACGGCCGGTCACCCGCAGAAACATGGGACCCATCCTTCCCACTACCGCTGCAAGGAACATAAGTCAACGACCGCTCGTCCGGACAAGTCCTGGGCGTCGAGAAGAAACGCGCGCACTCCTCGGCGCTCCTCTGGTCCGGCAAGTCAAGGATACAGTTCATCCTCACGTCGAGGACCTCTCTCTTGATAAGCTTCCGACACTCGGGCCCCACCTGGGTGAAGTAGTTGAAGGACAACGACAGGTTGGACAGGCTCCCGAGGGAACAGACCGGCTCGGGAACCGGTCCGTAGAACAGGTTCGATGCGAGTTTGAAGACGTCTAGCTTCTTCAGGCAGGAGATCGAGTGGGGGATCGGGCCGGTCAGCTGGTTCTTTCCGGCGTCGAAGAGGGTTAGGTTCTTGAGAAGTCCGATCTCGTAGGGGAGGCAACCGGTGAGTGCGTTATTGAGGAAGAGGACTTCCCGCAGCCTTGGAGAGTTCCCTATGGAATTGGGGAGGGTGCCGGAGAAGCGGTTGTTGGCGAGGGCGAGGTAGTACACCGGAGACGAGCCAAGGTTGGTCGGGATGGGGCCGTCGAAATGGTTGTTGTTTATGAAGAGGACGTCGAGAGAGAGGTCGAAGACGTCGGCGGGGACGGAACCGTGGAATTTGTTAAACCTGAGGCAGGGCCAAATAATTATCACGTTACTTTTTTTCATGGATACAAGAAGTATCGAGTTGGAACTATAAAATAGAATACAATAAAATATTAGTTGAAAATTTTTTGGCATAATTTAATGGTTCTATTTAACTCAATTTGATTAGTTCATGGAGTGAATATTAAGAAATATGTAAAAAATATTTGTAAAATATGAAAATTTTGACAAAATAGAAAAACTAAAAAATCTGACATTTGATACTATAATAAATTAAAATGTATACCCACCTAATTTGTATTATTGATAAGGATTTATTTGTTTACACTTTTTTAGAATTATATTTGTTTGTGTCGACATGTTAACGTATTAGTAAATGCATATGACAAATGTTTTATATTTATTAAATTTCGTAGTAGTTGAATTTTTTTATAATTGTTATCATATGACCCAACCTGTCCCTGCCACCGTGACAGGTACAAAACTTTAATCTGGTGGGGACCAAAATTATTTAATGGATATACTTTACAATATTGACTGAAATCCAGGAAAAAAAATCAAGAACTTTGATTCTCATCATGATTGATCTTAGTATAATTATCACAATTAATATTAAAAAAATGCGGGGTAAAACTTTGGACATTTAGATGTAATTCGTGAGGACAATTATAAAGATGTAGAAATATTATTTACTGCCACTAACCTGAGGTCGAGGAAGGTGAGGTTGGTAGCTTGGAGGACGGTGGAGGGGAAAGTTCCGGTGTGGTTGTTGTTACTGAGGTCGAGCTCGTAGAGGTACTTGATCCTTTTGGTGGGGATCGCCGGGACGGAGCCGGAGAAGTTGTTGGTGTTGGCGTGGTAGACGGCGAGGTCGACGAGCCGATCGAGGAATCCGGCCAGCTGGATCGGGGCGGTTGGGGAGCCGCTGAACATGAAGCCGTTGAAGTCGACGGCCGCCACGGACCTTACGTTGTTGTCCGGCCTCCTGTCACACGTGACCCCAACGAAGTCGCAAGGGTTGCTCCTCGTTCTCCAGGTTTTGAGCGCTTTTGGATTCCCGTTCTTGATGAAGTTCGCCAGGCGAATGAACGTCTTCTTGTCCCGAACGAGGTTGCGGGTGAGCGGTGGCGGAGGTGGTGGTGGTGGAGGAGGCGGGGGTGGTGGAGGCGGGGGCGGAGGTGGAGGCGGGGGTGGTGGAGGCGGAGGCGGAGGCGGGGGTGGAGGAGAAGGAGGAGGGCACATTGGCTTTGGAGGCGGAGGAGGCGGAGGCGGGGGCGGAGGTGGAGGCGGGGGTGGTGGAGGCGGAGGCGGAGGCGGGGGTGGAGGAGAAGGAGGAGGGCACATTGGCTTTGGAGGCGGAGGAGGAGGAGGCGGAGGCGGAGGAGGAGGAGGAGGCGGAGGCGGGGGAGGGCACATTGGCTTGGGAGGAGGCGGAGGCCGAGGAGGAGGCGGAGGAGGGCACATTGGCTCGGGAGGGGGAGGGGGAGGAGGGCAATATTCATATATCGGTGGAGGGAAGTAGAAGCCTCCGCCTATGATTATTTCAAAGGCCTTCCTTTTCGCACCGACATCTTTGTTGCTCGAGACATCATCGGACTTTTCGTCGGCCGTTAAGCCGGAAGAAGGGACCAGATGGGAATGGAGGATGACGGAGAGTAGAAGCAGAACGGAGATGGAGAAAGAGCTGGCCATTGTTGGTGGTGGTTGTGGTGATTGAAATTTTCCGATGTGGGATCAGTGTGTGTTAGTAGCAGGGGAAAGATATAGAGGTTGGATATCTGGCGCGCTCTCCTTTTCAGGGAAAGACGAGAGGATTATTTTAGGGTTATTAATTTAGTGGGAGTCTTAATTAATTAATTTAAGAAATTTCTTGAACTTAAACTAGTCATTTTAATCATTGTTGGGTACCAAGTTGTTACAGACGAATAAACTTGAGTTTGTTTTTTTTTATTATCGGCATTTTTCTTTGTTCTCGTGTAGGTAGTTCTCTTACATGGTTCCATTCTGTACACTCCAAATTAGCAATCCATTCTGTACACTCCAAATTAGCAAACACAATAATTGTGGAAGAATCCTTCTAAGCATTTTTTTAACACTACTTGATTCGAAAATGTGACTAATTCTGATTTTAGCCATGTCTAATTTTTGTATAATACGTCGGTTTTCACTACTCATAAAATTTTATCAAGATCAACGGTTGCAACTTCACAAGAAAAAATTATACTAAATATTATTATTAATAAAATGTACTTTTAAGAAAACTTAATTTAAGTGTTTTCTCATTTGTTTCGAGCATATGGTGTTAGTCCGTCAGTCCTTTGACTAAAAACAATTCAATTATTTCATCAGGCCGAAGGATATTTTGATTAGTGTCATAAAGTTTAATGTGAATTGACGGATTTCTATGTTTGTAACCGATAGCTTAAAAATTGAACTCTTTTTGTAATCAATAGCGTAAAAGTTTACCTCTGAATAAAACATACGAGTACCAACTAGTTGAATTTGCGGGAATGTCCACCGTAGTTTGAATAACATTAATTGGTAGTAATTAGTTGCGTTTTGTTATTAAGACGATATGATTAAGGAAAGCCCACTAAACTCATGTGTTCAGATATACTCTTCATATGGCACTTAAATAGAATCAGACGATTTTTAGTATTAGAAGTTCACCCTCGTTGCTTAAATGTCACTTTCATCCGTCGGTGGCAAATTAATCGATTAGTGGGAAAAAATGGCCCATAAAGGGTAAACGAAAGATGTACACGTATTTACCGAAAAAGTAGTTCTTAGTCTCCTACGTTCGAAGTCACTATCAAATAAAATAGACAAAGGGTAATTTCGAAATCTTTTTTCTGAAGAACAGAAATCCTTCTTCCCTTCATCTCGTTTCTTTGTTGTGGTAGAGATAATTCATTTTATGGTAGCTCCTGCGATGCTTACGTTTTAGTTAAATTATAATAAATTTTTCATTGATTGGTACAAATGTTTGATGATGTATATTGTTATGTTTAGAATAATTCTGTTTCCGATTTCCATTAAACATAATATTGTTGTAACTATTACACTCTTGTTAAATTCCCTAAAAAAATATCAAACTCTTGTTAGTGGCTTATATTCATAATTTCAAATTTATTGCATAAATACCATAATGAATTTATATGCTATAAAAGCAAAAGAAAACTGCAAAGCGGCTAATTTGTCAATCTGAGATTGTCGCATCATCATCAGTAGGGTAACTGATCTTTATTGTGAGCACATGCATGATGCATGCATATGTTTCTGATGTGTACGTGGTGGGCTCTTGGAGGCCTAGTGCGTCTAAATAAAATTCATTGGGATGAGAATGAATCTTAACTTTTTTTTAATGTCAGTAGATTATTTTTCACCCACTATAAAAATAGAAAAATTATGTCTGGTATAAAAATAAAATCTAATACCATCTAAAATACTAAGGTTTAAGTAACTCTGTCTAAATTTTATTTTAAAAAAATCCATGCCCACTTGGTGACCGCCTTTGGCTCTTTCGTTTTTATAAATATATGTCTCCTGCTTCTGTCTCTTAAAGAAGAACCGATTATAACGTTACCAGGCCTAGTGGCATTCTTCAAAGATCATCATCTCTCTTTCAGGGTTAAGGAAAATACGAGTTTATATACATACAAATTAGTCTAATCATACTGCAACTAGACTCTAAATTTAAGTGAGGTACAAGAGTAAGGTGTCGGACTAGAATTAAGTATAACTTACATTGGACCATAGTCTGTTGGAGATCATGGTTGTTACCTGTTCGAATTTGTCTCCGGTTCATGATCTTATCTAAACGTAACAACTATTGAAGATTAATTTTTATATATAAGTAAAGTGTTGTATTTCACTTGATTAAACTGCCAAGATACATCTAAAGTAACAGTTAAAGTCTATCAAACATGTCAGTGAAAGGCGTTAACTGGAATGTACACCAAGAATATCACCAAAAAATACTACGGTGATTCTCTTAAAAAAAAGTCATATGGTCCTCAAAAAGAGACCCGAAAATACACCTAAACAAAAGGCAAATCAAAACAAACAACCTCTCAATAACAAATTAAGGAGGGTCGAATAACTATTGAAGAATAACTTATCCTTCTGTTCAATTTAGTATTTATTTTGTATTTGAATTCCTTATCTTAGTAGCTAAGATAAGCACTTGTACGTTTGGCTATATAAGCCTTGATCAATGAATAAAAACGTAGCGACTTAAGCCGATGGCGATGGTGGGGGTGGGGGTGGTGATCGTTTAGGAGGTGGAGGCGATGGCGGCCGGGGCGGAGGTGGAGGCGGAGGAGAAGGAGTAGGGCACGCTAGCTTAGGAGGAGGAGGAGACGGAGGCGGGGGAGGGCATATTGGCTTGGGAGGAGGCGGAGGAGGGCAATATTCATATATCGGTGGAGGGAAGTAGAAGCCTCCGCCTATGATTATTTCAAAGGCCTCCCTTTTCGCACCGACATCTTTGTTGCTCGAGACATTATCGGAGTTTTCGTCGGCCGGTAAGCCGGAAGAAGGAACCAGATGGGAATGGGGGATGACGGAGAGTAGAAGCAGAACGGGGATGGAGAAAGAGCGGCTGGCCATTGTTGGTGGTGGTTGTGGTGATTGAAATTTTCCGATGTGGGATTAGTGTGTGTTATTAGCAGGGGAAAGATATAGAGGTTGGATACCTGGCGCGTATTATTTGAGGGTTATTAATTTAGTAGGAATCTTAGTTAATTGATTTAATAAAATTATTAAAGTTAAATGAGTCATTCTAATCATTGTTCGGTACCAAGTTGTTACAGCCGAATAAACTTGAGTGTGTTTTTTTTATCATCGGCATTATTCTTTGTTCTCGTATAGGTAGCTTCTCCTACAGGATATAGTTCCATTCTGTACACTCCAAATTAGCAAAACAATAATTGTGGAAGAATCGTTCTAAGCATTTTTAATACTACTTGATTTAAAAATTTCGCCAACTAATTCAGATTTTAGTCATGTATAATTTTTGCACACCAAGTATTTGTAAATATTAATATTAATAGAAATTACTTTTAAAACTTAATTTTTTTTTTGGCAAAGAAGACTTTAGAAATAAAAGAAAAAGAATTACAAACTGTTCAAAGACCTAACATCACTAGCCTCGAGGTGTCCCAACCTAGGGACCCTCCCAAACCTACCTACCTCGAGGGACACACACACCACTACAGCCTAATCCGCTGTAACCCACAGGTCGGGTAGTCGGATTGACGCCCCAGTTAATAGACTAAGATTACGTCGCCTATCCACTAACCCAGCTGAATCCACATGTCGGCAATCTGGGGGGTCACCTACCTGACAATAGCTGAGCAGAAGACCGCCTATAACCGCTAGCCTCGAGTTATCCCTAACAAGGGAACCTCCCACCCTTCCTCTCGAGGAATACACCCACCCGAAACCCGCACACCTGTTGTGTATGGTTGCAGCCAGTGGACTCATTAAAAATCCCATCGGGGTCACTCGACGGGGGAAAAGAGTACACACTGATAGCACAACTGGTACCTATTACAAAGGTAAATCGGAAGGCTCCAGATCCAGACCAAAGTCGCCCCATGCATCCACAAACTAACCGCCATAATGATCATGAAGCAAAACGAAAATACGGCAGTATCGATAAATCTCTTCCTACATACCTCATCAGGAAACTAGGAGCATTTGGCCACCAAGTAGTGAACTGCAACTTTGACATTGTGTCCGCCACTGTATTGCCTTCCCTGTAGATGTGAGAGACACGAAACTTCATGGTACTCAAAATATCATGTACTTGCAACCAGCGAAGCTTGAACTTCCAAGGGACCATAAGAGAATGAAACTGAAGTAAGTAAAAGACATAAGAAGAGTCAGTTTCTAGCCAAAGCTTGGTCCATCCACGAACGTGAGCAATCTCTATAGCAATAAATGCCGCTACCAGCTCCACCTCATAAGCATATTCGTTGCCCAACTGAGTCACAAAACAACCACAAACAAATCCTCGACAAGTGCGAAATACACCCGCTGCGGTGGAGAGACCCGGAGGGCTGCGAACACTACCATCAGAGTTGCATTTAATCCAACCTGCTAAAGGCCGATGCCACTGAACCTCAATGATCCTTGGAGCTCTTCGAGGTCGCCCCGAAACCCTCAGGCTCCTCAAAATTAGTAGCTCCTCCTGGGAATTAAACATATGCCCCACATCTAGCTTACCGGACTCCGCAATTAGGGCCCGAATGAGAACAAGCACCAAACTTGTGTCTCGCTTCTTATCTCAGAAGATCCTATCATTTCTTTCAGTACAAAGGCATCAGATACAAGTAATAAAAGTGACCCGCCACAGATACAATTAATAAAAACTTAATTTAAGTATTTAGAATTTTTGTTTCGAGCATATGGATCGTAGACAGTCCGTGGGTCCTTTGACTAGAAACACTTCAATTATTTCATCAAGCAAGTATCATCCGCCAACAAATATTTTGTTCCAGCAATACAATTTGATGTGAATAGACGAGTTTTATTGTTCAATTTTTGTCTGTAGCCAATAGCGTAAAAAATTATCTTTGAATAAAACAAGCAAGTAGCAACTAGTTCAATTTGCGGTAATGTCCACCGTAGTTTTTTTAGGGTCAGTGTCCACCACAGTCCACCGTAGTTTGAATAACATTAATTGGTAGTAAAGGCAACTATACTACCAATTAATTGGTAGGAAAGGCAACTAAACTCATGTCTCTCGAGCGTAGCAGCATTTCTACTAAATTAACATCGCAAAGACGATTTGATTAAGGAAAGGCAACTAAACTCATGTCTCAAAATATACTCTTATGACGACACTTAAAATAGAATCAGACGATTTTTAATATTAGAAGTTCACCCCAAAAATACCCTCGTTGCTTCAATGTGACTTTCATCTGTCGGTGGCAAACCAAAAGATATATACGCATCTATCGAAAAAGTAGTTTTTACTTTAGTCTCCTACTTTTTTTTAGGGTTAAAAGGTTTACTTGAGTCTCCTACGTTCGAAAGTCACTATCAACTAAAATAGACGAGGTCGAGGGTAATTTCGAATTCTCCTTCACTTCATCTGATTTCTTTGTTGCGGTAGAGATAATTCATTTTAGGGCAAATTATTCTCAAGCCCCTAACCTTTAGTCACCCTCTTCCTAGGGTCTCTGGCTTTTGGAAAATGATTGTCTCGTCCCTAAGTTTTGATGATAATAGACTCTCGGGTCCTTGGAATCGGAATATTACTTTTTCTCCGGCGAACCCTCACTTGAAAAGACAAAAATGCTCCTCCCACTTAAAAAACAAAAAATTCTCTCCTCATTCACCTTCTTCTCCAATTCATCTTCAACCCCCAACCTTGAAAATATCAATTCGAAATAGCAATCGAAGTGATGAGTTAAAATTCAAAACTCCAAATGCCAAGCAGAAGTAAAACAATGGTGGAGAAGGCCGTGACAATCTGGACCACGAATTTCATGACCAACGATCAAACCAGAAACAAAATCGAAATTCCATATTAGGAACCAGTCATTTCCTCGCCGCCCATGGTTCAACTCCTCGTCGCCCATGGTTAGAAGATACAGCGAGGCCAGCTTCCTGGCGACTTATCGTCGACATGGAAGGCACCGCCGCGATGGTCCCCTACTAGCGTTCCCGCCGGAATTAGAATCGAACCCAGAGAACGATGACGACGACCCGTACACGCCGCAATGCCTCCCTCGTCAGATTGAAATCACCAAGGATGATGATGACGACGCCTGGGTTTTGGAGTTGAGGTCATGGAGTTTGGGGACCCGTACACGCCGCGATGCCTCCCCTTCCTCCTCGCCGTCGCCGCTCGTGGAGGATATCCCTCTCAGAACTATGAAAGTCGATTGTTAAATTATGGTTTTTCAATTAGGGGTTTTCTGATTGATTTTAATTTTTATTAATTAAAAAAATTTGATTAAGTTTAGATGAATTAGGGAAGGAGATGAAGGGAGAAAATTAGATTTTTTTATTTAGTGGGAGGGCATTTTAGTCATTTCAAATGGGGGTTCACCGGAGAAAAAATAATATTCCAGCTTCAGCGATCCGAGAGTCTATTATCATCAAAACTTAGGGACGGGACAATCATTTTCTAAAAATCAGGGACCCTATGAGAAAGGTGACCAAAGGTCAGGGACTTGAGAATCATTTGCCATTCATTTTATGGTAGCTCTACTTATTTTTTAGTTAAATTATAATAAATCTCTTATTGATCGATCAAAGTATTTGATGCTATATATACTTTATGTTTAGACATATTTGATTTCTGATTTCCATTAAAAAGAATATATTGCACTCTTCTTAGTTGCTTGCTGATATTCATAATTTCAAATTTATTACATAAATACCATAATGAAATTATGTACTATAAAAGTTAAAAAAATGCATTAGCGACTAATTTGTCAATCTATGATTGTCTATGATTGTCGCATCATCATCAGTAGGCTAACTGATATTTATTGTGAGCACATGCATGGATATGTTTCTGATGTCTATGTGGTGGGCTCTTGGAGGCCCAGTGCCTCTAAATTAAAATTTTACTATGATAACGGATCTTATTTTTTCTTTCAAAAATCAGTTCATCAATTTCTATTCCTTACAGAAATGAAAGATTTTGCTTAAGATAAAAATAAATTTTAATATTATTTAAAATAATGGAATTTAGGTCAACTCATCTAAATTTTATTTAAAAAAAAATCCATGCCCACTTGGTGACCGCCTTTGGCTCTTTCATTTTTGTAAATATGTCTCCAGCTTTCGAATCTTAAAGAAGAACCGATTATAATGTTACGAGGCCCGGTGGTATTCTTCAAAGATAATCATCTTTTTTAGGTTCAAGGAAAAAAGGAGCATATATATATATATGAACTCATATAAGTCAAATCATACTACAATTACGAGTCCAAATTTAAGTATGATACAAGAGTAAAGATAAGGTACCCTTCTATAAAATCCATAACTTAAATTGGACCATAGTCCATACTCGTAGTAAAATTAGACCAAAGCATATCGTATACGTCTAATCAAATCCATTGGCTAGATCAATAAGATAAGATCTGTATTTCATTGATGGTGTCCAGAATTTTATGTGATTTTCTGATTGTATATAAGTTAAAGTGGATAAAAAACTGATATCTTTTTGTTTCACATTCAAACTTAATGGTGTTGAATTTTTCTAATGTTCTCTCACTGCTATGTGAGCCATCAAGGCTGAAATATGAGTGAATCGAGAGCTATAATATACGACAATTCTCAAAGGCTATCAAAATCACATAATTTGCGGTCAATATTTAAAAAAAAACTGTACATGGAAAATAGAATGAACCATGCCTATACTCAAATTTATATTTATCAATTAAGTGAGTTTCGAATAGGAATGGTATCAAATATCAACCAAAATAGAATAATGAACCACACTACCGTCGGGTCTACAAGTTCGGAAGTTGGAAAGCACAAGCGACCGATAAACCAACAATTGCCCCTCTAAAAAGGAAAGCCATCAATTGCCACCTGGAAGAGAGGCTTATTATTATTTTAATTTTGGTGAGAATCTAAACTTATTAATGGGCGCCTGCAGGTGTTGGAGACAGTATTTGTGACTCGAATGGTTACTGAGTTTGCTGTTTCGTCAAAGAAATTGGAAGTTTCGCTCCTTGGCTATAGAGCTATGGATGCTCATCTTTGGGCTGGAGGTGACATGAGACAGATTTTCTGGAGAGTCCAAGAGGAGGTAGATTCGGCCTAAGCTATTCTCTGCGTGGGCTGTGATGTTGTTCGAGAATACCCCCTGGCGGTCCTGATCTCTAGAGTCCGAGAGTTGCTTGCGAGGACTTGAGAGATCGACATTCAACATACCTGGCTTGAGAGCAACCGAGTGGCGGAAGTGCTCTCGAAGCACGCATTGTAGATCTCTTTTGATTATGTTGTATTTGATGTACTTTTAGTTTCTTGTATTGATGTTTACTTAGACGACTTGCGGAGAGTTAGCCTCCTTCGATGTACTCGTAGAATTAGTAATGCAGACGGGACGGGATCATGTATAGCGGTATCAATGTCAAGGCAGGCTCCTACCCGAAACGCTCTTTCCCTCTTGCAGGTTTTTTCTAGAGAGTTTTACCACAAGAGGATTTTACTGAGGCAGGTGACAACAATCTCGAAATAGAGGATCACGTGTCAAGTAGTAACCATCACGATAATAAACCTGATGAACATTTAATTAGGAGACTGGGTTACGAATAACATATTATTTATATAAAATTGTATTTATTTTCGTATTTATATATCGGTACTTACTTTTTCCTCCATTTCCAAAACAACTTATTAATGGGCGATATAGCATCCAGCCCATATGCAAGGCAATTCGATTATGACGCAGAATAGAACATCTAACCGAAAACAACAAATTCAATGTTTGTTGCCATTGAAAAGGAAAAAAACAACAATCAAGTGGAAACCCTTGTAATTATCCTTTCTCTGTAGTTCATACGGTATTCATATATTTGCTGAACAAACTAATTTAAATTTAAATCATATGAAATTTATAATTTCAAAGTTTGAAATTGAACATTTTGATTAAACAGAAACAAACTTTTTTTTTGAACTAACAGAAACAAACTTTAAATACCATACTCGGTGTCATATAGGGGTAAAAGTGACGTATCCACCTTGTGGGCTATTTTGTGATTTGTTGGGCTTGGGCCTGGATACCACCTTGTTGTATACAGATGCGAAAAGCTTGTTGGTTTCAAGTAAAGCCCATGGGTCAACAGTTGCAAAAGCTCATTATACATGCTTTTGTTTTTGGTGATAACTCATTATACATACTTGCCAAGGCAGGAGAAAATGAGCAGTGAGTAATTATTTCATGATATTTCGGATTAGAGATACGGGCAACTTCGATTAGCAAAACTAACATAAAGTTGTACTTATAGTTTCAGATGCGAGGTTGAAGACGTCTAGCTTCTTCAGGCAGGAGATCGAGTGGGGGATCGGGCTGGTCGGCTGGTTCTTTCCGGCGTCGGGATAGGGCCGTCGAAGTTGTTGTTGTTTATGAAGAGGACGTCTAGAGAGAGGTCGAAGACGTCGGCGAGGACGGAACCGTGGAATTTGTTAAACCTGAGGCAGGGCCGAATAATTATCACGTTACTTTTTCATATGTGTTTGTTTGTATTGACATTTCAACATGGAGCAATTTTTTCGAAAAGTATATGTGTATTAATATTGATTTCAAGAAAAGAAATAATACATGTTAACCTATTAGTAAATGCATACGACAAATGTTTTATAATTATAAAATTTTGTAGTAGTTGAAATTTTTAATATATTACCCCACCGGTCGCTGCCTCCAGGACAGGTCCAAAATGGAATTTTGGTTAATCTGGTGTTTCAGTGAGAAAGTTTTACCAAAATGGCATCCAAAATAATAAAAAAATGGATATGACTACGACTTTTTCTATCATACGGTAATATTCCAATACAATTTTTTTCTGTACTAGTTACTATACGACTTTTCTAGTCATGGAACGACTTAAAAAGTCTTATTGTGACACAATAAAATTGTCGTATTGTGGTGAAGTTACCGTTTCCCACTTCTGCCTTGCTATGTCATTTCCCACGATCAATAGGTAGTTGTGTTCTGTATAAGGCTACGCATTCCTTCTCTGTTTTTTTTGTGTGGAAATTCCATTTCTTATCTAAGGCTACGCATATCCAAATATAGCTAGCAGTAATTCGTTTTCCCAATTAATTTCAAATGATGGTCATAATATTAAGGATAAATTACTGTAGCACCTCTCTTGTTTGACTTAATCGACGATTTAGTCCCCCGTGTTTCAAAAATTATTCTCATGTCCTCCATGTTTTATTTTATTATACTTTTGGGTCTCTATCAGATGTCAGTCGCTCTTTTTTTTAATTTTTGTCAGTGAAATGACCAAAATATCTTTAAAAAACCAAAAAAAAATTTTATACCTTCCTCCTGATCGTCCTTCTTGCCGCCGGCGACACAACAACCAAAAATCGACCCCTTCCTACCGCTCCTCCGCCCCTCACTGTTCTTCTCCCCTCATCGTTTTACTCCTCTTTTGACCAAAAAATGTACTACCAAGAGAAAAGATTGAACAATGACGACGACGAGGACGGGCGCCAATCGACGACAACGACGAGGACGGGCTCCACACGATGACGATGAGGACAGGCTCCAATCAACAATGACGAGGACAGGCTCCAATCAACAATGACGAGGATGGGCTCCAATTGACGACGATGAGGACAGGCTCACATCGATGATGAGGACAGCTCACATCGACGGCGAGGATGGGCTCCAATTGATGATGACGAGGACGGGCTCCAATCGACGATGATGAGGACGAACTCACATCGATGACGACGAGGACGGGCTCCAATTGATGATGACAAGGACGGGCTCTATATTCAAACCTAATCTCATCGTCGCCATTGGACGGTTGATGAATTCATCTCCTTCTTCTTCATCAGGTGCACGTGGAGTCCAAACCAGCCCTGCCCAGATACCTACCCAAAATGACGACCCCGGGCGTCGTTCTATCCGAGATAGACTAAGAGAGTCAGGAGGATTGCAGGAGCTTCGAGGCGGCAGCCTCTGGACGGAGCTCGATCGATGCCGCTGGTTAAGGAGAGGCGAGGAAGATGAAGAGGAGTGAGAGTGGGAAGAGGAGGAAGAAGAGAGGCATGTCTAATTTTTGGGCGGTGATTGGTGTTGTGTGAGGAAGAGGTCGGTGGATGTATAGGAAATGGGGTCACCGATGAACAGAAGTTTTGTTGGAGCCGGCCGGGAAACAAAGGATCGAGAGGAAGGGGACGAACTTGTGCTTTGAATGGTATTTTTGTCATTTCAATGACAAAAATGAAAAAATTTGACTGCTAACGTCAGCCAGGGACCCGAGAGTATAATAAAATCAAACTCGGGGGATGTCAGAATATTTTTTGAAACAAGAGGGACTAAATTGTTGATTAAATCAAATAAGAGGAGTGCTACAATAATTTACCCTAATATTAATTATCAAATAGAAACCCATCCCTTTTTCCCATAAAATTTATAAAAATTACATATGATTTCACATGCAAAAAAGTTCAGTTTTTTTAAAAGGTTGATATTTTTCAAATTGTTTAGAGGATATACTAAACAATTTGTTTAGAGCAATTTTTATTTGGTGTAATAAGAAGATATATCAGATGCACTCAAGTTCTTAAAAGGTGAAAATGTTCTGCTTTACAATTTGCTTTCTTATTTTTTTTTTCCCTTTCACTTTTCTCGTGTTACAACTACTTTAACAGTCCATTTTTAGCTTCTTTTTCTTAATCTTGGCTTTCGAAATACCTTCTTCTTTTCTTATTAATTAGGGATTCTAAATCCTAGAGATCTCCGAAACTATCAATCTCTCACTTTCTTTTTGGTAGGAAATCAATCTCTCACTTTTAATTTCTATTTGACTTGCTCAAGGAGGTAATAATGCATACATGGAATATCATTCATTTATTTTGCAGCCATATTACGTGTGAAAACCAGAAAATGCTTTAGGATACTGTATGTAGTGCTTAGTAATTTATCAAGTGAGGTATTTTTCATAAATTTATTAAATAGTTTATTTTAATGTGAAATAATTTGTGTCAATGTCCACGTGGAGAATGAGCGACGTGACAATGCAGAGTGTTATTGATTGTGGGAGATGACATAGCAAAGCAACAAAAATTGTCGCATTATGTCACAATAAGATTTTTTAAGTCTTTTCATGGATACGATAAAAAAATCATATTGTAGTTAGTACAGAAAAAAATAGTATTGTGGTACCACATTATAATAATAAAAAATTGTAATCTGATATCGACACTATATTCAAAATATTTTGTTTATTTTAAACCCATTTTTGTAAAAATTTTCCACTGAAACGCTAGATTGGGCAAAAATCCTCCAAAACTTTAACCTGGTAGGGACCAAAATTATTTAATAGATATACTTTACACTATTGACGGAAATCCAGAAAAAAAATCAAGAACTATGATTGATCTTAGTGTAATTGTCATGATTATGCGGAGCAAAACTTTGGACATTTAGATGTTATCGCGAGGACAATTATAAAGATGTTGAAATATTATATACTGCCACTAACCTGAGGTCGAGGAAGGTGATGTGAGGAATTATGCTCACAAAAGAACAATAACGAGGAAAGAGACACAAAATATAACGTGGTTTGGCAAAATATTTATGTCTACGTAGAAGAAAGATAACTTTTATTGATGAATAGTCAAGCAGCAGAATACTGAATTTGTTGACCGCTGCCTGACTTCTGATGTTGTCAACGACATTTTTGAGACACTTCATTCACAAAATGTCTATATCTACGTAGAGGAAAGATAACTTTTATTGATGAATAGTCATAAAGCTTTACATAACCTATGATAACATAAATTAATATAGAGAATAACCCATGTACATCAAGTAACCTATTTAGGTCGTACTAGGAGTTCAAAACAAGAGTTCGAGGAAAACAGGAAACGACTGTCAGTGCCACCTAGCTTATTTCTCGACATAACTTAACAAACTCCACCTTGACAAAAAATCATCTTTTGCGAAGAACCATGAAGCTCCACCCGAACTTCAACAAACTCCACATTGATGTGACACTGGCCCATGAAGAATCATGAGATCTTTCGAAACCAAACCGACTCTAACGACTCTACCTCGAACAATAGATATACTTCATCAATAAGACCATCTCCACTTTCTCTCCACCCTTTGTTCAATCACTTGGAGACAGCCCCAAACTCGAGCAATTCCTGAGTTTTCTTGGTCTATTCTCTCAAACCTCCATTGAACCCCAACTTGTAAGTTCACCAATAAACGTGCCCTCTATTTTCCGGTTACCCCCAAGCTCTGCAACCTCAAACAGCTTCTCTGTTGGACTTTTTTGCCTCTAACCAATGCTACATGCCATAACATACAAATGGCAACCTTTTGTTCCACCAAGTAGAACCCTCGATAAGTCACGAACTCCACCGCTCGGCCTTGAGTGAGATACCGACCCGCTTGTGGTGTTACCAATGGCTTCGCATTCCCAATGTCAAATCTACCTAATACCTTTGACGTGAATGTTCCTTTAGACAACCATAGCAGGGCCTTGCTAACAATGTTTCTCTTGGAAAACCATAGCATCTTGCTAACCATGCCTCTACGAAATAACCATAGGTTGCTAACCATGTCTCCGCGAATCCCAACTGTACTTAAACCATTCATGTCAAGCCTTTTCTCCCTCACACGATCTAACCTTACATGACTTGAGCTTTTTCTCTCTCCATTGGAACCTAATGATGTGACTCCACCTATAACTATACACCCCACTAACCTGTAGGTATTTCTTGCATCTCTTACACCCTTCATCACCACCGTAGCATCCTTCTCCACCTCAATTAGCCCGCTTGCAATCTTATAGATGTACCTGCTATAATCCAAGATTCCTAATGAGATCAAATTCCTCTCTAACTTTGGAACATGCCTAACCCCACATAATTTTCTCTCAACATCGTCCCACATCTTGATCCAAATATCACATATGCCAGCGATTCTATAAGTAGAACCATCACCCATAGTCACCATACCTGAATCAACGAACTTGTAGGTATCGAACTACCATTTTTTGGCCGTCATGTGAAAGGAACAAGCTATATCCAAAATTCATGAATCAGAGTGCTTTGGACTTGATAAAACAAAAAGACAATCACCATCCGACCCGTCCGAATAAAAGGTAATATTCATGAAACCCAGTCTTTTTCCCTCGTCGTCTCGAGTTCTTCTTGAAAAATCCTTCTTCGCGTGCCCTTTTTCTTAGCACTCGAAGCAATTTTCCTTAAACTTCCTTGGTCTCGACCTGGATCCTCTTCCATCTTTTTCACTACGACCACCATGGCTACCCCCCACAATCAGCCCTTCCATTTGTTCATCGCCAGTTTTTTCCTTTTGATGAAATCCTAGTAGAGCACTTGCGATATCCTCTAACACCAGGGATTCCTTCCCCCAATTAAGAGTCGTAACCAAATTCTCATAGGAAATTAGCAGGGAATTCAGGAGCAGCAATGTCTTGTATTCCTCTTCGAACTTCACATCGACCCTTCTCAAATCACTCAACAGTTGATTGAAAATATTGATGTGTTAGCTCAAATCCGAGCCCTCCATCATCTTAAGCCCATACAACTTTTGCTTAAGATAAAGCTTGTTCGACAAAGACTTAGACATATATTTTGCCTCCAGTTTCTTTCAAACCTCAGCTAGTGACTTCTCATCCATGACATGGGACATCATATTATCCGCCAAATACAAGCGAAACGTCATCACCGCTTTGGCCTTCATCTCTTTGCACTATTAGTCCTCCATCTTTCTCGAACTTTTTCTCCGAGAGTTCGTTTAACATCCCTGGTTGCACTAGGAGTTTCTTGACACATCTTTGCCACAACCCAAAATTCGATGATCCATCGGAGTTCACACAAGCAAACTGTGTGTCGTGACCCTCCATCTTCAAACCAAGTTCTGATACCAATTGTTAGGAATTTCGTGTACAAGAGAACAACAACGCACAAGAACACGGACACAAGATATAACATGGTTCAGCCTAATGCCTACATGCATGGAAAGAAATGAGAACTTTTATTGATTAGTAACCACAAAGCCTTATATAACCTAGTGTAAAATGCCTTTATATAGAGATAAACTCTTGTACATCAAGTAACTTATCTAGGTCGTTCTAAGGGTCCAAAATAAGAGTCCGAACAAAATAGAAAATGGCTGTCACCGCCACCTAGTTTATTTCTCGAAATAACTCAACAGGTGAGGTTGGTAGCTTGGAGGACCGTGGAGGGGGAAGTTCCGGTGTGGTTGTTGTTGTTGAGGTCGAGCTCGTAGAGGTACTTGATCCTGGAGGTGGGTATCTCCAGGACGGAGCCGGAGAAGTTGTTGGTGTTGGCATGGTAGACGACGAGGTCGACGAGCTGATCCCGGAATTCGGCGAGCTGGATCGAGGCGGTTGGGGAGCCGCTGAACATGAAGCCGTTGAAGTCGACAGCCGCCACAGACTTGACGTTGTTGTCTGTCCTCCTGTCACACGTGACCCCACGGAAGTCGCAAGGGTTGCTCTTTGTTCTACAGGTTTTGAGCGCTTCTGGATTCCCGTTCTTGATGAAGTTTGCCAGGCGAATGAACGTCTTCCTGTCCCGAATGAAATTGCGGGTGAGCGGTGGCGGAGATGGTGGTGGTCGAGGAGATAGAAGCGGCGGGGGTGGAGGCGATGGTGGCGGAGGAGGAGGAGGCGGAGGCGGAGGAGATGGAGGTGGAGGCGGAGGCGGAGGAGGAGGAGGAGGAGGAGGCGATGGTGGCGGAGGAGGAGGAGGCGGAGGCGGAGGAGGAGGCGGAGGAGGCGGAGGCGGAGGGGGTGGGGGCGGAGGGGGGCACATTGGCTCGGGAGGGGGAGGAGGGCAATATTCATACACCGGTGGAGGGAAGTCGACGCCTCCGCCTATGATTATTTCAAAAGCCTCCCTTTTTGCGCCGACATTCTTGTTGCTCGAGACATCATCGGAGCTTTTGTCCGCCGGTGAGCCGGAAGAAGGAGCCAGATGGGAATGGAGGATGACGGAGATTAGAAGCAGAACGGAGACGGAGAAAGAGTGGCTGCCCATTGTTGGTGGTGGCGATGATTTAAATTTTCCGATGTGGGATTAGTGTGTGTTATTAGCAGGGGAAAGATATAGAGGTTGGATATCTGGCGCGCATTATTTGAGGGTTATTAATATAGTAGGAATCTTAATTAATTGATTTAATAAAAATTTTAAAGTTAAAGTAGTCATTCTAATCATTGTTCGGTACCAAGTTGTACAGCCGAATAAACTTAAAGAGTGTTTTTTTTTACCATCGGCATTATAGCTTCTCCTACAGGATATAGTTCCATTCTGTACACTCCAAATTAGCAAAACAATAATTGTGGAAGAATCGTTCTAAGCATTTTTTATACCATTTGAATTAAAAAGTCGGCTAATTCAGATTTTAATCATGTATAATCTTTGTATATGTCCCTATTATTCAACTTAATTTAAGTATTTAGATTTTAGTCGGTGGTTCTAATTTCATAAGAAAAGATTGTATACAAAGTATTTGTAAATATATAAATATTAATAAAAATTACTTTAAAAACTTAATTTAAGTGTTTCTCATTTGTTTCGAGCATATGGATCGTAGACTGTTAGTTTGTGGTTCTTTTAACTAGAAACAATTCAATTATTTCATCAAGCAAGTATCATCCGCCAACAAATATTTTGATCCAGTGACACAAAATTTGATTTGAATCGACGGAGTTTTATTGTTGAATTTTTTTTCTGTAGCGAATAGCTTAAAAATTTATCTTTGAATAAAACAAGCAAGTAGCTACTAATTCAATTTGCGGGAATGTCCACCGTAGTTTGAATAACATTAATTGGTAGTAATTAGTTGCGTTGTTTTGGAAAACAAAGAACAAATAATGATTTCATTCTCTCGAGCGTAGCATCATTTCCACAAAATTAACATCGCAAAGAAGACTTGATTAAGGAAAGCCAACTAAAGTCATGTGTCAAAATATACTCTTATGACGGTATTTAAAATAGAATCAGATTAGAAGTTCACCCCAAAAATACTCTCGTTGCGTCAATGTGACTTTCATCTGTCGGTGGCAAATTAATCGATTAGCAACCGTCGGTGGAAAAAATGGCCCATAAAGGGAAACCGAAAGCTATATACGTTATCTACCGAAAAAGTAGTTTTTACTTTAGTCTCCTATGTTCGAAGTCCCTTTTGTTGATCATGCCTCTCTTTAGTGTATTGTGTTTAATTATGTGTTTAGTTATGTTTATGTTTACTGTTTTGTAAAAATATAAAAATTCTACCTAAGACAGAAACAAAATTCAATGATGTTTAAACCACCAAGATTTATTCATGCCAATCTATCTAAATTTTATTTTTTTTAAATCCATGCCAACTTGGTGACCGCCTTTGGCTCCTCCGTTTTCATAAATATATGTCTCCTGCTTTTGTCTCTTAAAGAAGAACCGATTATAATGCTGCCATGCCTAGTGGTATTCTTCAAAGATCATCATCTTTTTTAGGTCCTTCTCAAAAAGTCATATATTGTAGGGTCAAGGAAAATACGAGTTTATATTGCTTGCAACTACCAGTCTAGATTTAAATATAGTACAAGAGTAATTAATAAGATCTAGGCCTGTAAAATCCATAACTGGACCATAGTTCACACTCGTAAAGTTGGACCGAAGTCTATCGAATACGTCTAATCCATTGATTTAAGTATAAGATCTGTATTTTGATTGATATTGTCCAGATTTTTATGTGATTTTCTGATTGTATACCTAGTTTAATTTTAAGTTAAAGTTGATAAAAACCGATATCTTTTTGTTTCAAATTCAAACTTAATGGTGTTGAATTTTTCTAATGTTCTCTCGCTCTTTGCTATGTGAACCATCGGGGCCGAAATATGAGTGAATCGAGAGCTATACAATACGGTAATTATGTTCGCAGTCAATTTTTTTAAAACTTTGCATGAAAAATGGAATGAACTATTTTTATACTCAAACCTATATTAATTTATAGTATCAATCAGAATAATGTTGTGATAAATTTAGATTATTCAGTATTGAGATAAATTTATGATACAATGATTAAATTTGATATTAATAAACCAACGATTTGCCCCTCTAAAGAAGAAAACCATCAATTCCCACCTGGAAGTGAGGCTTATTATTATTTTAATTTTGATGGGAAGCTAAACTTATTCACGGGCAATATAGATAGCATCCAGCCCATATGCAAGGCAATTCGATTATGACGCAGAATAGAACATCTAATCAAAAAAACAAATGCAATGTTTTATTTTTTATAAGTAACTCCAAAATGGTAATTATACTAAAATGATTAAGATATATCGCGTAAAATATAAAATAGACATACATCATAATCCAATTATGAGTACTATCGTCGTACATAAATTCAATGAGTATCTCTAGGAGGCCAACAAGCCCAATATCTATCCTAAAGTTCTCCAAAAGCAAGAAAAAAAATATACGAGTATCTCCACGCCGTAAAGTTCTCCAAATGCAATGTTTTGTTGCCATTGAAAAGGAAAGAAACAACAATCAAGTGGAAACCCTTGTACCTAGCCTTTCTCCATATGAACCGAGTATCTATTCTGTTACTGAACAAACTAATTTAAATTTAAATTGTACTAAATTATGTGAAAGTTATAATTTCAGAGTTCGAAATTAAACATTTTGATTAAATCTGAACGAATTTTACATACCATACACGGTGGCACATAGAGGTAAAAGTGACGTATCCACCTCGTGGGCTAATTTTTTACTTGTTGGGCTTGGGTCTGGATCCATCTTGTTGTATACAGATGCGGAGATCTTGTTGGTTTCAAGTAAAGCCCATAGGTCAACAGTTGCAAAAGCTCATATATACGGGGCTGGATTTGATAGGGGCCAAATCCCCGTACCAAACGGGGAAGGGCAAAATTGTCCATAAAAAAGGGAAAATGGGATGCGCACATGGGGGCGCGTGCATGGTGAGAGATACAATAATGACTGACATGTGGTAATAGGAGGGAAACCACGCGCACTCTGAGAAGCGGACCTAGTTTATTATTGTATAGTATTAGTTAGTTAATTAATTAATTTTTATTATTACTAATTTTAAATATTATCGTAACTAAGCATGTCTTTTTACCGTACTCGGACATGCCAAATGATCGTAACTAAGCATACCTTTTTATCGTAATTGGACCTGCCATTTGATTAATTATATAATTTATTATAAATTTTATTAAATATTAATGTGACATGCCATTTGATATACTTGGGCATGCCATTTCATATAACGTGGGCATGCCATTTGACATAACCTGGAAATGTCATTTTGACATAACCCGGGCATGCCATTTGATATAACTTGGCATGCCATTTGACATAACCTGAGCATACAATTTGACATAACATGAGCTTGTAACTCGGTCAACTATTGAATTTAAATATATTTTTGACATCATTTTACTCTGAATTTGAAGAAGTCATAAACTAAAAAGTTTTAGATATACATCTCACATTAGCACACCAACTTGAATCACCTCAATTGGACTATGGAGTAAGAACTTGTGGTCCCCCAACCGAAATCTATTTTTGTAACTCGATCAACTCTTGACTTCAAACATGCTTTTGACATCCTGCCACTTTAAATTTGGAGAAGTTATAAACTACAAAGTTGTAGATATATATCTCAGCTTCATACAAAAACTTGATTCACCTCAATCGGACTGCGGAATAAGAACTTATGGCTCTCTAATCAAAATCTCTCGACCGCTTCTCACCGTCACTCCTTCTTCACAATCGAACTCCGGTCTGCTCCTCATCGGCGTCAGAATGGTGGTCGACATCGGACTCGTGGCAACGTCGTCGGCGTCAGATCTGGAACTATAGATTTTTAATTAGAGAGAGAAAATGAGGGAGCAAGAGAGAGAGAGAGAGAGGTGAAAGTCACAAACAGAAATATGGCAAAGAGGGGAGAGAAGGGAAAAAAAGAGGAGGATGGGTAAAAGACGAAAATGTTCCTACAAATTATAACTGTCAGATCTCTGACGCACGTCTAATCATCAAGATCAAGGGGCCATATTAAATTCCATTTTGTACAGGGAAAGATTACACTTCTGCACACAATCTAAGGGCCATATGGGACCGGATTTGGTCCTGGAGGCCAAATCCAGTACGATGCTGGAAGATTTTTATTGAAGGACACGCGGGGACTATTTTGCAAAAATGCAAAAATACGGGGGTGCAAAATAAAAAAACTCACAACCATTGAATCATAACTGGGTAAACTATTGAATCGTAATTGAGTAAACCATTGAATCATAACTGAGTAAACTATTGAATCGTAACTGGGTAACTGGGATGGACCCCGATTTATCCGGGATGAGAAAAAATAGACCATTGAATCATAACTAGGTAGACTATTAAATCATAATTAAGTGAACCATTGAATCATAACTAAATTAACTATTGAATCGTTCAGGACTGTCCTGGTTGGATTTGGCCTTCCAGAACCTTTGAATCGTTCAGGACTGTCCTGGTCCTGGAAGGCCAAATCCGCTCCCCCATCCATGTGCTTACGGCGGCTACACTGCTTCAAGATTAACGTGCATTACGTTTTTTTCATAGGAATATGATCCACTAAGTCTATATACAATGCGTGAATATAGGAATGTACATGGACATGGCCATTTAAACCTTTCTAATTTATTTTCCCGAAGTACATGGCCACGAATGTAGCTACGTTCCCATCGACAAATTTGCGTTACCAGCCGAAAAAATTGGCAGGAAAAAATACGTGTCGAATTAATACAAATTTAAATTCGATATAATTTTTTAATAGAGCTGTAAAATATGAACTAACTGATCATCCGGTCGTCCAATTGGAGATGGAGTAAAAAAATGCATCTCAAGTCAAGAGGAAGACAAAATACAGGAAAAGACACGTTGGAATCCTATTTTGTTCTTGAATCTATCACATGCCTATGACACGTCAAGTAACTCTGGCATTGAGAGTTTCCTAATCATACTCAACAGGAAGACAAAAGCCTCTTCCAATCTGTCTGGTTATTTTTTGGGGAAAAGTCTACATAAGTACCATATAGTATCTCCGATTATCACTTGAGTACTCTGTGGTTTAAAAATGATAGAATCGGTCCAACTTATTCCAATTCTTCTCACTTAAGTCTACCCAATCTAGTTCACCCATTTTTTCTCAAAACGGCATTGTCTGGGTGCTTACGTGGACTGCCACGTGGTAGTGCTGAGATTAGTCGATGTGGCGGTGGATAAATTATCAAATTAGTACCAAATTTGTTTAAATCCCCCTCTTTCACTCTCCACCCTCTTACCACCCTCCACTCTCTCACCACCTTCGAACCTTCATCTCCTCGGCCATACAACTACCCAACCCAATTAATGCCATACACTAAACAAATATATTATGTAAATTTGATAATTGTTATATTAAAGGATAATTTTTCTTTAATTGGGTTGTACAGAGGAACATAGCATTTCCCCATAAGCATCCAGAAACAACAAAAAGAAGAAACTAGCTTGTACTTTAACTTCGTCCCTAAAACCATCTCGTTTCAATCTCCCGTCCACCACAACCCCAGGTTTGTACTTCAAAATCTAGAACTTCCAAGTAAGGTTGCAAACGAAATCTCAAATACCCAATTGAACTAGGCACTAAAAGAACCCAATTCAGATCTAAGAAGTTTCGAAAGTATTTGTTTGGTCTAAAACCTAGAAAGCCATGGACGCGACAAGCAAGGTGACCCCCTGTAGCCCCAAAGCCTCTCAGTCAGAACATTTGCCACATCAAACCCCTCCCCTACCATGGCGCCCCTTCCCGTGGAGGCCGTGGACATGTACCGGGTTAATGCCGCACCGCCCCCGCGCCTAGAGGGAAAGAGATGGAGGAGAAGCAGTAAGCGGCAGCGCCGAGCAGAGGCCATCAGGGACGGATCTTGCGTTTCTCGATAGGGGTTTCCTCAATAGAGGCGAGACGGTTACGGTCATCGTCGTGGATGATGTAAGCGAAGGCTTGGTGATGGCGTCGGGATCAAGAAGGTTGCTCCTGTTGACGAGACCACAGAGGTTGCTTCTTGGATTTTGATTTTGAAGGAAATAATTTAGCTCCGTTTTGATTTTGATAAGCATTGAAAAAGAGACGCGAGAGGAGATGAGAGGAGAGGAGAGAAAGGGGAGAGGAAAGAGGTGGGAGAAGGGAGAAGGGATTTTTAAAAAAATTACAAACAATTTATGTACTAATATGGTACTTTATCCATTGCCACGTTAGCAATAACTTAATCCGGGTCAAAGTCATGTGGCGGTCTACGTAAGCGCCCAGACGACACCGTTTTGACAAAAACGGGTGAACCGGGTTGGGTAGACTTAAGTGAGAAGAATTTTTAAACCACATGGTACTCAAGTGATAATCGAGGATACTACAGGGTACTTATGTGGACTTTTCTCTATTTTTTATACGAAACAGTTTTTACAGTTTTCCGTCACTACACATAATCACACAAATGAATCAGTCAGTTAATTCAAATTTAAATTATATATACATTTTTAAAAGACGTAAAGTTTTTTTTGGTAATCAGAATATGTAGTTAAATTAAAATAAAATTATCTAACTTTGATTTGTATACTTTTGAGGGTATCTATCTTTTGTGTTTTAAACCAGCATTTCTTGTAAAAAAAATCAAAAGCACGACGTACCAAAAAGAAAAATTTTCTATTAGTAAAAAAATCAAAAACCAGCATTAGTTAACGTAAATTTTGTAGGAAAAAGGAAAATTGGAGCAAGCGTCTTTGTCTCAACCGCACAAGACCTAGTCGACCAAAGTTTGAAATTCAAACTCTAACAATTTGTAAAAATTTATCTATAAAAAAAATAGCAAAACACGAGAAAAAAAATAATATTAAGGCCGGACGGCCAGATAGCCAAGTGGCCAATTTCGATTGGTTTCCGGCTCCCAAAAAGGACACTGTAAATGTCCTTTCTTGTTTTCTTTCGATATTAAAAAAATATCCAAACCAGAGCATCTATCAAAGTCAAAACAAACAAAAACCAAGTATTAAAAGATCAAAACTAATAACGATTTTGATAATAAATTATTCTATCTTTTAATCCATATGTCTTCGGTTAGAACATTAAAAAATGTAATAATGTTAAAATTTGTTGAGAAAATTGTGTTGGGGATAAAATTTAAGAGAACGCCAAAAACAAATTAGAGAATAAGTACAAAGTTGTCATCCTAAAAATTTTTGTGTCGTATGTATGAATTTCGTGGTGATATTCTACCTAGCCCGTGCTCCTCCTTATATAAAGATCGAGAATCCTAAGCTCGACCAAATTAGGAATCATTGGCCATGTTCTAATACGATAAGGTGTCCTAGCTCAATATGAACTCTAACTAGTTGCCCTACCATGACTTCTATTCCTACTTATCATCTACCGTGTAGTCTTCTTTTTTTAGAACTTCAAGTTCTCGGACCTTCTTTGACTTCTCTTTACACATCGAATCACCTAGGACTCTTCGTTCTTTTTCGGATACGCTACGAGAACCGTCAACCGTACTGATCCTCAGACTGCCAAAACTTCTAACCCAATTTGACACTCTTCCAAGCTGAATTTGGAGATACTACATAAACACAAGATTATAGATCCACGTCTTATATTTCTGTAGCTCTTAGAATCACATCAATCTGATACTCGAATAGAAAGTTACGATTATTTTACCGAGAAATGTTTGACACGAATTCGTGGATAATTTTTTTGCTCCAACACTTTACAACTTCCAAAATTTATACTCGACTCAAATCGAAATTAAACGAGTATATCCAATATCGGGAAATATAAACAAATTGAATCCAACCCAGCTAAATATACAAATATAGGTCAAGTGGGGTCCATCTCCCCTTTATATTCTACCACTTTTGTGCCAACTCTAATTGATCTCCTATTTCCTCGCAATCACAGAAAATACGAAACACAGAGAAAAAGAGAGGACGAAAAAACCTATATTTAAATAACCCCACCATCTTCCTTCCCCTCCTTTTCTCTCCCAAAAAAAAGCCGCAATGGGTTCTATTTCGATACCCATAACGCTCCTCCTCCTCCTCTTCCTAATGATGGTCTCGTCGGCGGTGGCCTTCGACGGCTCGATCCTCTCGTACAACGAGAAGCACCCGTCCGGCGACGAGGCGCGGCGGATTTACGAGCACTGGCTTGTCCACCACGGCAAGAACTACAACGCCCTCGGGGAGAAGGACCGCCGCTTCGAGATCTTCGAGGACAACCTCCGCTTTGTCCGGGTCCACAACTCCAATCCGAACAATACCTTCCAGGTCGGCCTCAACCGCTTCGCCGATCTCACCAACGAGGAGTACCGGAGGGGCTTCCTCGGGGCCAGGATGGAGAGGGCCGGGTTGGAAAGGGACGCGACGAGGAGGAGGAGTAGGAGCGAGAGGTATCTTCACAAGGCGGACGACCTGTTGCCCGATCAGGTTGACTGGAGGGAGAACGGCGCCGTTTCCCCCGTCAAGGACCAGGGCCAGTGCGGTACGTTGACCCCAATTTTATTTCTCAATCCATCAATACCCAGCGATATGTTAAAGGTAGCGATATTAATTTCAAGATAGAATATTTCCGTATGAATTACTCTGTGTTATTATTAACAAATTTTACTTACGGAAAAAAATAAATATATCATACCATAACAATTAGAATAATTTAAATTTAATCGTGACTCGTTATTTTTGCACGAAAATCAACTAACATAATCCGTCAGAATAACCATAGTTGCATTTAGCCTAGCGGTAGAAGTTGTAGATGATTTGACAGAGATCTAGTGGCAAGATATAATCAGTAGTGTAAAATTTACCTTAGAATATCCGTATGCAAGCCAAAATAATAGAAAGCAAGTTGACCGTTCTCGAAATTAGCGACCTCGAAATCCAATTTGTATTCGACGAACGCGTTTTTCCTTGTCTTTTTCTTTATTTCAGGATTAGTATGTGTTATTACTTGGGCGCTGTCTGATCGCTTGGTCTGCGTATTTTGGTCTGTTATATATAGGGAGTTGCTGGGCATTCTCAACGATAGGTGCAGTGGAAGGGATAAACAAGATTGTGACCGGTGACCTGATCACACTGTCCGAGCAAGAACTCGTCGACTGCGACAAGGGGTACAACATGGGATGCAACGGAGGCCTGATGGACTACGCCTTCCAGTTCGTTATCGACAATGGCGGTATCGATACCGAGGACGATTACCCTTACAAGGCCAGGGACAACACCTGTGACACCAACAGGGTATGTGGTCTGCTCTTCTGCCTTTCCGCGCGGTAGCGCTTCGGGGATTGGCAATGCGGGAGGGTTAATGTTGGTTGGCTTGTTTTTGTCTGCAGGAAAATGCTCGTGTTGTTACCATTGACGGGTACGAGGATGTCCCTGAGAATGACGAGGATTCCTTGAAGAAGGCTGTGGCTCACCAGCCTGTTAGTGTTGCCATTGAAGCTGGTGGCAGAGCCTTCCAACTCTATGATTCGGTATGCAATGATCTTTGGTTGTTCATCAATAATCTTGAGGATTGAGCAATAGTTTGGATTTTTATTCTCTCTGTTCCTCTATAAAGGGTGTTTTCACCGGCCGATGCGGGACAGAGTTGGACCACGGAGTTGTGGCAGTTGGCTATGGCACCGAGAACGGTGTGGACCACTGGATCGTGAGGAACTCGTGGGGTCCGAACTGGGGAGAGAATGGATACATCAGGCTGGAGAGGAACATCGCTAATGCTGCCACCGGCAAGTGTGGCATTGCCATGGAGGCTTCCTATCCCATCAAGAATGGGGCCAACCCTCCCAATCCCGGCCCGACTCCTCCTACCCCTGCAAGCCCTCCTCCACCTCCGAGCTCTGCATCTGTCTGCGACGATTACTACTCGTGCCCTGCAGGCACCACCTGCTGCTGCGTCTACCAGTACGGAGACTACTGCTTCGGATGGGGATGCTGCCCTCTGGAGTCCGCGACATGCTGCGATGACCATTACAGCTGCTGCCCTCAGGACTATCCAGTCTGTGATCTCAATGCCGGGACCTGCAGAATTGTAAGTACACACCATTCGTATACAATCAAAATGGTTTCTCGATCTGTGCTTGTCGATAATCGTTGTTTTCGTGATCTGCAGAGCAAGGACAATCCGTTGAGCGTGCAGGTGTTGAAGAGAACTCCGGCTAAAAGCACACGGTCTCATCACCACATTGCTCGCCAAAGGATATCCTCCGCTTGATGCGAGAGGGCCTGTTGTTTGCAACGAAGCTCCTCTCTTCGTTTACGCGACGATTTGTCCATGCTCGCGCTGCAGGGAATTTGTCATGATCTTTCCGAACTTCCATTTCTTTCCATGGTGATTGTCAATCGTAAATATGAAACAGATACCATCAGCCATGGATTGTACAGATATTTATTTAGCAACCATTGATTCCTCCTTATTTGAAGCTTCGCTTTCATCTTTTTCTCAATTTTTTTATAAGTAAAGTCTCATTCACCATAAAGGAACTCACCAAAAGAAATTTACACCATAGAAGTGGTACCAAAGTACCAGATAAAACATATCATACGTTAAAAATATTACTCCGATCCAACTTGAATACTTGGTTCGAAAAGTATTTGATTATCTTTAAAAAGCTATTCCAAAAGAAAGAATGTTACATAAAATGGTGCAACTATAATACCGAATAAGCAAATTTGATGAAGAGCTACACAATCATGCCACGCGAACGAGCGAGCTGATATACCTTAAAAAAAAAAAGCAAACCACCATATTAGATTAGTCTCCAATACTAAGTTTCTGGTTTTAAAGTTAAGCAACTAGATAAAATGGTTTGAGAGTTGTTTCAAACTTTCGACAAGGTTTCGAGTATTTTTTGAATACGTGTTAAATATATATATGTTAGAAGAATTTTATCATTTTTTAAAATATTTTATCGAAATTAAATCTGGATTAACTTTATTTTATTAGAATTAGAATGTTGCCAAAATTAGAATCTATTAGAATAGAAAAGGGAAATCCGGGTCCGATTAGAATACCAAAATCTCATCACTGATACCAATCACCACCACCAGCTTCTTCCTCCCTCCCTCCCCTCATCCGTTGACCCACCGACAGACACTCACTGAAGCAAGTCCCCATAATTCCAACTCCCCAAATTACCCTCACCCCTCCTCAATAATCTAAAACCCTAATTCCAGCTCCCGAAGGCTGCGGAAACTTAAGGCGGTGAGATGGATTCCGGATCTGTTGATTCGACCAAGGCTCCGGTAGATACTTCCCCTCGCGGCGAGGCGGGGACCAAGCTGTCCGCTTCCGGCATCGTGTCGTGGGCGAAGAATCTGAAGATTCCGCAGCCGGCGTCGGCGCCGGAGGATTCGCCTAGCGGAACGTCTAGGTTTGCGCGGTTCACGAGCGGGCTTGGGATGAAGTTGTCCCCAAAGTCCCCTCCTTGGGTGGCCGAGGACGGTCCGGAGGGGACGGGGAGCAGCTCGCAGCCCGGAGTATTCGGAACCATTACTCGAGGGCTGGTGGACACGTCGAAGAATGCCGTGAAGGCGGTGCAGGTTAAGGCGCGGCACGCTGTCTCGCAGAACAAGCGGAGATACCAGGTTCGTTCGGATGGTTCTCGATTCGTTATCGTTATCGAGCTGATACGTTATCGAGTTTGCCTTGACTTTTGAAGCTTTGATTGTTTTGCAGGAAGGAGGATTTGATTTGGATTTGACATATATCACTGAGAACATAATTGCAATGGGATTTCCTGCTGGTGATATGAGTTCCGGTTTCTTTGGATATGTCGAGGTAAGCAGGCGATCCGCACTCTTAATTTCGGGCCAATAGCCTCACGGATGGCTGATGAAATGAACAATGCAGGGGTTTTATAGAAATCACATGGAAGAAGTGATCAAGTTTTTCGAAACCCAGCACAAGGTTGGGCCAATCTTTGCTGTTATTGTTTTAAGTATTTGCAGAATAAATCTTGTATCTTCGTGGCGGATAAGTTATTTATGAGCTAGCTAGATTATGGAGCATGTTTTTCATGATGGTGCTTGGTTAATTATAGCTCGGAGCTTATTGGTAAAAATACCATTTTGCCTGTTTACTTGTTTTTTGGTAATTTTAGCTAGATTCCTTGAGAATCATTTGCCAAGGGGCCTCTCTTGGCTTTCGAGCATGTTTCTGTTGCCATTATGTACTTACCTTCTCTTTCACTCTGCGCAGGATAAGTACAAAGTATACAATCTTTGTTCCGAGAGGCTGTATGATGCATCACTGTTTGAAGGAAAGGTACGCGCCTTTTGCATTTCAATGTACACAGGTGTTCGATAAGAATGGGTTGGTGCATGATTTGACTAAATCTCAGCGTTGAAGAATTAGCCAATTGTCTCAAGTAGAAACATACAACACCTTGAATATCACCCCCTTATTCACGAGCCTTCTGGGTTTATTCATAGATGTGATGTATTCAATATTGTACAACTAAGCCTGGTATTGGGAATTTGATCTGGTGCTGAAGAAGTCGCATGCAGTGGTTCTTACATCTCTGGAACGGAACTTACAGGTGGCCAGCTTTCCGTTTGATGATCACAACTGCCCCCCAATTCAGCTGATTATATTGTTTTGTCAAAGTGCGTACTCATGGTTAAAGCAGGATATTGAGAATGTTGTGGTTGTGCACTGTAAAGCGGGAATGGCAAGGACTGGGCTCATGATTTCAAGTCTTCTCCTTTATCTTAAGGTAAAAATAATCGTCTTGACTCCAACAAAAATTGATTTCTTGGAGTTGCTATGTGATTCTACATGTTTGCTATCGAGCTTACTTTCTCCTAACTCATCATCTCTGCAGTTTTTCCCTACCGCTGAAGAGTCCATTGACTACTACAATCAGAAGAGATGTGTGGATGGAAAAGGGCTTGTTCTGCCTAGCCAAATAGTAAGTGAAGCCTGATGTTTTTTGGAAGGACATTCAGATAAGCGTTTGTTCAGCTTACTTTACTTGGTTGATGAAGGAATATTTTTTTCTTCATTGCAGAGATACGTAAAGTATTTTGAACGTACCTTAACTTACTTCAATGGGGAAAACCAGCCTGGCCGTAGGTATGCGTTTCTAGCTTTGCTGTTTAAGTTCTTGGTTCTGTTTGTATGTACCAATGACCAATGCAATGGTTTGACTAGGTGCATGCTTAGGGGATTTCGACTGCACAGATGCCCCTATTGGATCAGGCCCTCAATCACTGTGTCTGACCACAATGGTGTGTTTTATTTCCATGCTATGCTCTTTTCGACTTGAAGAAAATAGTAATTAAAGTTGACCATGTTACGGCTATTAGCTAGGTTCATGTTATCATTTTGGTCAATGTTGGCAAGCTTTTCATTCTTTACTTCAAACTGGGTTCTCTTCTTGTGTACTTGTTTTGGCTAATCAATTATCTTGTTCCAGGCATTCTCTTCTCCACTAAAAAGCATCCCCGGACCAAGGATCTATCGGTATGCACCCTATTTTTTTCAATCATTGCCATGAGTGTCCAGCTCTCTGAGCTTTCTGTTCCAGCAATTACATCTGAAATTTGGTTGATGCAGTCAGAAGATTTTTGGTTTGGTGCACCGAAGAAAGGGGTCATGGTCTTTACTCTTCCCGGGGAGCCTGGATTGACAGAGGTGACTGGTGACTTTAAGGTCCAATTTCATGACCGCCAAGGAGACTTTTACTTGTTAGTCATTGGATCTCCTCTTATCTAACTATGCATCCAGGCGGATTTATTAGATGAAAATGAGTGCCGAGTGTTTTTTCTTTGCAATTTCAGTTGGTTAAACACAACAATGATGGAAAACAGAAAAATATTGAACACCGGCGATATTGATGACTTTGATAAGGTGACTATCCCTTTTTGTTGATTCCTGCTCGAGCTTTCTTATGTGTGAAAAATTCACTTTCTCAGACGCAGTGTTCTTGATGTTTAACAACCAACTGCGTAATTATTTTGCAGAGAAAATTGCCTTCTCCAGGTTTCCAGGTTGAGGTTGTACTTGTGGACTACAATGATGCAGTTCCAATAACGTTAAGTGCTCAGGCTACAGCCAAGAAGTCTGAGGAAACCTCGACTACTGCTCCTGCACTAGAATCAAGTGCTGATGCAGCTGTGTCGAGCCAAAACAAGGACTCACGCGGCAGTGACAAAGATGATGATTTCTCGGACAGTGAGGCAGAGGAGTCCGCGTCCTCTATGAAAAGGGCAGCGGAATCCGCTGCAGCCGGGGGAGAAACTTTATCCACAAATAATTCTAGTTCTGCATCTATTGACAAACCGAACCCAGTGGCGAATGTGACGCATGCAGCCGAAAACTTGTCCCTAGGAACCACCAGTTCCCTCCCGACGCATGCCACTAATCAGCAGAAAAATGATGATGGAGCTGCATCCAGTCTCGGGGTCAACAACTCCGAGAGTGAGTTCAAGGCAATGGCAGCCGATGCTTCTGTTTTCTCTTTCGGGGATGATGAAGAATACGAAAGTGAGTAAACAGAGAAGAATTCCTCGCGAGCAGAAAGACGTGTACATAAATCTTCGACAGGCTATACACGCTTTAAGTTTGTTGGTGTTCTATTCATCCCTCCTTTCCTGTTGTTGAAGATCTGCTTCTGGCATGTTGGCTTTAGAAGCCGAGCCCGGCCGGATGCAGGAATAATTTGTACTATTGTTTTCTGAATGCTGCACAAATCAGTGGGAATTTGTTTCATTGTCTCTCTGTACACAGCTGAACTTCAATGTACATTAACAGATTGATATTATTTACCTTTCAAAAAAAGAAAAACAGATTGATATTGTGCCTTGCAATACCCCCTTCTGTTAAGCTCTTGTATCCCTCTGATGGTATCATGAAATTATGGGAATTTGACGTAAAAAAAAGAAGATGGTGGCAACAAGGTTGGTCAATTCGATCAATGGTTGAATTCATTTAAAAATGTTTTGGATTCGAATGTTACGGATATAACACACACCATTAGAAACAATCGTCGCTAAATAGAATTTCGAGTACCGAAGATTAAAAAAATTTGTCAACTCGAATCATGGCGTAACTCAATCCATACACAAGGGAAAATAAACCATTCTCTCACCATCGTGAAAAAGTCGTCGTCAACTCTTTTATCGAACTGTGTCAGCATTATAAAAGTCTCAACATGAAATCACTCTACAAGTAAGAATTCCTTAGCAAGCAAACTGCGTAAGGTTCGCAGTGTCTCGCTTTACTTAGTTACAGGAACTTGCTTTGGACCCACAGGATTTGAAATCTTTTCATTGTCCACTATCAACCGGTCTTCCGAGTTTTTGTATAAAAATGAATATTCTTTAATATCGGACCACATTTTTTAAACAATAATAAAACAGGAATTTACCTTGGGCAATTTGAACCTATTTTAATACCTATAACTTTATAGTTTCTTTGATCAGAATAATAATTTCAGAGTTGAATTTGCTTATACAAATTAGAAATTCTATTAAAAATGTCCTCCGATTGATTGATTCAAAATGGTGGAATCAATCATACACAATCCAAATCAATATCAAGTTGCAGAGCCGAATTTGCCTATATAAATTAGAAACTTTATTAAAAATGCCTGATTGATTGATTCAAAATGTTGGAATCATATACAATCCAATGCATCAATTCTACTGGTTAATAAAAAATGAATAGTGGTCGAAACAAATTACACAAATTCTATGGTCACACTCACGCCAGGGAAGACACGTCAATTTCTCTGTCTATAATAATACCCACACAAACCATCATCATCGTCAAGCAAACAAAAAAGTAAAACCATTTTTTACAGATTAAGAAACTCAAAATAAACACCAAGTAACCGCGTTAAGAAAAAAAAAGGGAAAAATTACTCTCAAGTCTCTCAGATTTGTTTAAATATACTCAAAAGTCCCTCATGTTCACAAAATACATTCTGAAGTCTCTCTAGTTTGCTTTTATTATACTTTTGGGTCCCTGACGCACGTTAGCAGCTCTTTTTTTCATTTTTGTCAATGAAATGACCAAAATATCCTTAGAACAAAAAAATAAAAAACTGATGATGTCATCTCTTCTTCCCCGAACACAGCCGGACCAAGCCTCACCAACGATGGCCCTCTCCCCAATGCAAAGTAACACCTAGTAGACACCGAATAGATCTTCATCCTCGCTGCAATTGTTCAGAACATGAATCCATAAAATTCTGATAAAAGAAAAACACAAATATTAACACCGAAAAATCCTATCTATCTTCCGACAATCTTGGCTAGGGTTTTGATGTAGCCATCGATGATCTCGTTGCGGGTGGAATCAGCAGGAGGTGCTTCCATCATGACGAGCCAGTGGTTGAAATCGCACCCATCGAGGAGGATGGTCTCCTTGGGTGGGCGGTTGGACCAGTTATGCGAGTTAGTGAGTGTGGACGGCGACGTCACGGAGGAGAACAAGCGGAGGAGAGAGGGCAGAGTAGGGAGGAGGGGGCGCGATGGGACACAGGGAGGAGTTGGAAAGCGGGGGAGAGAGGGCAGAGTAGGGAGGAGGAGAGGCCGAGTAGGGAGGTGATTAGGGTTCTGGGTTTCGTCGGTTTGCTGGGTTTTGTAGTCGTTGTCCTCGCCCTTGCAGATGTCACCGGAGGTCCTCCTCGGCTCTTGAGGGCACGGAGGTGATTCCACGAGGGCACGGAGGGCACAGCTCATCGTCGCCGATGAGGGTTGGGGTGAACGGCGGGAGGGGACAGGAGAAGAAGCCGATGAGGGTTCGAATTTTTCACAGACGATGAGGGTTAGGAATCTAATTTTTTGTTAATTATTTGGTTAATTTCTAGATGGTGTTGTTGTTCACAGGGAAGAAGAAGAGACGATGTCATCGTTTTTTTTTCTAAGGATATTTTTGTCATTTCAATGATCAAAAAAGAAAAAAACTCATTTAGGGATCCGAAAGTATAATAAAAGCAAACTAGAGGGACAATAAGATCATTTTTCAAACAGAAGGGACTTTTGAGTATATTTAAGCAAATTTGAAGGACTTGAGAGTAATTTTCCAAAAAAAAACGCCGCGTCCTTTTCCCCTTGTCCGAACTTTGATCCGGTCTGTGTCTCTTTTTCCCATTATAAATAATTTAAATAAACACAATAAAGAAGGTCAAAGCGCAGATGCATAGCTTCTCCTCAATTAGCCCATCTTACTATTACCCTTCACATTCTCCTCCTTCTCCTCCTTCGCCTTCTTCTTATCAATACCCATCTCCCATGTCGGGCGTCCAAGGTCAACTTCTTGAAGTCACAGGTAAATTTAGCGGGTACCCTTTTGGCTAATTTATCCAAAGACTTGTGCTTTTTCTTGATAAAATTGACAATTTTGTCACAATTGAGTGATCTGGGGTCATGTCGTTGTGGTCTTATCTGATCTTTTTTGTGGTTGTGGGGTGCAGTTGTTGGGTGTAACAAATTGAAAGACACGGAGTGGATTTCAAGGCAAGACCCTTACGTTTGTCTCGAGTATGGTAGCTCCAAATCCAGGACCCGGACTTGCACAGGTGAGATTTGTTGTCGTTGTTAGAGAAATTTGTTGTTTGCTTGATGCTACAAGTTGAGACATTTTCCTTGGAGAGCTTGGTCTTTTAGGTTCTTGGTTCTAGCCAAGATTGAATCTTGGTGGCTGGTTCCAACTGGGTTGTCTGAAGCATGTTTGTTTTGTCTAGATGGCGGCAAGAACCCTACATTTCAAGAGAAGTTTGTGTTTACGTTGATTGAAGGGTTAAGGGAGATGCTCATTGTGGTTTGGAACAGCAATACGATAACTCGTGATGATTTTATTGGAAGTGGAAGGTAACTAGAACCTTTTTTTATGGACCATGCCGGCAGGTGGTTTTGATGTTTTCCGGTGGTGATTATGTGAGCACCTTTTTTGTACTGTTTTTAATGGTTTCTGTTTCGCGGTTTTGATGTTTTCAGGGCTCAGTTGCAAAAGGTTATATCAGAAGGATATGATGATAGCACTTGGCCGATACAAACAAAAACGGGAAGGTTAGTTTGATTGCTCTTGTTGACTCTTGTTATGTTCTGATGAGTAACTCGGAGTGTCGTGATGTTGTCATGCACGAGTGTCGTCAACATAACTGCCCGCGGCATTTAAGTTGATACCTTTTGGAGTTTGCTCATCCAGTAGTTGTATAGAATTGTTCGGCATGTGTTACTTGAATAAGAGTTCAGCTGTCTGTTATGTAATCTGGTCTCAACTCAACAGTTTATCGATTCTTGGCTTCAAATATTTCTTGGAGATTGTGCGGAAGGTTGCCCATTGCATCTGGAACTTCTTTTATCTGGATGCTTATATTCAATGTAGATTAGGGAACAGGATCCTCTAGTCAAAGATAAATTGTGAATTCTCTGGTTTCTTGATGATCTGTTGCTTAGGGATGCCATTTTTTATTTGCCTCAAATTTGCATCTTACATAAAGTGTCCATTCTGTCATTACACTTTTTTGTTTTGGGATACCTTTGAGGTTATTAGAGCTTACATCTCTTGCTCGGTTGCTCCCTTTGGCTGTGACATGGTATGGCATATCGAGTGTTTTTTGAAGTCTTCTACTTATCGTATTATAGTGTCATCGGCATTAAAAGCTCCCGCAAACAAACAAACTAAAGAACATACATTGCAGTCTTCTAATACATTCTTCTGAAACATGCTTACTCCTTGCAGACATGCCGGGGAAGTGCGTCTCATAATGCACTACCCAAATGCCAAGGTAAGCTTCATTCTTCTATGTGATTTTCTCGATTCATCCACCTTGTACTTGTTTATATTATTGTTTACTACTGTGATAAGTTGACTAGCTTTTCTTGTTTACTGCAGAAACCGGGCAAAGTCGCTGCTCCTTCAGCTCCACATTATGCGGCATCACATCCTCCAGTCTCAATGTACCCGACACCTGGGCCGCCAGCACCCTATCCATCACCATACGGACCACCGACTACAGCATACAGCGGGACGTCTTCTTATCCTCCCAATCCTGCTTATCCACCAAATACTGCCTACCCACCACCATCTACATACCCTTCTCCCTCTCCTGCGGCATATCCTCCTTCACCATATCCACCATCTTCGGCATATCCTCCTTCACCATATCCACCACCTTCAGCATATCCACCACCGGCATATCCACCTCCTCCACAATCGTCACCCTACTATCCTCCACCTCAAGGTTCGCCTCTTGTAACCCTGTCACAATCCCTAATCAGCCTATCAATGCATCCATACTGAAATTTATCTGCTTTTCTTTCAGGTCCATATCCGGGATATCCCCCACCGCCCTACTAAGAGAGCACAATGCTCGACAATCGAAGCGATACGCATGCCAGTTTCTGTACAAAGTTTTAGTGTTGAGTGATGATAGTAGCTAAGCTCCATCAAGGGATGGATGTTGTAGGCCAAACAATTGTTTTCATATGTGTCATTAGTAGAGTGATTTTTTTTTTTGATACAACCCCATATTCAGACACGGATTCAAACCGGGTAGTAATTTTGAATGGTGACAAAGTTTTCTCAAGTATTTAACGTTGTCATGTTCTGAATGGCTCGAATTCGAGATGTCTTCCTCGAACAAGAAGAATTCCTTGCCAGTGGTTGTTGTTACTGATTTCTTTGTTGGTCCCTGATGGGTCTTCTCTTCCTTTTCCCCTCTCATTTTCTGTTCTTGTAGAAAACATTGCATTATCTCGAATTTTGGGAATGAAAGAGTACAGAAGTTATTTCTTATAGAATCCAGCAAAGTACCATTATGAATTTCTTTTTGGGAATTCCCCCTCCAAGAAAGGTGAATCTACTTGCTAATTAATTAACCCGAAGCGAGAATCTACAGGAGGAGGATTGCAGCAATGTGCCTCCAAGAGGAAGCCGAAACCCCGGCCTTTCATCGAGTTTCTTGTGCAGCTGCACGGGGGACGATCAGCAGAGCCCTGTAGCTTTCATGCTCTGGTGACATCGGGAATTCAAGGACTAAGAGTTCTGCAGAGGAGATCAGATGACCTTTAGATGTAGGGAGAAGTTGGCTTGTCTAGGATCAGATGACCTTAGATGTAGAAAACCAGAATTCTGGTCCAATTTCTATTAGACTGGTGTTATCTGTTAGTTTGATTAACCTTTATCGTATCTATGAATCTTCGAAAAAGCAATCGAGGCATGACTCGGGTAGCAAAGAACGAGGTGCGAATCTGGATCGTATTGCAGGACCGGGGTTCGAATCTTCGAAATGTCTACTTCTAAAATTAAAAGCTGAAAAAGACCAAAGAAATGGCTGTCCTATTTAGCAATGTTGCTTGCAACTTGCCTGGAGAATGCTCGTCTGTAAATGAAACGACTCCTGCTATGTTTGATCTGGTTTTAGAAAGAATCTGCAGATTTAAATCCCGTGGCAAGTAGCAACTTACCTTCAGTACATGTTTCTCCCATGTCACCTTTCAGAGCAGAATCATCTAAAGATGCAAGTTCTTGAAATCGCTCTTCAGGATTCTGTAACTGAATCCGGGTATCCCGTCGAGCTGATGATCCTTGTCTTTAACTTCAGCAGCTGAGCGAAAGCTCAGAACTAGGCCACCGTTGCTGCCTCTTCTCCTCTTCTTCCTTCTCGGCCAGCTCATCGTCAGAGACCAGAAACCGCTACTTCTCTTTGAACTAGTGCTATCGCTGCTGCTGCTGCTGCTGCTACTCGAACCAGTGCCAACCATCTGTACCTGAGGTTGAGCCTTCCTTGCACTTCCACTTCGGTCCGATTCATGCTTAGTGAAGTACTCAATCTCTTTCCTGACGAGGGATCCGATCGTTCCCCGCGTGCCGATCGCGACTGGGACCGCTGCAGCCATCGATTCCAGTGGATAGGTGATTGTGTTTGTGATGGTTTATTAATGCATCTTGGAAGGAGTTCTTAAAGTTGATAAGTATGGAAAGCCTTGTAGCTGAAGGAACTTAGGATGGCCCTAGTTTTCTGCTTTATGTAAAGGATGTCTACTTTTCGGTGTGATATTTTAATCAATCAACTTGGAGGGTTGCTTTAAGTCATAGTGCATTTTTGTTCAAAGAACAAAGAATAAAGAATAAAGAGAAGAACATCATGCATTCTAATTTAGTTGGCGGATGGAATACTTATTTTTTATAAATTTCCCGATAGAACATTATCGAATTCTATTTAACAGTAATTTTCCTAATTATATTTTTTCCATTCGTAATGTTTCTTCCTTTATGAAATTAAAGTTTAATGTAATACTTTAAACACGTTCTCTCATCATAGTTTCACAGAAGGGAAAAGAGCTCGTGTCATTATGGATTGGAATAATTCTTTAAGCCAAAATTACCACGGATAAACTTTTCCACACAAACTATCAGCCCCGTGACACAAGGTGCTTTCCCTTGGTTGGTGCAAAATTGCTCCAAGGTGACGGTCATTAAAAATGTCAATCCAACGCCTCTTCCACTCCAAACAACTTACAAAAGCTCCTTTAGGGAGAATTTTGAAGGTCATTATTGCAAGTGCCTGGGATAAAAGCAAGCTCCAAAGAATGGCCAATATTATACCTCAATGTTGAAAGTAAATATATCTACTTCTGTTCCCTTTTGTTCATCTCATGAATTACATAAATGTCTATCCCCTTGATAAAGGCTCAGCATCAGATTATCTCTTGGAGCTCGGGCTCCAGTATTCCCGCATTCATGTGCATACTTTTTTCTAGTTTGGGTGTTTTATGGTCATTCTTTTCTTTGTATGTTTGTTTGTTTCTATCTTCTTCCAGTATGGTGTAATCAAAATGTCACTAGGGGACTAACTTGCTATGTACTAGGCAGATGACAAGAAAACTTTAGCCGCCGGTGGGAAGCACGGGCATTTTGCAGGGCAACGTCTACCCTGGCACCGTCCCGGAACAAGGAGTCATACAGATCGCGAAGAAAGTGTGATAGGTCATCTTCATCATCATCCCAAAATCCCAGGGAACTGCATCCATTCTTCTCGGGGTCACTGTCTTCCCAATCACTTCTTGGACTAGCAGGCTCATCTTCCTCGTCTTCCATGTCTTCCTCGCCTATCTCAAACCTTCCGTTCTCCATGATGCTGAAGTCATATTCGGCATTGGATATCAGTGGAACGTCCTGGGGATCCAGAGAACTGCATACAACGGCTTTTGCTCCATAATCGAGGAAAGCCTTGATTAATGATGAGGTGGGTCCATATGTCCCAGAGCATACTATAATCCGATCCCTCCAAGCTCCAACCTACATATATACCAGCAGAAACAATTCCTCAGAGAATTCCACCAAAAAAAAAACAATTCCTCAGAGAAATAGGAACGTTTTGAAGATGATATGATGTCATAACTCTCCCTTTATCCAATCAAGGCTATCAGTTTTACTCAATGTTGCTTCGTATTACTATGTCTGCTATCCAATCAGAGCTAAATTAAAAACTCGACTCGACTCCACCACCCTCCCCTTAACTCCTTTTATGAAATCCTATTCCTCTGATATTTTGTATCCAATCAATGTATAAAATGATAATAGGCTGGGATAGCTGTGAAGCGCTTGTCGATCTTAAACCCACACTGAGCTATACGAAAGAACAGAGAATCAAACATATAAACAGTACTAACCATCCAGCGGACATCATCAGGAGTTAAGTGCATAGAAGGCACTGTTCTGCGGAACATATAAGCCGCAATTTCTTGGTCATCCTCCATTACCTTCATAAGAAACATGTGCAGAACTTCCAATGAGCAACCTTAGACCCACATTGTAGTGAACCAATTGGCAACACTACAGAGCAAGAAGTACTCAAACAAAGTCAGGAAGCAAGATTGAATATATATACTTGTGTCTGCCTTCCTATGTAGCGATGAACAACGTTGCCGATTTGGAAATAGGGTCTCTGGCGGACCAGATCAGCGATAGTTGAAATGTTAGAAATAAGTGATGTCATTTTTTTCCGGCGACTCCTGATAGTTGACAACCAACTAAGCTTCACATTTTGTAGGAACTTGTCAGCCAGTTCTCCAGGTTCAGCAACCACAAATACATCATTTTGCCATCTAACAGAGATCAGCATACCCAGCAAGTCAAACAGAAATGTCGTTTGGAAAAAGAGTCGAACAGAATGCTAAATGCAGAACTTTCAATTTATAAAACAGCAAAGCACTCACCCTAATATTGATCCACAGGAGTCATTTTGAAGAGCCAGATGAATAATGCCCACCTGTGGTGAGTTCTGCAACTTTTCATGCAACGAACGGACATGCAAAGACAACTGTTTTCTACCCGAAGGAGATATCGGAGGTGATGAAGCTGCTTTTCCCGATTGACCTCCATCCAAGCTCAAAGGTGGAACCAAATCAATTCGACCAACCTTTTGTGAACCAAAATCAGGACTGTATAGAAGTGGGCTTGAGGGAAAACTTCCGGTAATTAGAGGTGATGTAAATGGTGACGGGAATGCTGTTGCTGGCATTGGCTTGGTTATGCCAGAAGCTCCATACATAACAGACAACCTTATCCCATTTTGGGCACAAAATGACTCGAGGACACGAGCATGGTGCACAACCCTCCCTGAATCAGGACTATGCAAAGCTTCAACAAGCAGCACATTGCGTCTCCAACCTAATGTGGGGCTACTCTCACCTAACACACGGCGTAATACCGAATAAGCATCATGGTTAGCAAGAGGCATGATCCAAGAAAACTATAATCATCAATTTCATAGTTTGAACACACACATACCTGCATTAGATGCCTTCGCTTTGAGAGATTGCTGAAATCTCAAAGTTTCTGCCAATTTTTCATCGTTTTGGTAGGGAATGACTAATCTGTCGCATGCATTCTTCAAAGCTTCTGAATTTTTCTGAATATATTCATCAACAGCTGCTTCCAGCTTTAACCAGACAGCTGGATCAGTTTCGTCCAGTTCCATGTCACATCGTTCATCAACTGAACAGAAAAAAGAAGCATATCACGTCAGAATTGCTGTTTTATTAGAGATGGGTCAAAATAAGGCAAATGGAAAATGTGGTGACGAAGAGCAATTGCTTATGGCAAGCTTGAAGCAAAAACAAGACGCTGAAAGGAGTAGCCACTACTGGTGAAAACAAAAAAGTGGTCTCCGTACCTGGGTTAAAACGAAAATAATGTATGTCTGGGATCATAGGCAGCAAAGCATTTAAAGCTTCTTCCACACGGTCAACGGAGCATGCACTATCGATTAGCACTTGTCCGGTGTCTAGATAGCGCCAACCACCTTTCCGCACCTGCATAAGAAAAATTGTAAATTCATCGCTAAGTAAACAAAACTGAGGGGCAGTGTCGGACACATCAGTTCTGTGCTCTGCAAAATGTTTCAAAAAGTAACACTGATAAGAACAGCAAAAAAGAAAGAAAAAACAGCATTGACTTATTCTAGTCCGCTAAAAGAGTTTCAGTGTATCAGCAATAGTAGGCAGGCAGTTTCGTTATGTCTATATTCCCATCCTCGAAAAGAATTCTTCACAAGTGAAATTGTAACCGATGAAGATTTCTCAGCCTTGGCAGTTGAAGCTGCATGATTACAAATTTTCCATTTTGTTCTAATAAACTAAACAGCATAAAAAATCAGCGCTACTGCCATTCAAACAGAAATCTCATAAACCTGCCAAGGGCCTCACTTCTATCACAACCAAAGTTTTATTGAGAACTCCAAAGCCCAAGATAGTTAAGATAGTCATCTTAAAGAGCATTCACCTAAGAAGGTGGGGTGGCAGAAGTACCTTCGTTGGAACAGAACCACAGCCAACAGAGAACAAGCAATCAATTTTTGTGTCGGGCCACAGCAATTGTGCTTCTCTTATGGCAAAGATGGTAGGATTGTTCGCTACTATAGCACCATCTTGCCAGCGATTGGCATCTGCAAAGTGTTGTTGGTGAGTGAAAGTTGGAAACTCAGACACTCATCTTCCAATAGAAGCGAACATTGCAACTTTATAGTGTCCATACCAACTGAGAAATCATCCAGATAATATGGAGCAGCAGATGATGCTCTTATAGCTTGCCAAACATGATGCTTGCAGCTCCCAATAGAAGCACTACGTTTGAAGCCAGCTTGAGCACCAGTAGTCAGTGAACCAGATACAGTAGCTCCCGAGCTTTCTGGCACAGGGGTTGGGACTTCAGGCGTTCCGACTGGATACTGCATTTTAATAGCATAACAAGAGTGAGGGAAATGGACAGAAAAACAACCATGCACAGAAAGCACAATAAAACGGTGAGTGTGCTCTTTAAATGAAGTAACAAACTAAAAAACCAGGAAATCAATGACTGAAAATTAAACATTTGAAGAGGATTTTAGTTCAACCTGATAATTGCGGAATATAAATGGTTGGGCAGGAGCAGCACTAACTAAGGTTGATACGACAAAAACTTTAGGAATATTCCTGACTGCTGATTCTATCAAAAGGTCCCCATCCTCATCAGCACACATTTCCTTCAGCAAATTCTCAAACTGATCTGCACTGTGCTGCAAGACAGTGTGTTATATGTCATTCTTTCCCCAAGGAGATAGGGCGTCAATGAATGTAACTACATTCCTAGTTTCTACAAAGTATTGCATGCACAAACATCTGTTCATGAAAGATTCCAGATTGAACGCAGTTTTTTAAAAGAACACACTGCAAACCAGGAAGACAGCTTGAATCTCCAGGGCAGCCAGACTATAGTTGTGGTACGTAATCCACTGTACTTTTAACATGGGATTCATGATTTGTGAATGAAAATGAGGATAGGTAAGGAATGCAAGAAACAGAAATATATATAATGCGTACTTTAGATCCATGTACCACCACCCTAAAACTCTGTGATGAACTTTTATAGAGCTGATCTAGTCTTTCCCTCCAACTTGCAGCTTCGTTCTCCTTCGGGACAGGTTCAGCAAACACAAGCTTACCTGGAGAGCAAAGATAAAGAATAGGGTCAATGACATTTGCGGTAAGTAGTTCTGGCCAAGGAGGTCCTAGAACATTACGCACCAAGGTTTTTGTAAATTTCTTCACATTGTTCTAAAGTCATGAGTTTGATCCCAAGAGCAACGGCTAGCATCCCCCCGGTTGATGTGCCACAGACCAGGTCAAACAATTCATGTATGCGCTTCCCAGTTCCCTTCTCAATTGCTTTAAGAATCTGAACAGTAGCCAAGCCTTTCATTCCACCACCATCCATTGACAATATGCGCAGCCCTTGCTTTGCAACTTGCCTCCCTTTTATAGCACGACGTAGAATCTCATTTTCCCCTGCCAAAGCATAATATGAATATTCCTATAAGATATCAGAGTATCGCTAATGTGATAAATTTACTAACGAAAGAGAGAATAATGCCCGATGTGACGAACGTACCAAGTATTGCTAGAGCACGTGCTGCTGCTTTATTTACATGTGGCTCAGATGTAACAGTCAAGCGCAACAGAAGGTCACGTAGACTTTCAGATGCAACCAGAATTAATCGGTTCTCCAAGCAGAAGGCCAAATTTCCAACCGCTAGTAATGCCAACCTTTGCACCTGGAAGACAGAAGAGCCGAAAAGCTACTAGAGAATCCTGCAGAATCATAAAGCTCCATCTCAACAGAAAAATTAAGGAGAGCTTGCCTCTGCATTCTTATGGGCGCACAACTTCTTCAGGGACTTCAAAACATCCTTAGTCAACATCTTCTGTGCAACAGAATCAGATGCAAATGCCAAAGTGGCTAGCACTTGCAAGACAGAAATTAATTCCTCCTGACCAACTGATTTTAGAACAGATTCAATAGGTTGCATAATGTCACACTTCATCAACTGCATCGCCACAGAGACCTCTCCAGCAAGAGACGATAAAGCAGAGCATGCTTTTTCAACCTTCCAGAGCACACGAGTATCAGAAAAGAATAGACAAAAAAAGCAGGGTTCAAAACACAAATCCATAAATCTGAACCTACCACGTGACAGTTATCGCTGCTAATCATGCTAATAAGCTGCCGTACTGCATTCTCGTCTTTGCCAACAACTGCACGATTTCCTTGGTCTTGCATAATTTTTGCCAATGCAGATGCCAGCAAAGGGTGGTGGCACGAAGAGAATCGAAATATCAGAGAGAAGAATGCACTAAGCTTGTGTTTGGATGTCCCAAAGTAGGATGTACTCTCCCCCTGCAATGCCAAGCAACACCAGAAATTCAACAAAAAGGAGTTAAGCCTATACCATGAAAGTCAATAAATCCCATAGGTACATCACCTCTATCTGCACGCTGACTGATCTTAAATTTTCATCAGCGACCACTCTGATATTAGCAAGGGACAAATGGCGAAGCTTGTGCAACGGCAAGATGTCGGGAAGGTACTCAAGTGGATTTCCAAATAGCCTTAGAATTTCCAGCTCTGCCATAGCCCTGCCTTGAGATGCAGATGACATTTAAAAACCAAACCCAGAAAGATTTCCCATAAAACAGCAAGTCAGACAAAGCAATCACATCTGCTAATAAAAATGACCTGAAATCAAGAAGCGGTCGCACAAGCTTGTTATGCTCCAACGAAAGTTCAACAAGTCCAACACACTGCCTCAGTTCCGCTGCGCACAAATCATATCCCGACCGAAATGTGAACCAATCAATCCTCTTAACACAAATACGCTGAAAAACATCTAACTAAAATCACACAATTTTTCTTACCAGGAACTGAAACTAGCGCATTGTAATCAACACTAAGAACCTTCAAGTTCTTCAGTTCACCAACTTCGGGCGGAAGGACGGCAATCTTGTTGTTGTCAAGATAAAGCTTCTCAAGAAGCGGCAACTCAAGCAGTTCAGCTGGCAACACCTGCGTACCCGAAACCCACACTATCCTCACTAATTCCAATCCTAATGAAATAACATACACACACACACATATATATACATATATATATATATATTACCAGAGAGAAAAAAAAATCTAATACACTCACCGACAACCCGCAGCCGTAGAGGCTAAGCAAGGTAACAGACCTCCAATGATGACCGGAACTGCCACTGGCCGGCACGGCCGGTTCGCTGCCGTCCGTGGAGCCTCCTCCACTGGCCAAATCAGACCGGAGCAGCCTCGTCAAAACTCCGACCCCGTCACTCTGCTGCCCGGCGCCGGACTTGGTAACGATCACCCCGCGCAACGGATCCCTCCGCTTCATCACTTTCATCTCGACCTCAACGCCTTCTTCTCCCTCCTCCGCCTCCGATTCTGCCCCTCCTATTACGCTCTTCAACCCGACGGTGACCAAGTCCTGAGGTAGAGGAAGCGCGACCATTAGCTGAGACTGCAACCTCAAGGCCACCTGGTCCTCGTCCTCGCCGGCTGTCCATTCCAAATCCACGCGGAAGCCGAGGTCCTGATCCTGGCCCGGAGCGGGGCCCGAGGTCGCTTGCGGCGACGACGAAGACGAGGAAGACGAGGAGGTCGACGAGCGGTTGTTCAGATCATCGCCGAAGTCCTCCGTCCCGTAGTTGAGCACCAGACGGAAGTTCTCCAGCGGCCGCTTCCATCCTAGTCCCCAAGACATTGTGATCTGATCGGAGATCGGACGGTTACAATTGGTCGATCGGCCTCGTCATCACCGTCTGATGGAAAATAAAACTGTTTCTCGAGTCTCTTTGGTCTTTCAGTTTGCTCTGTTCTGGTTGGGAGGAGAGTAGAGAAAGCGCGGATGATACGGCGACGTTTTACTGTTTTGTTTTTGTTACAAACGGCGCGTTCTGGTCTTCTGGAAGGTTCAACAACCGAACCGACGTAAACATGATTTCTTTCTCAAAATAAAGATTTATGTATAATCTTTTCGTCTTCAATTTGTTTTACATTTTTTTAAAGTTATTAGTTTTACATTTTAAAATCTTGCTTGCTTTGTCGAGCATTAAAGGATACAGAAGATCTAGACGAAGATTTTTTTCTTTTGGTGGATGATTCTAAGAGATTTTCTCCGGTATCTGAAATTTTGAATCTAGTAATACAATAGTTTTGCGAAAATAAGAATATTTATCTTGTTTTGTTGTAGTAATAATAACTAACTAATATAAGTTACGTATGAATGATCATTATCGACTCCTTGATATTAAAAATAATAATCGCTATTATCATATGATAACAATTTTTTTTGAAACAATTAACTGCTCATATGTTTTCCCCGGGAAAGTATTTAATTGTTGGTATGTAATATTATTCATAGATTTGTGCTCTCTGCATAAAATAGTCATAATTTTTGACTCGAGTATTAAATTATTACAATTTTAGTGACTAAAGATAAGATAGAGATCTACCATTTATATTTATGTAATATCTCCAAATTTGTTTTAAAAAAGGTCAAATTCGGATTGCAAATTTTGGCAATTTAGGTAGGAAAAGTCCTAGACGAACTCGATATCTAACAAATATTCATGGATGCATTAAAAAATTTTAGTTCAAGACAAGTAAAACCTCTAGTTAGAATAAGTTAGGAATAGGGATCACAACAGAATATAATAGCTAGTTAGAGTATATGTTGAATTAGAACACCTATTACGTGTAAAATTTGCAAGGGCTAAGCCGGAGATACACCGTGAAATTCATCATTGAACAAACACATTTTTTGCGCAATATTAATATCATTGCATTTTGAACAACTCAAATTTGAAACTTCTTAATTAAAAAATAATAGATTCATTATCAATCGTGTAGGTGGTTAATAGCATCGTATGCTAATAACTTACATAATTTATAATTTACAAATTGGGCCATAAATATGACATCTCGAATTTCATGGTTTTCCAGATGTCAGTCTGTGAGCGATGCATTATGCTTGGATTGTATTATACTTTCGCTCCTTGTATTAGGTTTGAAAGGGCTGACAACGTCTAAAAAGAAACCTTGATGGCTTCAACTATTTTGCCCACTCCGGTTGACTTGGACTTTCCGAAACCATTTTTTCCTCCAAATGGTTTGCGTCAAAATTATCTACCCATAGAAAATTGAAGTCCGTAAATCCGGTTTAGAAGTTTCAGTCACATGAACGTCCAATCTCGACGAGTATTTTGTTACAAATTGTTGCCAGCCTAGATCACATCTAATTAAATATCGACCATTTCCTTCCATTCACCAACTTTCTTCCCAAAAGTGTTCAATATAAGTAAAGTAATATTATTTATTTAAAAAATTCGAAGGTCTAATTACAGCATCGGTATCAAGAGTGTCGAACTCTTTCCAAGATAACAGATAACGCTATCCAAATATATGTGCAAATGTATCACCAAAAGTATAGTTGTACCACCCAAAAACATGCCCAAAAGAAACGGATTTACACTGAGAGGCCAAGCCACACCAAACCGATAACCAAGAGCACCTAATTAATGAGGATCAAAAGAGAAGATATGAACAGACCTGTTAGCCGCGGCCTTTAGTTCCCGGAGGATGGAAGAGACATCATCTTCCCAAGACATGCCCATAAGAATCACCAGACGTCAAGCCTCGGCCGTAAGTTCTTCTTGGAGCGCATTGTCTTGCACCTCCATGTTCGCCATGAGCGAGCAGAGACTGAGCTCCGCGGGAGGCCTCACTAGGGAGATGATTTTTGACTTCCTGGACGAGAGTATCTTAGAAGTTGCCGCTTTGTTCGTAGGTTGTATGTGAGTTAAATATTATTCGTTTGATTGAATCTTTTAAAGAACACAAAAAGTAACAACCGCCAACAAATAATAGTGGATCCAAATAAGAAAGATTTGAATTTTCTTAGCTAGGCTCGACGTGAATATTGAGAAAAATGTTCTTGTTTAGAGTCGACCGTGTTGGATTCCGAACATCGACAGGATGCGTGATTGAAGAACCAAGTCCTCGGTCAGTTTATGATTTTGTCTGTTCATGTATTCGTCTCTCTTTTTGTTCTGCCAGCCCAGATTGGAACTCGAAGCCCAATGAACTTTAGTTGTCAAAATAGGTGCAGAACTTGAAGCCCATATAGGATTTACCCTTTCCTCAAAAAAATATAGGATTTACCCGAATCTTATTATTACCATTAACTTTTTTTAGAGGAATTATTACCATTAACTTGAGGCACTGATTTTCGACCATTTTTTTTAGTGGATTTTTTTTTAAGTGGAGATTTTTGACCATTTTGAGGTGAACCGAAAACGTTAAAAGTGACCAACTTTAAACGGAATTTAATAATGTTCAATTTCGAATACTGAAAAAAATTACAAAATAGGTTTAAAATGTAGAAAATTCATTTTTTGAGATATCACATTCCTGTTATCATTTCTAAAAAAGATATGTAGTGTCAGTTGTTCAGTTGATAGATGAATGATGTTTTTGAACTTGTGAAAAATACCGTTTTTTACTCTTTGGAATTAGTCAAGGGCAGATGGGCCACGGTTCAGAATCAGAAAAAATCTGGCGGAAAAATTAAAGAAAGAACAGCAGTAAATTCCGAACATTAACTTTTATGACAATTCCACCAACTTATGTACTGCTTGCGATATCAATATTTGTCATTGATTTGACCAAGACATTGGTTGGCACGACAGGGGCACGACATGTCCATCTTATTCTTGTTTTGTTTTTTTTTTGCTGCCAAAGTAAAATATCTGCGTTTCCACCCCAAAAATATATATATCTTTGGTTGAAATTACATGTGACACTTACTGAGGAGCTGGTTAATATTAGTTTAAACCGAGTTAAATTATCTTATATTAATAAAACTCTTTTAACAAGTATCGAATAGTAATTTGTTAACAATAGCTCTTTACACTTTGTGTCATTTTGGAGGGATAGTTTGTACTTTTAAGCATCGTGCTATCGTCATGCATTGATTGAATATAAATATCAGAATTTTCATATTTAATTAAAAATTTCAGTGAATTTTCTTTTACAACTTAACTACATTTATAATTAGTAATGTAATAACTTCAAAATTGTCGAAATCTAAGCCGCATTTCATGTTCCATCATATTGGAAACTCCAGAGTTCAGAGTGGGGTAAGCTAGGAAACCGCATCAGAAAATTTACTGATGGGCGACCCGTTGAGAAGAGAGGTGAAAATTATGCATCTTGAATAATGCTCTGCCATGATGATGATGATGATTTATTTTCGTTGCATAAGTTTATAGTTTTATGGTATTTGTCTACTTTCTAGTATTCCGAGATATTAAAAAAAATCTGATAAATAGATAGATTGTATTCTTCGGCCACTTGTTAATTACATGGTAGGTAGAGCATAAACTCCACTGTATAAAACCTAGTTACACGAGATATGTAATCAAATTAGTCCCTTCTCAAAAAAAGTTGATCACTAAAGAATTTAGGTAGAGGAGAAACCTTACACATTTAAAATTTATAGGCAATAGATTTTTTTAAGGGTGCGCGGAGCCTATATTAACAAAAATATGTTACAATACGAGAAAGAAAGAAATACATAAAAAATCAACAAGAATAACAAAGATAGAAGTTATAACGTCAATAACCAACACGAGCCGCTGGATGGAATAGTTGGTAACTTTGGTCAAATTAACAGCTACTAGATCCCCTTTAAAAAAGAGGTAGAAGACATGACCGGAACAATGTCAACACAAAGGCCAGCTAATACAAATTGAGCCACACACAATGTATAAGAAACTCCATAAAGGAGTTAACTTTGGACGAACAAATCTTTTCAAAGAAGAGTTAGGAGCTCGTGACGATAAAGACAAAACAACAATTACAACACTAAACAAAAAAATAAAATGAACAGAAACATAAGACAACAATAAGGAAAATAGAGCAGCAGAAAAAGCAGTAAAAAAGGACGAAGATCGGAGGGGTGGTCTATAGAGACCAACCCCTCTGATCGTAAATCGAGGCCCGCACTGGCATTGTAGGTGGTCTGTAGGTGGGTGATATGCGCAAAATTGAGAACAATTAAACACACAACTAAATAGTACAGTGAATAAGCAGGGTTTCGAACTGAGGGGTGAACACGAAATCAAGGCAAGTAATTATGTGAAGCGAGAGAATTAAAAGGTTTATAAGGTTGGTAACTGAACTGTAATAGAATAAACAAAATCGAAAATGTAAATAAAAGGGTTGTGATTCAGTGGAGAGAAACGAGCACAATACCTTATGGATTAACTACCTATGTCGAGGTTATGGTTCTTACGAAGCTCCAACTAGTACCTGGAGTGTTCTAATGCACCTTCCTAACGCTTTCGCTCATTAGAAAGATAAAACCAAGATAGTAAAGACCTAAGCTACTAATTAACATTTTCGCTCATCAATTAGACTTAGAACTATACTAATCCAATTATGAAGATTCCTCCTAACAGATTATCCTTAAGATATTAAGACATCTCATTAATACCTAAGAACATGTTAATTAGTTCTTTCCATCAATTCTAGTATCTTTCGGTCCACTATCATCAACTCGAATCATAATTTAAGTGGCCAATTTAGATTAAGTATTAAGTACACTAATTGATAACTATTATGAAAGATAATTTAATCACAACCTTACATAGATAATCAATCACATATTAGGACATCGCACTCACAAGAGAACTACTCGCTAAGCATAATCATAAAGTACATGATATTATTGGAATAAATAATAATGAATAGCATGAAAGATAGAGATAGAGAAAGCTTAGTCGTTCGAGCAAGCCTCGCCAATCTCCTCCACGTAGCTACCCGAAATCGTGACTTTATTAATGATCAAAAGTAGTCTCAATGTCTGGAATAAAAGGTATATCTAAAACCTAAGAGACTAAGGCTTATATATAGCCAAACGTCTAACACGAAAATAGGAAAACCTAGAGTATGTTAACTTAAACTAAAAGACTTGCTAGCCAAGTAATGAGATAAATAATATAATTATGGTCCTAAGTCCGAAATAGGAGGCCAAGAGTCGAATAAAACTAAAACAAATCTGAAACCCGACTAATTAAGAAGCATTAGAAAAATCTGTCTCGGGGGACTGGCGACCGCAAATAAACTGGCGGCCGCCAGTTGTGTCTTCGTAAAACTTTCTGTCCACCCCCCCTATCGATCGCCAATGCACTGGCGATGGGAAATCTTCAAGGTATGACTGGCGATCGCCAGTTAACTTCCTGTCGCCAGTTGCGCTACATAGCTTCATCACATCTTTGTATTTTCCAATTTTGGCCCTCTTCGGTTCCGAATTTGGTCTCGACCATAAAATACAAAATGTAGATCTCTCTTCAATCTTTCCAACAGTATCTCATTTGATATAATTAGACACTTGAGTTGAAAGTTATGGCTCTTGTAATATAATCTATCAAAATCACCCCTCCAGCGGTCTTTATTGAGCTCCATTTCCTATCACAAAACACGAAAAATGGTAGATGTCCACTCCATGACTCAAATACATAAAAATGACATAAAACTCAATGGAACAAGGTGAAATCGGACGAAAGCATAACTAAACACATACGAAACATACGATAGAATATGAGCATATACACACTCATCACACCCCACACTTATTTCCTTGCTTGTTCCCAAGTAAGTAAGCATCAGACACGTTAAAAATTGTTGGTCCCCTAGCAACAGTGAACTACCCAGAGAAAATCTCATATTAGCTCAATTCTACAATTCAAGTCCAGCCCACAAATCAAAGCAGTTCCCCATAATTTTATCATTCAGAAAACAGTGAAGATTACTAGGAACGATACCGCAAAAAGCACATAACATGAAGAGATAATTAAGAACACATTGCTCCATCATTTTACCTAGCCCCAAAATAGTTTCAAATTAACGGTTAGCTTCACTCAGTTGGCGTCTTAGGAGTTCACTCGTAGACCAGTAGGCAGAGTCCAACACCAACCCCATGGCTCACTTGATTTCCTACAATGATTTCTGAGCTTATCCCGATTAGGCTGGAGTTCACCCCTACTAAGATCCACCTTTCTATTTTTATGGATCTTTCATACCTCATATCACAATCCATAATCCGTATATAATATTGAATACATTCCGTACATTCCACATCCACTTCTATTCAATCTTTCTTTTTTTTCTTTTTCCTTTTTTTATTTTTTTATTTTTTTCTCCACACTTTTTCACATTCCACACACCTTTTTCCATTCTCCTCTCGGGTAGGGGCTTTGCTCCAATTTATTGACCTAACCGCTGCTCTTTACCTAAAATATTTTTCAAAAATAGATTTTTGGCTGCAAGCACATCACTCGGTTAGACTCACAAGTTAGCTAAAACTTTTTTAATATACAGATGGGGTTCGGTTACTAAGAGTGTGTTCCCTCAACTACTCATGTGTTCTCTTGGTCCCGTACCTAGCAATCACTTAATCCAATTATGAGATTTTGAAAAGCAAGAACTACTTCTCAATATGGACTTAATCCTATCCTTGCTACTCTTCTCCTAACATGAACCTTCCTAAGGATATTCGGTTGCTAGGAAGCCAATAATTCAAGGGTGAAGTTTCCTCATCTGCTTATGACACTACGTCAGACTTAAGCACACTCCTACCTCAAACCTAGACTCAATCGCATACGCCAAAACAAACAAAAATATCCGTTTGACACCCCCTACACTTATTGAACACAGTGTTCTCAATGTGAAGGCAAGGCACAAACAAACATCACAAGACACGAATATGAACATTACAAGGCATATAAACAGGAACATAAATAGACTTATAACAGAAACAAAAAAGGAGAAGACTGGTACTGCCCTATCAATCTTGGGAAGGAGGCGGTGGGGAAGGTTGGTGGTATTTCGCTCTAACTGTCTTTTTGTGCAACAAATATTGTGTATGGACTGGCGAATTCTACATGCCCTGGAAGCTCTATAGTGAATGGAGGAGGTCGAGCGACGGCCCGAAATGTCTAGACCAGGAGTTGGCTGAGACCTGGAGAAGATTGAGCAGCATCCTAAAACATCTGGACCTCGAGGAGGCTAAGACCTAGAGTTGAAGACGACTCCGACCTAGAAATGGAAGGCGACGGCTAGAAGAGCCGGTCGATGCGGACAGAGGATGGCTACGAGGTGACCGTACTTGTGAGCGGCGGCCGTGGATGAGAAGAAGAGAAAGTTGAAGCCCTGAAGGAGGGGTGGAAGCTTTGGATGAGAGGAGGAGGTGTAAGTTTAGATCAGGAGGGGGCGGGCGGCTAAGACAAAAACCCTAGATTTGGAAAAAGAAAACTCTCAGTGAGAGAGGCCGATTCTCTCTAAAAGTTAGGGAGAGAGCTTTTTTATAGGTAATAGATTCAAAGAGGAAGACAACGAGAAGAATAACCTTACACATTTTTTGGTTGATACGAGATAGTATCTGGCTAATTCAAGTTTAAGAAGGGTCGACTTTTGAAATGTGGAAAAGTTCTCCTAACGAGTATTAAATATTGTTACATTTTTAATGAGTCGAACTCGAGACATTGATCAAATAAAATTACTCTTTCACTAATTGATCTAGCAGCTAGAATAACCATATACATTAAGTACTAATCTAGTCTATTAGATCTTCACTCGAGAAAAAAACTTATATAAAGGTTAAATTTAGTGTGAATTTTGATTAGTCGATCCAGTTTAGATATCAAATATAAAAATCTACTCTCAGATCAGATTGTGCAAAAAAAAGTTGGTTTTCTTTCCCTTCTAACAAAAAAAAGTGGTGCTCTCTCTCTACCTTTCAAAATATCTAGATATTTTGCTAGTAGAGCTTATCTACCTTTTCCTTCTTCGGTTCTATCGTCACCGTCGCTCCTTCCATCGTCATCGTTGTTTCTTCGATTCCATTGTCACCGTTCTCGCCATCCATCTCGCCGTCCCTATCACCGTCCGTTCTCATCGACTTTACCATCCGCCCGCCATCCTCATCGCCATCCGTCTGTCTGTCTCGCCATCATCTGCCGTCTGTCTCATCGTCATCTATCGTCCGTCTTGTCGCTCTCCCTTCCATAAACCTCCCATTTCCTCGTGGTAGCAGTTTGGTCTGCTTCTTGCTGGTAGCGGATCCCGGAGGTTAGCAGCAGTCGTCAGGCATCCGCCATCAGCAGTGGTCGTTGGTTGCAGTCCGACATCTCGCCGTCACCACCCATTCGCCATCCTCTCACCACAGCCTTGGTGTCCTTCGCTCCACCACAAGCTCTTTTATGGGCTCGTTTCAACATTTTTGGGAGATACCCATATAAGGTTTTGTGGGCGAGGTCGAGGGTTTCGAGGGATCTGGGTTGAGGTAGGACGGAGTCCAGGACAGAGTCGGAGAACGAGTTGGAATGAGGGTTTTTGGCTTGACTGGTTTTGAGGCCGCCGGGGGTCCCCGGGGGTGAGTCGTCGCCGACCTCTCCCCCAATTAGCCGCTTTAATTTTCTCATACTTTCCTTGCCTTTGTTTTGTTTTCCTTTCTTTGTTGTTTGCTTTTGGATTTCTGTCTATGTGCGTCTGCTTTTGCTCTCGAGTCACACGTGTTTAGTGGCTGCGTCAGGCTTTCTCTTTTTTGCTTTCTGCTTATGCTTTTGCTTGGTTTGTCTTTTGCATGATCTAAGATCCTTTTGGATCTCGTTGCATGTTCGATGGTTGCGGGTGGAGAACCTTATCTCGGTCGATTTACGTCAACCTTGGCTCTCATCTGAGTGTTTCTTGTATGCATTCAGATGTCCTCTTGAGGTTATTGGCCGAAGCTTGCTTCGGCAGAAATTTGCTCAGGTCGTCAGCCTTCGTGCTTTTTCGACCTCCCATCGGTCTCCCCCTTATGCCGCCTTGCTATCATCGGACTGGCTTTCATTTTCTGCTTGGGTTTCTCGTCTTATGTCTGTATTTTTTTTTATTGTTCTGTAACTCGTTTATAATATAGACTTTGTGCCATTTTTATCCTAAAAAAATTAGATTGTGCTTATCTTTTATTTATAAGTTAATTTTATAGATTTGGTTGTGCATGATATCTGATGCAACGTGTCGGGCAGCTTGGCTGACTTCAAATAAATTCGGACGTCTAGCACTTTCATTTACTAAGAAAAGGGAGGAGGGAAATAATTATCTCCGTTCTGTTTGGTGAGGATTTTAAGACGAGCACATAAATTCCGAGCACGAAGCAATTTAATAAGATTTAATATGGTTCCTTCTACTCCTTCCCCCTCCCCACCCAGAGTACCTCCCGAATTCACAGGGACTCTCACTGTCCACTATCCAACCCAATACATCATTTTCAAAACCAAAGAATGTACATCCTCCCATGACAATTTTTTTGGTGCTTGAACCAGAAGTACAGTTTTACCCATTGGTTGGCTACCTCTTCTCGGTTCGTTTCTTTTGATGTTACAACAATTTCGTCAATTTCTATTACGTCTTCTCACTATTATTAGAGATTGAAGTCTCAAGAGCTCTTTCAACTTTATTTGGAATCACACAATGTTGGAAAATAGAATGGGGTTCATTTGTGGTCGTCTAATATGTACGTCAGTGTAAGTGTGATGAGTTTAACCTATACATTGTCTTTAACGTTTTAAACTTGTCGTACGAGAAAAAGTGAAATTTGGCGGACCGTGCAAGTATGAAAGATTTTGACCATGTATAGAGGTTAACTGCTTTACATTTTGAGTACCGAAACAATAGCATAAATATAAGTAAACAATAACCAAACTTAAATTCCTAGTTGCGAATCTTAAAATTCATTAGCAATAGTTATACTATAACATACAAATGATAGCATAATCGTTAGCATACTAAGAAGTAAGAAGCCAATAAATTTATCGCCGGAAAATTAAATTAAAGAAACCTAACACTTAACACATTAACGTACGTGTACGGTTACGATCGTCCGTCCATCTACCTAGGCAAGATCACAGCCTTCAAAGGATGTTTCATTACAACAGTAAAAGCAAAAGTCTCTTCCGGGTCGGGTGGGCTACCCGGAACCGGCAACCACCTAAAAGCATGAACCATCCTAGCCAGCATCAAGTTGATATGCAACATCCCGAGGCTCCACGCCGGGCATATCCTCCGGCCAGCACCGAACGGCATCATCTTCAGCCCCCGGGTCCCCGTAATATCCACCTCGGCGCCCTCCCCGCCCGCCACGAACCTCTCGGGTCGAAACTCATCCGGGTCGGACCACATATCCGGGTCCTCGGTCAACCAGGCTGTGTAGAACTCCACGCTGACGTCCGGCGGGATATCGTACCCGGCGAGATTAGTCCGCTCCGTGGCGGCGTGGGACAGCATGAAATGGCTAGGCGGGTGTCGCCGGAGAGTCTCCTTGACCACCGCCCCGAGGTAGGGCAGTTGGTCCACGTCATCCTCGTTGACCAGCCTCCCTTTCCCCACGTGACCAACGATCTCTTTGTACAGCTTCTCTTGGATGCCTTGGTCCACGACCAGGTGGAGTAGGGCCCACTCGAGGGTGGTGGCGCTGGTGTCCGTTCCGGCGCTGATCACCTCCGAGCATAATGTGACGTACTCCTCCTCCCCTATCGGGCCTCGATGGGCCGGGCTCAGCGCGAACAGAGAGTCTATATACGCGGCCCCCACGGGACTAACCTGCTCTGATACCGCTGGATTGTCACCTTTCTCGCCTTTCTCCAGGAATAGTCTCCTGCTCCTTATTAGAGGGACCAGGCACTCCAATTGCCTCTTCCTCAGCTTCTTGGCTTCCCTCATTTTCCGGCTGAATATCGGAGCAAAGACGGGGAGGAAGTCCGGTAGGGTTGGAAGTGAGATTAACATCACCTCCTTGAGCAACTCCTCAATAAACTTAACCCTATCTTGGGATATTCTTGCACCGAAGCAAAGACAAATGAGGATACTACAAATAGTGAGCCTGCAATTGCTCATCACTTCCACGTACCCTTTCTCTTGGGCTTCCACTTTGAGCCTTTTCATGTGGTGATCTAGCGCCCACTCTCGTATCCAACCGCACTGCTTGATCCTCACAGGGTTGATGAGTTCGGTGACGAAGTTCCGGCGGAGGGTCCGCCAGAGCGGGCCGTAGACAGCGGAGTTGATGGCGCACTTTCCGACGCTGAAGACCAGCCGGATTGGGGAATCCGAGGGGCGGCTGGCGAAGGTGGGGCCCCTCCTGACTAGAGCTTCATGGATGAGGTCGGAGCTGGTGACTATGACCATGGTACGTTGACCCATTTGCATGGTAAAGATTGGGCCATATTTTGCACGTAAATCACGTACTATAAAGATGAATGGGCGGCGTTGGAGGACAACTTGGAACAAGTTTCCTACTAGTGGCCAGCCGGGCGGTCCCGGAGGGAGGTTCTTCGGTCCGCCTCCGGTGACCGACCATCGGCGCCACCAGAGGCGGAGGAAGGCCAGTGCAATTAGGAGTATCAGCAAGTCAATGATCAGCTCCATGTAGGTGAATGTTGCGTATACTTTGTGATATTGTACGTTTAGTAGTACTTCTTAGTGCCAGGTGGAGGTAGGGCAGTGGTTGGATTTTATAGAAGGTGAGGACGCGTTAGTATAAAGTAAGAATTCAATAGCGAAGTAAAAATATTAATTACCTTTGGCCAACCAACTGCTTGGCTCATTAATAACCGGCTTGACGAATGGAACAACAAAAATTGATATTTTTTAACATTCACAAGTATTAGTTCGACTAATACATGTTCAAATCGGTTAAAACTTTTGAAATATGGCAAATTTTTTTCAACATCTATTTAACACTATTGTATTTTTAATAACTAAAATTTAAAATTTTTTAGTTAAATTAGAATAAGTCTCATCATAAAATATTTTGGTCAAATTCGATTCATGTTCACGAGTGATGTTTGGTCAAATTCGAGTCATGGTCAAGAGAGATGTTTGGTTAGATTCAATTCATATCTTTTAGATTCATTCTTGTCTTTTAGTTTCCTAGGTATCACTTAGTTTTCGAGTCTTTTGAGTTTTGTCCCGTACCTTTTCAAGACCTATATAAGAGTTCCTAAGCCTTTCTAACAAACATTTTTTGAGTTAAATGATATATGAAATTTGAGATTCTACATCTTGAGCAGATTCGCTCGGTATGGTCCAGTTACATCGTCGAGCGTGTCTCTAATATATCAAAAAATATTGTTTACGGTAGTTTGTGAGTTCAACAGAATCTTTGTTATCTATCATTGTAACGTGCAACGTAAAAAAATCAACTAATAACTAGCAAGTGAGTATTTATATCTACTGTGTACTATGGGACGAGATGTCAGATGTCATGATTATGGTCCTATTTTAGGAAAATATGTAACATAAGAGGTTTGTAACGATAAGGTAAACAGAAACAAGTAGTGCTTTTCCCCTTTTTTGAATTTGACGGACCGTCCCATTTTTATAACGTCGCAGAGAGAATTAAGTGTTCAATATTTCATGACTTAATTCGGTACAAAATTAAGACAAGTGGATCGTGGTAGCTTTGGCTCATTGAATGGTTGCTTAGGTAGGCATTGTACGAGACACGCTTCTTCTATTTAGCAGAGGTAGAAATAGTATTCTTATTTTCGAGAAACTCACGTTTGTAAGGGATTAATTTTTTAATTTTTTTGGGTAAATGGATTAATATTATATATCTCAAAATTTACAACTAGTACAATAATAATATTATACAAATTAAAAAATATATTGCTAAGTCAAAATCGAACCATCCACTCGAGAAGTGAAGACGGATAATATGAGAAAAAAATTTCACAGATGCATTGCGAAGATGCAAACTACACTTTCTTACTCATGCCACCAATGGCCAACTCCATTTGTTGGAATTAACTTTTTATATCTAAATAAAAGTTTTAAGATAGTGAGCAAGTTATTTTTTTTTTGTATGATTTTATTTTAAAGCCAAATTATAAGTAGCGAAGTGGGATTAAATTATTCCTCGGCAGAGGAGGTTGAAGTCATACCAGGTTAAACTTCTTGGGTGTCTTTATGGGCCTAAGAATCATCGAGCAGAAGTTCAGCCCATTAAAACAAAAACAGAAGCCCAATTTAGTAGTTCCCACTTCCCACCAAGCGGCCCATAACCCAAGTACAACGCCATGGATAGCGTGTGAGAGAATTGTGAGTTTAAAATTTAGGGTAAAATAGTGGTAAATCTCTAGTTCTTGTCCCCGCTAAAGGGTATTACAAGAGGTGAGAATGACAATTTAGATATTAACAAAAGAATAACAAAGTCAGAAGAGAACTCGATAGGAAGAAGAAGAGCATAGAGGTTTTCGAAGTCTTCAAGCCCTGTTTCAGCTGAGAGCATTGGACAATATTGAAAAAATACTATTAACCAAACTAAAGATACAAATTAGAGATAATATATTTATCAAAATATTTAAAAATAATAATAAACAAAGCAATTTATGGAAACTTTTATTTCTGGTTACAGAAACTTATATATGGAAAAACAATTTATGGAAATAGAATTATAGGAATATTGGTATCCTTGCACTCAGATATTAGTTTCTTTTTTCTCGGGTATTGATTTCCTTCTACTCTGATATTGGTTTTCTTCTTCTATGATATTTGTTTCATACTTCTATGATATTGGTATCCTTCTACTCTTATATTGGTTTTCTTCTACTCTGATATTGGTTTCTTTTTTCTCTCATATTGGTATTCTTTTACTCTCATATTGATATTCTTCTACATTGATATTAGTATTCTTATACTCGGATATTAATTTTCTTCTTCTCGGATATTGATTTTCTTCTTCTCAGATATTCTGAACAAACACACAATGCATACCAATTTTCTTCTTCTATGATATTTGTTTCATACTTCTATGATATTGGTATCCTTCTACTCTTATATTGGTTTTCTTCTACTCTGATATTGGTTTCTTTTTTCTCTCATATTGGTATTCTTTTACTCTCATATTGATATTCTTCTACATTGATATTAGTATTCTTATACTCGGATATTAATTTTCTTCTTCTCGGATATTGATTTCCTTCTTCTCAGATATTCTGAACAAACACACAATGCATACCAATATTATTGCATGTACATGCCAATTTTCATACAGTTACATACCAATGTAAAGCATAAGAGAAACTAACCAAACGAATATACCAATATATTTATTTATATCATTGTACCAATACAAGAATACCAATATCACTACACAAATATACCAATATCACGTAAGAAATATACCAATACAAAAATATACCAATATCATTAAGGAAATATACCATTGTCACTCTAAAAATATACCAAGTAAAAAGCTATGCAATCGGGAGGGTCGTCATGAGCTTCGGGTGGGCTCTCCATCGTCTTCGCCATCCTCTCCATGCTCCCCGTTCTGCGTCCAACTCTAGAAGTACCGTCGGGGTTGAACTTGAGCACGTGCTCGCCGAGACCGGATGGGTCGACGATTGTGTTGAAGTGAAAGCGGCCGGCAGGGATGGACATCCTTGTGACACATCGTTGGTACGTTCGATGACTAGGACCAGAGCCGATGATCGCCACGACATCGTTCCCTTGGTGGGTGGGGATTCAGAGGATCTCAACGTCGTTCACTCAAAGAAGAGCTCGTACATCTGGCTAATATCGGCATTCTCGATGTTGGTGGTAAGGGAGGAAAAAGCCGGCGTTGGTGGTAGAGGAGGAAGAAGCGGAGTTGGCAGAAGCCAATATCAGAGCAAGAAGAAGCCGGCATGGACGAAGAAATGGTGGCGGCGGGGGAAGCGGTGGCGGCTGGGGTGGTGGATGGCATAACAATATTTTTGGGAGAGGGTTTATATCTTATTATGGAGGAGGAGGAGGAGAGAGAATAGGTTTAGATTAATTGAGTATTGTGTAAAAATTTTATTATGCTCCTGATATGATAATGACCGTTAGATCTATAAAAAATATTAAAAATTAAATCTAACAATCCAAAAGTAATCCCACCCCGTGGGGACGACTTTTGTGTAGTCCACACTGAATCAAAAACATGTTTGAAGAAATTAATTAATCAGGACAAAAAAATACTAGTTAGTCCCTACTATTTGGAAAGAGACTTAGACCACCCACAGCAGAGATCAAAATCTCATGCGGGTGAGTTTTTTAATATTATAAAAAAAATAAATGTAATGAAAAAGGGGGGTGAGCGGCCGATCGAGGTGCTTGCCCGATCGCCGCTCGCGAGCGGCCACTTGGCCTTTTTTTTCTTTACTTATTTATCTAATTAGTTTCACTTGGCATAATATTATTCGTTAAAAATAGATATTTTCGGATAATATTTTCGTGGTTATCTAAACAGACCTAAAACTAAAAAAATTATGAAAATTATTATTTTTCAAATCTCTATAAATAGAGTCCAATGTTAACATATTTTCACACACCATCTAAAATTCTCTTTTCTTTCACTACATCATCTCTTCTTTTAAATTTTCTCTATAATATTATTCTACTATGGATTCAAATGATCCTAATTCTCCAAATTATAATCCTTTCGGATCTTATAATCCTTCAACTTATCAAAATTATGGAGAGTATCCAGACTCTCAACCTTTTTATAGCTCTCAATTGTCGCCAAATCTCTCTCAAATTCTATTTTGTATTTGTAATTTAAAATTTCAGTATTCGTAATTTATCATTTTCGACTTCCATTTATACCTCGAGTATTTCTATCTAATTTAGTATTCCAAAAATAATAGTAGATAATATGTGGATGAGAGAGAAATTAATTATTTATTATGTGAACTGGATTGCTGCTGTGGGTAGAAAAATATGTAATTTGATTGGATTGGATTGGGTTGGATTGGATATGGATGAGAGAAAAATTAATTATTTATTCCGTGAACTGGATTGGGTGGATTGCTGTTGTGTGTAGTCTTAGTTACTCCCTGTGTTCTTTTTTTTGGTTGACTTTCAGACAAAAAAAATTATTAGCCTATTAATTATAATTAATATTAAATTGCCAACAATTAAAAAAAAACCCTGCAAATTTATTGTAAAATTTATCGTTTACAGGTAAAAAATTATAATTTAATTATTTTTAGTCCAGAAACTTACCTATAATTTATTTGAAATTTATATCTTATTATATATCATTTAATTTCTATATTAAAATCTGATAAACTTACTATCCAATAAATAAACCGGTTCAACTATCCTCTAGGTTTTGATATAAAAATAATCATACTTTAGTACCGGGCTGTGGTACGAATGTATGATCCGTAGAACCACATATTTTAAAACAATAATTAAAAGTTGAATGTCACAGAAAAAATTGAAGATGAAAACCATCACTCCCTCACCTAGGACATCTGAAATTTAAATACAATAATCTGGCATTTCCCAATACCATTTTTTTGAGGGGAGGCATTTCCCTATACCAGCAGTGCAGAAGCAGAAGTTTTATCGGGTATATTTTATTCTACTATCCTGATTTAGATTACTTGTACACTTATACACATTGCTTCTTTGAACAAATTTACCTTCTTTTAAACGTATATTGAACTTCTTTTGGACTCGGTGACCAACTGGAATCCATTTATTTTGATATTTATGATTTTATGTGATGGGGAAAAATGAATGGTTATGATTTAATAGATGTAGCGGATAGGAAAAGTGTACGACACCACATAGCCTCTGCAAATACAGTTAATAATGCTTTTTTTCTGCAGCGACAAAAAATGACAATATTCAATGCTTTTCAGTTTTGCATTTATGCTTCAGTGTACCCTATCACCAAGGAGGAGATGAATATCTAATGTTATTTTACCCAAAAAAAATTTATGTGTTACAAAATTAGATCATAACGATGGAGCTATCTCTTCAGTAATATCTAGATATTTCTTTCCTTAAGTGGAGCCTTTCTAGGTTTTTAGAACCCCGTCCATCTCGACGCCTCCCTCCTCCCTATCGCCTCCTTTCACCCGCATACCACCTCCTCTAATTCCCCCGTCTGCTCGCAGCTTCCTACCGTCCGCCCGCCATTCCCACCGTTTGCTGGCTGTCCCTGGTCGTCGTCCGCTCAACCACCGTTCATTGTCGTATAGCCTCGTTCACCGTCCCTGGTCAGCGTTCAGCCTCGGTCAACCTTGTTGTCCCTGGTCAACGTCCGCTCAGTCTCGTCCCTGATCGTCATCCGCTCAGCCTCTGTTCCCGCCGTTCAGCATCTTCCCTGGACGCCGTTCATAGTCCCGGGTTCTCCTCGCAGTTCGCTCACTGTCCCTGGTTTCTCCTCGCAGTTCGCTCACTGTCCCTGGTTTCTCCTTGCAGTTCGCTTGCCACTTAGCCTTGCCCTTCTTCTCACTCAGTGCCGGTGACGAGGCTGCTCAAAGACCTTTGTTTCCCTTCCCCTGACTAACCCGGCACTGGTGCTGGTGCCCCCCCCCCCCCCCCCACCCATTGTTTTCGGTTCTAGCTCTAATTTACTTTCGTTTGTGTTCTTAAGCTTTTACTATGTTGTTGTTATTCTACGGTATTTTGTCGTTGCTTTGTCTGATGTTTTAGCCCCCGAGCCACCTATGTTTAGTGGTTTTTTTTGGTTCTGGTTTAGTTTTATCTTTGTATACTTTTGCCTTGGATAAACCTTCGCTCGAACTGAGATCTGTTCAGTTCTCGAAACTTTGCTTGTTGGTACAGGTGGATAGCCTTGCCTTGATTGGATTCGTTCGAACTTGGCATTCATTTGTGTGCATCTCGTATGCATCCAAAAGTCCACGAGGTTGTGTCTATGGTGTGACTTTGTGGTTATTAGCCGTAGCTTGTCTCAGCAGCTTTTACCTTGGACGTTCGGCTCTCGCAGTCTTTCGTCCACTCCTCGCCTTCACCCATGCCTTTCTGTCACCGCTAGGCTTGATTTCGTATTCTGTTTTAGCTTCTTCATTCTATATTTATGTTTTTCTCTTTTTGTTTGTAATTCGCTATTTAATATAGGTTTCGCACTACCTTTCTAAAAAAAATAGCGATGGATGTTAAATGAGAGTCAACTATGCAAAATGTGTAATGATTCCAAAATAGAACTTCTGAAATATCATAACTCTAAACTATGCACACAGACTAAAGACAAACTCTACATGTGTAAGAGAAGCTACGAACATAAGTTCAGGAGCCGGGAATCTCTTTGCCCCAGTGTTCAAATAAAAAAGGAATCCCTTTGCCCCTTTTGTGGAGACGAAGATGTGTCAGGTGACATGTCTTAACCGGTTCTCATGGAGCATTTGGTGTTATTTTACAAACAAACTTAATATTCGGTGGTGCCAGGGACCAAATATGGTGTCTTCATTAGCCAATTGGATGTGACTTGTTAAGGATGGCATTATCAAAAAAGTGCAGTTTGCAATTTATGTTGTTATATTTTGGGGTCTTTTTTTCGTATTTTGTGTGGTGAATGCTATTTTTTAGGTAAAATAGTGAGAGATCTCTGTTGTTTGAAGAAATTAACTAATTAGGATAGCCTATTATTACTTGATCTCTGATATTTAAGAAATTAATTGATTAGTCCCTAGACCCACATTGAAGACGATATCATTTAAAATGTCAAAAATACCTTTAAGTCTATCCAAATATTACAGCATTGCCATTTAACTCTTCTCTTTCTATCTCAGATCACCGCCACAAGGCACCATCTAACTTTTCTTTCTATCTCCAGACCACCACCCCCGTAGGAACTGCAACCATCATCACACAAACAAAGGCCACCGAGAAATTGCAAGTGTGAGGCAGTTGTGATTTCGACAAGGAGCAAAGCAAATCAACCCGAAATTGGATGTTGAAATATTCAAGTGGCCAGGAGGGGCTGTCGTTCCCCGATCGAGCTTAGTCCCTTAAGTGGTTTTTCACGTCGCCGCCAATAACCAAGATCTACATCCGACCTTACTCCTCCTCATATCATCTCTCTTTATTTGCTCCGTACAAGGACAAGAGTCGTCGTTCCTCGGTCTGGGCATCGTCAATTCCCTCAAGCACCTCTCTCCTCCTAACCCAGTCTTCCAGTCCCCGTACGACACTGTCGAGCTCTTGGGCGAGGGATTAGTGGAGCTTGAAGCTGGCGCGGGTGAGGGAAGCAAGCGACCACTGTTGCATTAGCACACCTATAACTTCCCCACCAGAGACGGCCACTCGTTCAGGTCTTTTCGCACGGTGTCCATCGACGGGTCTTTTTGCACGGTGTCCATCGGCGGTGACGTGAAGCAACGGCAGACAAGTGGGAGTTAAAGCTAGGGGTAAAATCAGAATTCAGAAAAAAAATTGACTAGGAAATTAGTGGCAAAAATGATGTAGGGACTAACAAGTTCATTTTTCAATTATGAGGGACTAATCAATACTTATTTGTCCTCATTCATTAATTTTTTCAAACATCAGGGACTTGTGACTATTTAACCCTATTTTTTATTACAACGTAATGGTGAAATTTTTAGAACGAAAAGATGCAATCGCGAGCTTGTAATTCATACCGTTCTACTCCAAGTCTAAGAATGGTGCCATGGGCTTATGACAAGAAGGAGACCGGTGGCCAGGAGTTAATTCTTTATATGGAATCACTTAAGGATGATGATTAGCAAGGAGGATATAGCGAGCATATTTGCTATTCGAATATATGAGTGGTTGACTTTGTATCGAAGTGACATCGAGGTACCTCTTTTTTCTATCACCAATTTTTTCATTGAATTTTATGGTGATAGAGTTTTTAGTGAGTTTTCGACCGTAATCCTCTACTATGTATGGGGGAGTCACCACTAAGGTTGTGTGGAGGGGCACTAATGACATACTAGTATATATTGAATATTAATAAAGAAAATTTATCAATAAAAAATAAGTTTAAGAGCCAATAATATAATTTAGGTCAAATACTTGAAGAACTTCGTAGCTGTAACCTTTGAGCCCTATATATATTATTTCAATGTAAATATTTGGCGAATTTGTGGGCCGGTGCCAGAGCAATTAATCATATTTTTTTTGCAATTGGTCAATGAATACAATTAATCTTATGATTTTTATTTAATTTAGAAGATAGGACGTGCGGCGGCAGAAATGTGATGATATTTTTCTTGATAAGTGAAATGTGATGATATATATGGTGAAAAGTTAAACGATGTCCTACATTTGCTCCCTATGATCGAACAAAATTACATACTTTAATATGAAATATTTTTTCAAATAAGATCATATAAATTTTAATTATCCAAAATTATTTTTAAAAAGTTTACTTCATTCTCTAAATTTTATATGTTGAAATTATCACATAAATGCGATGTCCTTGTTTATAAGTATTTAAAATCCATCAATTTACTACTTTAAGATTTTAAGTTGGATATAAAATTTCTAACATGATATCATTTTAATCTTGTGCCTCAAACAATCCTGTTGAATGTTGGGCCCATGCTATGGTTTTTATAAGGAAATTGTATTTATAAAAATAGTCAATATAAAAAATAATTACACTTGTTATTTGTTATACCAATTAGTGCTTGTAATCACATACCGCCTAAAGAAAAAATTTATACTAACACATCGATTTTCAATTAAACGTGGCACAACTGCTACTCTTTTGCCTAAACTTCGAAGTTACCCACGGTCGTCACCAACGCCCATAACAATTTCTTGGATCCCTTTTAAAAGTTCTGGGACTTCTCCGATTCATATTGAAAATAAATTTTTTGATACTCTTAACCTCCATGTGGGATTCCAGGGACTTCTCATTCACCTATGCCTCGAGGTCAAGGAAATTAAGAATGAGAAGTCCATCATATAGCTCGTGAAATATGAATCTTTTCTGCGAATATAAGGAATTAGGCTAAACGGTGACGAAGATAAAAGGACTTATACATGAACGGAATTAGATGCATAATTGGACTTAATTAATTGCATGAAAGTCACCCCAAACAATCAAACTTTCAGCCATTAATTATTTTTTTACCGAAAATTAGTCTAAGTAATAAAGAGAGAAAACTTGTTTTTTGAACCATTAATTATTTTGAGCAACATGCAACTGTAACCCCACCAGCCCATTTCGAATTAGGTAAATTCTTTCCTTTTATGGATAAAGTTTCCTTTTAAAATGACGACACGTACGAGAATGTAGGCTAAGTTTAAGGTAAATGCAAACCAGTTCTTCAATTAAGAAAAGATTTGCACGTTTCTAGATTTGTCCAATTTTCATACCTGTTCTCTGGACACCACAGATATGCATTTATAGCTTTCCCTTACTTCTCTCTCATGTCCATATATAATTGTCTTTCTCCTGAATTCTCATAAATGTTTCACATGTCATCTGGCCATGCATGAAACCTACTAAACCACACAAATTCCAATATATATTTTCTAGCTCTTAATTTTTTGGTATTTTAATTCGAGATTATTAGAATCCATTAATAATTAAAACTCAGACTCAGCTAAGTTAAAGTAACTCATTTGCCGGTAGGTCTAATTGTCTGTTTCTTACCCTTAAATTACGAACTTGCTAGCTGTTCTCTCGTCCCTCAATTAGTAATCCTATTGAGATTTAAGCAGATTACTTGAATTACTCTCTTTCCTTAATAAGTAACTAGTAAATATTTACGCGTGATATGAGTGTCGTTCAATTTCAAAATCCAGAAAATATATCGTTCATTAAATTTCTTTTTTAAGCTGTAAAAAAATAAAAACAGAACGGGGCTCGGGGTCTGGGGTCTGCGGTCGGGGATTCGGAGTTGGGGTCTGTGGTCGGGGCTCAGGGCCGGTGGTCTGCGTTCCGGAGGTCCGGTGGTCCAGTGGTCCAAGGTCCGGAGGTTCGGTGGCTGGTGGTCCAGGGGTTCGACGGCCGATGGTCCGGAGGTCTAGTGGTCAGGGTGTCCGATGGTCCCCGGTCCGGGGGTCCGTGGTTTGGTGGTCTGATGGTACGAGGTCCGGTGGTCTGCAGTCCGGAAGTCTGGGAGTTCAGTGGTCCAGGGTCCGGTGTTCGGTGGTCCGAGGGTCCTAGAGTCCGGTGTCCGGTTTATGTAATTAAATCTTAAATTTTCGTTTGCACTCGTACCTTGAATTTCAATTACCAAGGCCAAGCTACCAGCTAGCCATCATTAATGATCTTTACTGCTAGCTCATTGTTTGAAAAAGTTACTCGAAAGCTTTTAGACCCTACCTAATAAATTAACAAAACTGTAGGAAAATTTTATACAAAAAAATTTCCCAGCCACGTATATACCTTCATATTAAGTCTTTTAGGAATTATCATAATTACATAACGAAGTTTATTCATTGAGATGATTAATTTAGATACAAATATCATCTAAATATAAAAGATGACAAGTTCTTTCTATCATATTTTCACGCTTCTGCATTTTAATCTAGAACAACCATTTAGATATATATATGCTAATTAGTAAATAATAATCATTTAGATCAACTAATGAGAACATTGTTTTAGTTTAACTAAGAGTTGTCAAGTTCGAGTCATTGAAAAATACACTAGTGTTAAATATTGTTAAGAAAATTTTGTCATCTTTCAAATATTATATTTCGCTCAAATTTAAATTAGTAATCCCGAACAATAGATTACAAAAATTAAAAACTATGTGCTAGATAGTAACCATGGTTTTAAAAAATGCGATCCGACTGGTGGTTCGACTGGTTGGACCACAAAACGGGTACTAGACCGGGTCGTTTTTAGGCTTTTGACCGGGGTCTGTACTAACCGGACCAAATCTGGTCGGACCGGCCGATTTTGAGGTCTATCCTGACCGGTCGAACCCGGTCAGTACAAAAATGGGCAAATTTGACTTTTTTTGGTAGTTTTCGAGAAAAAAAATTGATTTGACAAATTTATAAAGTAATAAAAAAATAAAAAAATAGATTTATAAAGTGGAGAGATAAAAAATTAAGTCTACTTTTTTTTGTATGGAAAATAAGTATATTTTAACTTACATATATATATATTATTTAAAAATAAAAAATATTGGTCCGACCGGTGGTTCGCCCGGTCCGACCGGCCAACCCGGAGGACGGGAGAAATCCCGGGTCGGCCTCCGAGTCGTTTTTTAAAACCATGATAGTAACTATCATAATAAGTACGGCCGGTAGGAGAGGCTCAGTGCATGAACATTTTTTCACCAATATTAACTGTGTACCTACAACCAACCTTTTTCCCTTTTCCATCTATAAAACAAAACATCGACCATCACCTTTCCTCGCTCACACAACCCAAACCCTAACAAAAAACAAAAACATAGAAATAAGCTTCCTCCCCAAAAAATCCATGGAGCTCCTAATAGACTTCGTTATAATAGCCATTTCACTCCTCTTCCTATCCATGTGGCGGAGAAACCTCTCCCCACCCTCCACCAAGCCCAAGAGCCGCCTCCCTCCCGGACCGCCCGGGTGGCCGCTGGTCGGAAACCTCATCCAGGTCATCCTCGAGGGCTGCCGGGGCCGCCACTTCGTCTTCGTTGTCCGGGAGCTCCGAAAGAAGTACGGCCCCATCTTCACCATGCAAATGGGGCAACGTACTCTGGTCATAATCACGAGCCCGGAGCTGATCCACGAGGCCCTGGTGCAACGCGGTGCCACCTTCGCCAACCGCCCGCCGGACTCCCCCATCCGCCTGATCTTCAGCGTCGGGAAATGCGCCGTCAACTCCGCCGAGTACGGCCCGTTCTGGCGTACCCTCCGCCGGAACTTCGTCACCGAACTCATCAGCCCGGTCAGGATCAGGCAGTGCAGCTGGATAAGGGAGTGGGCGTTAGGTCACCACATGGAGGCCCTCGAGGAGGCCAGTTCGGGCAGGCGACACGTCGACGTGGCGATGACGTGTCGCCAGACCGTCGGGAAGATCCTCGTCTGTATATGCTTCGGGGCGAAGATCTCCGACGAGTGGATCATCGACATCGACGACGTGATCAAGGAAGTGATGCTCATAACCACTCCGCAGTTCCCGGATTTTCTGCCGGTTTTAACTCCGTTGTTCAGGAGCCAGGTGAGAAAAGCCAAGCTCTTAAGGAAACGACAAAGGGAGTGCTTGCTTCCCCTCATTAGGAGTCGAAGGGCTTTTGTCCAAAAAGGTAACAAAATTTCTTGCACCAAACTCATATGCCGTTAAGAAAATCTTGAATTTAAATTTTACCTCTGAATTTTAATATCAGAAGTTTTAATAAATAACATTGCATGCATGGTATAGTTATATAATAGGATAAATTATTTTTATTGAATGATTAATCGTTCTCTGTGTAGGATGCTGGAATATTAATTATTTTTTCCGTAATTTATTTTGGATGTCTGCGTATCCGCCTTCCACGTGAGGATCGAGGAGGGAACATATAAATCAATTTCCTAGATTCCTACGACGTACACTTGTCCTAATACAAAAATATTTTTTTTAAAAAGAAACATCACGACAATGCGACATCAGCAGGTTGGTGGACAGTTACTGAACTTTATTAATTATCCTTTTCTTTTCATCGGAACAATAGAAAAAGTAAAAGTGGTAAACATTATCTTCATGTGTGTCATCCCTTCCGTGTGATAATAAAAAATTAGGAAACACATTATGTTCTTATATAAAAATTAAAAGTCTGGGACGGGACAAAATGAAGGAAGAAAATTAAATAATCATTATTATTTTGATACTAAATGTTTAAAAATGGATATAATTATGGAAAATTTGTAATGAAGTGTTTTTATTAACTATCTTTATCATACACCTTTTAGCCACTAGCGACAAGGTGGAGGAGCCAACCATATCACAAACAGGAGACCGATCACTCTCCGTCACGCCGGAGATGGTGAGTCCGGTGGGTGCAGCCTACGTGGACTCTCTCTTCAAACTCGACACCCCGGGGAGGGGCCTTTTATGCGAGGAAGAGCTCCTCACCGTGTGCACGGAGCTCTTCGTCGCCGGGATCGACACGACCACCACCGTACTCCAGTGGGTGTTCTACGAGCTCGTGGTCAACCGAGACATCCAAGAGAAGCTCCATGAGGAGATCGTTTCCCACGTGGGGGAACGCGGGCCAATCCACGAGGACCACGTAGAGAAAATGGAGTACCTAAACGCCGTCGTAAAGGAGTCCCTGAGGCTGCATTCCCCTGCACACATGGTGCTTTCCCATGCAACCACCGAGGACACCGAGATCGGCGGTTACAAGGTTCCGGCCAACGCGTACGTCGAGTTTTACATCGAGTGGATGACCGAGGACCCCGAGCTGTGGGTCGAACCAGACCGGTTCAAACCCGAGCGGTTCCTGGAAGGGGGAGACGGGTTCGGGGTCGACTTGACGGGCACCAAGGGGCTGGTCAAGATGCTGCCGTTTGGGGCAGGGAGGAGGACCTGCCCGGGGCTGTCGCTTGGGCTATTGCATGTTAATCTGATGATGGCTCGGATGGTCCAGAGGTTTAAGTGGGTGCCCGTACCCGGTCACCCGCCCGACCCGACCGAGTGCTTTGCTTTTACTGTGGTCATGAAGGATCCGCTTAAAGCGGTGTTGGTGCCCAGGTGGTGAACGGGTTGAAGTGATTATTATTGTGATTTTCTATATTTGGTTTGGTCATTTATTTTTGGGTAATTCATTTTTATTTTGCTTTCGATTTCATATTTTCGTGGGGAATTCTACTGTTGCCTATTGGGCACAGGTAATGATAAGTAATATCCTTTAGCGTGTAACCTCTCTTTTTTATTTGAAGAAATAATGTTCATTATTACAAAACAAATTAATCTTATAACAAAGATTTGATTGGCACTAATTCCTATGGGGATGCTATTACTCTTATTTTTGTTTTCTATTCGATTTGTAAAACAAGGTAGATTTTTTATGGTTGTATCGAGATGGATATCGTGTGAGCAATAATATGTTACAAGTTAACATATCATGTTAGAAAATTGTAAAAATACAAAAGTTTAAGACAATAAGATAAGTTATTTTTTCATAATTATAAAATACGAAACTCGCAAGTAATCTCAACCTGAAATAAGCAATAATGACCATTAATGGGTGGTTTCGGTTACTGGGTGGTTTGTTTAGCGGCAAGGTGTCTTCGGGTGGGAAATAACTTCAATTGGAAAGTATTTTTTAATTTTTACATTAAGTTATTTTTTACCATATTTTTTCATCGTGGAAAAACATTTTCGATTTTTATTTACGCATAAAACACGCTTTCTGGCAAAACAAACCGACTAAGATGTTGCATATGTGAAGCTAAAATAAGTGAATGCGGATTAAGGACATTATCAACTAATTTAGTGTATATTGCTGATATTCGTAGCTTAAACATGTTCTTTGATTATTGTCTACTTAATCACTAACATAAGTTTCAAAGAAGGGTGTTACATTTTGGTTTAAATCAAGTTATATACACATATATATCGAGTCGACTGCTAAAAATTCGAACTTGACAATAATTTAAATAATGATAAAACTCTTGCATTATAATTTGAGCAAATAGCTGTAGCACTTCTCTTTTTTGACTTAATCGACGATTTAATTCCTCTAATTTTGAAAAATATTTTAACATCTCTCACGTTAGCAACTCTCTTTTTTTAATTTTTTTTGAAATGACTAAAATACCCTTAAAAATTTTTTTTGAAATGACTAAAATACCCTTAAAAAAACGACCCCTTGCATGGATCGGATCCCCTTCCCTAAATCCTCCATCTCCGAACAGACCCCCGGCCCGCCCTCCATCTCCAAACTGGATTGATGGCAGCGACGGGAGGCAAACAAAACCCCTCACGTCAAGCAAATCCCCTTCCCCTCCCTCCCTCGAACCCTCATCGTTATTATTCCTAAACTCATCCTCGACCACACCAAACCTCCATCGAACCCCATCATCGAACACCCCCGATTCTTGAGAGGATACCGAAAGAGATGAAGTTGAACGGGGCGTAGAGCCGACCAGGTCTTGGCCACTGTAACCATATGTTTGGCGTTGCTGGCAATTTTGGCAGAGGAGGAGGCTATATGGCTGATTACTTCTTGACCGATGAGAAGCAGTCCTGGCCGATTACTTCTCCTCAAACCCACTTCATATCTGTTGACTGTGGAGGCGAGGTAATCTGGGTTTTTGTGGATCGCCGTCGACGAGGAGGGAATGATTGGGAGGAAGGGATGATTTGAGCCTCGTCGTCGTCGTCAATTTGAGCCTCGTCGTTGTCGTCGATCGATTTGAGCCTCGTCATCATCGGTCGATTTGAGCCTCATCGTCGTCGTCAGTCGGTTTGAGCCCATCCTCATCGTCGCCGACGTGAGCCTCATCATCGTCGATTGGAGCCTCATCATCGTCGTCAGTCGATTTGAGCCCATCGTCATCATCGATTGGAGCCTTGTCGTCCTCATCGTTGGTTGATTTGAGCCTCGTCGTCATCGTCGATTGGAGCCTCGTCGTTGTCATCGTCTGGAAGGTTGAAAATTGCTTCGTTGGCAGTACATTTTTTGGTCGAAGGAGGAGTAGAACGATGAAGGGAGAAGAACGGTGAGGGGCGGAGGAGCGGGAGGAAGGGGTCGATTTTTGGTTGTTGTGTCGCCGGCGGCGAGAAGGACGATCAGGAGGAAGGGATAAACTTTTTTTTTTGATTTTTTGAGGGTATTTTGGTCATTTTAATGACAAAAAAAAGAACGACTGACATCTGACGGGGACCCCAAAATATAATAAAATCAAAGAAAGAGGATGTCAAAATATTTTTCAAAACTAGAGGGACTAAATTATCGATTAAGTAAAACAATAAGATTGCTACAGTAATTTGCCCTAATAACTTTATGGGTAGTTAAATATTATTTTTTTCGTTGGTTGTTCCGTGGACAATATTATCTGACGATGGACGCACAATAAATCAAGGCCATTAATGATTTGGGGAGGATAACGTGGAAACAGAGAAACATTTATGTTTGACCAACGCTCCGAAATGTTTCGCTGCCCACATTAATATGACAATTAAATTTTCAGGTTGTAGACCCCGATAAAAGAATATAATAATCCAACAAATGTTTTTGTTAAAACCATTTGCTACGAGGATACTATTGCGCCGACTAATTAAAATTTAAGATGAGTGAGACTTTTAAAAGATGTAAAACTTTTCTCAATTAATATTTACTATTGTCTTATTTCCAGAAAATCTAACTCGAAATATTTTAATCAAAATAAAACAACGTTCTCAGTAGGTTACAAGGTTCCACGAAAAAAAAGGCTATGTATCCTTGGTTCTAAAGTAATAACAATATTTTTAGAAAAAATAAATTTACTTTTGATTAATATTATCATGGTCAACGAATCAATTTTTATATAAATAAATTTAGAGAAGTTAACCTAAACTCCGCAATTTCATATGGCATTAGACTTTATTCTCCTACCAAATTTTTTTTTTTTCATTTTCAGAAGGATTAAGAATTGACCACTGACAGAGAAATTGTTATCACCTACCAACCAAAGCGAATTTGAATCACAGTATGGAGAGAAGTAATAAAGGAAAGCAGTTGGGTAAGTCCAGAATTGAGAGCGTCGAAATAGAAACTTTCAAGCTTTACATGGGCCCCAGCAGGTCTAATGGGCCCTTAATAGGCCCAATGGGCCAGAACGGCCCATAAAAGCCAAGGATTAAAGATCCAGCTAAAACCCTTCCCAACTCCCAAAGTATCTTCTTCCTCTCCAACCCAATAAAACCTTCCTTAAACCCTGAGATGGGCTCCCTGGGCCTGGCTTCCATGATACCCGCCGGCTGCCGGAGGTCATTTGCTCCGGCGACCGTCCTGCGCACGTTAGCATCCGCTTTTACTGTTCTTCCCAACGAGCGCCCCTCTTATAAGGCTTTCGATCGGCGGTTGATAAGTTCGAGCAGGAAGAAGATTGGCTGTGAATTCTCCAACCAATACGCTACCTGCACTTCTTCTGCATCTTTGGCTAATGGGTACTTCAAAGATTCCAATTTTTTGCCTCATTTATTTTTTTTTGGGAAAAATTTGAGGCGGGTTTGGACTAAATCCCGGGTTTTGGATGGTATTAGGCTTTGATCCCCTCCCGAGCATAGTTTTTCCATTTTCGCAAGGGGTGAGAATTGACCCATCGACCCATAGGGAACGAGATAGGAGTCGTTGCCATCCTGCCCACCATGCGTTGGTTGGCTTATTTGTTTTTTCGGTATTCAATGTTTTGGCCTTTTATTGGATTAAAGTTTGAGTCTTGAAGATTGGCTGACACCCAAGTATTTGACTTCTTTTAAGAAATTAAGGTTTACTTGGTGTGTGTTGCTTGGTTTCCTTTTAAATTAATGCGGAATTCGGGGTTCTCTTTTGTTCAGCAATCCGAATTACACTCGCCTGCTTCCGTGCCCGGCGGAGAAGTACCCACCGAGGATCGAACATTTGGTTGTGTTTGAGGAAGGTCCTGTTCAGGACTACATTTGCAAAGCATTAGATCTTCCTCCTTTGTAAGTGTTTCCGCGAAGGGAAGTGCTCATCTTAACTCAATGCTGGCTTTAAGTAATCAGTGAGGAGTAATGCCTAGAAAATTTGATTACTTGAAGGTTTGTTGCAGACCTTATCCAGTTTGGAGCTGTGCATTGTGCTCTTGTGTGCCCACCGCCGCCTCGAAATGCAACTCCTGAAGAGATTAGGAATTTTGAATTGTATACACGACCATCTGCCTTAAGTAAGAGAACTTCTATCAAAGGCAAGACGTTGCGGGAAGTGCAAAAAACTTTCCGAATCACTAGTCCAGATCAGCTTCTTGAATTGGGGACATACTTGAGAGTCCATGTGCACCCAAAACGCTCCCCAAGGTAAAGTCTAAATCTAGGTCAAAGCTGGATGCATATCTAGTTGAAAGTCTCCATCAGTGATCCTTTCTGAATATTTTGACGTTCTCCAGGTGTTATGAGATAGATTGGAAATCAAGAATAATAGCTGTGGCCGAATCTTATGTTGTTTTGGACAAACCTGCAGGCACTTCGGTACGCGGTTGATGTAGAAACTGTGTTTACTATTTCCTATGACCTCCAATAGATTTTGTTTGGACTCTTGCGTTTCATTTATTCTGTTAGTCAGATGATTGATAATTCCATGTCAACCTTTCTTTAGGTTGGTGGAACAACAGACAACATTGAAGAAAGTTGTGCAACCTTTGCTACTCGTGCCTTGGGGTTGACAAACCCATTGTTGACCACTCATCAGATTGATAATTGCACAGAAGGCTGGTAGGGAATAAAGTTCATAAACTGGTTTGTTTTAGTTTTTCATACTGATCTATGTAGTTAAATGATGTCCTATACCTAATTGCAGTGTTGTCTTAGCCAGGACTAAGGAGTACTGCTCTGTTTTTCATGGAAAAATTAGAGTAAGTTGCATAATGTATGTTTCTCTGTACATTATATGTTGTCCAACAAAACAGGATCTTTACTCTTTAGGTACAACATGTTGAAGATATGATCCTGAAACTGTGGATTCCTGTACATGATCTCTCAATATGTATTATTGAGATGGTTTCAAGCTTTTTTCAGGATTTCAGCTGCATTGATTCTTTCATACTTTCTATTACCAGGAGAATATGTTGAAGAAGCTATATCTCGCTCTTGCAGCATCTCCTGTGCCGCTTGGTTTAATTACCCACTATATGCGGCCTGCTAAGCGTGCTCCAAAGCTTGTCTCAGAAGGTAGCCAACTTTTTAAAACGCGCAATGGAGGTGTTTCTCATACTTTTAGACATTATTACGCTCACTCTTTAAAGAAGGTGGAGCTATTCAAGCTTTTTTGAGCAACAAGTTTGGCCAATTTCCTTTTTCCTGTAGAGTTTGTTGAAGGGTGGCATTTGTGTCAACTTGAGGTCCTAGAATGCAAACAGATTCCCTGGCCAGATGCTGCAACTGAAGAAAAATATTGCATCGAAGATTTTGGATGGCCCTCAAAGGATTATGCATATGAGTGCAGAATCAACCTTTTGACAGGGAAGACACATCAGGTTATTTAGCCTATTTCTCTGATTTGTTTGGTGCTTCATTTTTCTGTCCTTGTTTTCGATCTGGTGGATGTGGATAATGAATGCTTGCAGGAGTTTGAGAATAATTTTCTGGTTATGGTTCTGACAATTGACAACATAGGTTTAGATATAATAATCTTTAGGTTTCAGATAGAGGCTACAGCATATCATGAATTATTGTTACAATATATCCTTCAGCAAGCAAAACAAATTTGTCTGAAATAAAATATGAAGGTATGCAGGGGCTTAATTTCATTGGTTAAATTTAGCCGCGGAGCTTTCATTAGGACAATAAAGAATAGTCATGAAGGCTTACATACTTTGTGAAGCTGTTAAAAGATGGTTGATTTTATTTTCTCTTCTTTCTTGGTTGAATTGGTCATTACTTTAGTCGGTGAGCATGTCATCATGACAGGCCTGGAAGGTAGTATTATTGGTTGGGGACACATAGTTAGCTTCTGGTCTATATAAAATTAAATGTATGGTGCAGATCCGAGCTCAACTAGCAGCCTGTGATGCACCACTAGTTGGGGACTCGGTATATATGCCGGCTGCAGTTGCTGAAATGGCCAATCCTGGCCTGAATCCTTTTGGAAGACACAAGAAGTCATACACCAGCGAGGAGGATGAAGAGATGGCTGTTTCAGAGTGGTATGCTCGACATGGAAAGGAACCACAGCTTGCAATTGGTCTTCAGGCATGCCAAATATCATGGGATGATGGGGAGAATATCTATGAGGCTGTGTCCCCATGGTGGAGATGTGGACTTCCTTAAATAGTATTTAGGGGAACGAAATGGTTTATGTTTTCGGATCCCCACAGGAAAGAATCAGACATCTAGTGACAGAGTCACAAATTCTTCATTGAAGGTCAATGCTTTGTCTGTCAGTGCTGTACACGAAGTGTTCACTGACAAGGTGGAGGAGGTCGGCAGGATGAAACGTACAATGGAGTCCTTAATTCATGGGCATGCGTGACCTTTCGAATGTTGTAAAGTAAAAGGCCGGGCATCATGCCAGCAGAGATAGCTAGACAGGGCTGGTTAGTAATCCTTCCTTTTGTTTTTGCTTTCAGTACCTAATTCGTGGGCCTTTTGTTTTCTATAAATTGGGCGCTACCATTGTATTTGACAAGCTTTAACCTATATAATTATTTGCATCTTATCATTTTCTGCGCCTTCATGAGCCCGTTCAAGTGTCTTGTTTAATCCTTTCATGCTGCAGAATGAAAACTTTGTTCTATTTATCTTTGCAATCCCTTGATACCTTCATAACAGTGCATTACAATACATTTGGTTATTGGATAATTTATATCTAGCAACTCTTTTAACAAAGTACCTGCTCCAGTAATAACTTAGCTTGGACTTGCAATCCAAAGGTACATCGGTTATTGCAGTAGCATAGATGGGATGTTCATGCTACCCCCTTTTTGTTCTCGTGAATTCTATAGGTTTGAGGGTTTGCTACATGTTATTGTATCTGGGATCTGGATTTCTATTGCGTGCAATGAAGTCTTTGAACCAAGTAGCTGACAGTTTTGGAGTTCTTTCGAGTGTGGAGTAGTCGACGTGGTGCAGACCAAATCTAACTGTATAACCATATGTCCACTCAAAGTTGTCTAGAAGCGACCATGCAAAATAGCCTCTCACATCTGCACCTTTCCTGATCAGTCGAAGAGGTTATGTTAGAGACATTGAAGGAGAAAAAGAGCAGAAAAGGCTGTCAAATGGTTAAGAGCTTATTTGAGTCTAGCCGTCAATATCCTTTCTTGTGTTTGCTTACTTTATAGCTGTCATCAAGGAATCCAAGTATGCAGCCATGTACTCCACCCTTTCTGTGTCGTTAAGAAACTCCTCGGTCTTGAGTGCTGGAGTATTTGGCTCTCCATACCCTGTAAGCTCCATCCCAGTTCTCAATATTCTTAAGCAAATAGTCTAGAAACAGCCATGAGGAGAGTTCGTGCACTCACCATTTTCGCTGATGATCATCGGTGTGTTGTTGTATCTCTCTTTCACATACACTAGGATCTTCTCCATTCCTTGTGGATACACTTGTTGCCAGTCCAATCTGGTCTATATTTGCGACAAGGAGAAGAAAGACCAAACTCAGGAACTTGCACAGGGACAAGTATACTATCCAGGTTCTTATTTCTTCTAGCATCCTGAAGTTGTAAAATTTGGTACCGTTTTGCCAATCGGAACGCCGTCGTTTTGTTGACTTCTTTGGTAGAATCCTTCTGTCCTGGAGGTCCCTAGACCAGGTTCACAAGAAGAAGATAGGCAATCCTTAATGTAGTAACTAGTATAATGGTTAACACCAATGAAATCCAAACCCTGGTTCAGTTTTTCCTTGTCCATGCTTGAGAATTCCGGTAAAGCGGGCCCCAGAATTTCTCTCATCTCAGATGGATAATCTCGTAGTATTACAGGGTCCAGGAACCTGCATTATGTTTGAGATTCACAAGCGTTTCAATGCTTCAACATGTATACATGTTCAGCTCTTGCATTGAAGCAATTGACAGAAGGAGGTGGAGGAAGAGAAAGGAATGAACTAACCAGTTCATGAAGAAGGCTAGAGCTCTTTCCTTGGCTAAGTTGTCTTCTTTGGAATTGCTTGCGGGTACAAACCACGCGCAATGCAGGACAATCCCGATGCTGCCTCCTTGTTCTTTCTGGAGATGTTTAAACCATCAAGTGATTATGATCATCTTTCCCAAAAGAGCAATATAGTTCTCTGATTTCCACGTATCTATTACCTGATATTTGGTCTTGTATATGTCTACTGCAGTTGCATGGGACAGAATTATATTGTGTGCTGCTATGAAAGGCTCCTCCTCCGAGTTGCCATCAGAGCAATTCCCGAGAGGACTCGAGCAGCGAGATGGTGGGAATTCACCTGATCTGTATCCCAATATGATTTGGTAATTTGGCTCGTTGAAGGTAGCCCAGTACTTAACCCGGTCTCCGAAGTGCCGAAAACATACGTCTGCATAGTACCCAAAATCTTCCCTGCTTGGAACAGCACACAGTAAGTTTCTGTTAAGCATGATGAATAGAGCTCAACTTTATATTAGGATGTTGCTCTTACTGGGACTCATGACTTAGCCAACTTCCATATCTCTCCTCGAGCTCTTGAGGCACATCGAAGTGGGTTAATGTAACAAATGGCTGGATGCCTGATGGTGGCACAATTAGAAAAAAACCAGACACGAACACATAAGATTGAATCTTACAATGTGTGCACGTTTTCGTGTGATACGGAATGCATTCCGCAGTCAAATAGGTAACCTTTTCGTTGCAGAGCATCGATGAGGTTGTTGTAGTAGCTGATACCAGCTTGATTCACATCTCCAAATCTTCCTTCTGTTAAAGGTTTAGAAGATGGTTCAGGTAAGTTTGATGCCAGAATGTGTTATAACATATCTTTGGTCTTCAATTTGCTACATCTTACTGGGTAGAACACGTGCCCATGAGATCGAGAATCGGTAGCTGTTGACTCCGAGCGAGCTCATGAGGTCAATATCTTCCTGATTAGGAGAAATGTGTTTAACATGTTAATTCCGAAAAGACATTGTCAAAAGAGAGACATGCTTTTGGTGGGGAGAAACAGGAAACAAACCTTATAATGATGGTACTGGTCCACTGCAGTGTCCCCATTACTCTTATCAATTATGTTGCCTGCAATATGAATAGGCAGAAACGAGATCAAAATGGAAAGAAGAGTATATGAACTCTTCGCCGTGGTGGCGTGGCATCGACTCGTAACCTCGAGGATTGAATGTTAATTATACTGCTACACTGAGCTTGTTAACAAGTGTACTTCTTACCTGGTTTGTGGGTGTAGATATCCCAGTTGTTTAAACCTTTTCCATCAGTCAAGTGAGCACCTTCAAACTGTCAAAAGCAGAAACTGGGAAAACTCATCTTCAAGTTTGAAGCTTGATGATGAAAAGGAAAACCAAGTATCTGAACAGGCAAACCTGATAAGCAGAGGAAGCAGTCCCAAAGAGAAAGTTGTCCGGAAATCGAGACGGATCCTGTTCCAAGCTTAGTTTCGCATTCTTGAGGTTATTTGATGTTGTTGGTTGCAGGAAGATCAGCTCCCAAAGAACTAGAGCTCCATACACACACAGAATTCCCATGTCTTATGAGCTATCTTCTCTGTATGCCTTGTACCTGCAAGTTATATGTGAGGAAGTGTGCTTCCATTATTTATAAAGAGAGATTTTGCTTTTTGTTACTTATTATTTGTTGAGATTACCGCATTGCCAGTTAGGAGTGTTTTGAGCTTGTTTATAAGTGCGAAAAATTCATCTATTCATTGCCTTAACGTTTTTGGTTGGATATGGAGACTCTAATATGGTATCAGAGGCAAATTGTCTCGCACGAAGTTAAATCCCTTGCAATCTTCGACTTATAATTGTGGAATACCCACATACTCATTGCTGTAAGGTTTTGATACGGAGATTCTATACTGTGCAAATTTCAGTGGATCAAACAATTGCATAGCCTCTTTGGAAGGAGGTAAACTAAATAATGAATCATTAGAATAAACAGCTTAGTGACCTGAAGGGGCCCAGGTGAAACTGTGGACAAAAGAAAAAGCTGTAGATTACTTTAGTATGGAGTAAAAGCTACACCAGAAAGATTTTACTTTTGGCATCCTCTTTCTATTATCTAATCAGTTGTTGTCCTTTAACAAATTGCAATTATTCCATTGTTGGTTTGTTTATTAAGATAATCAAAATTTCTCCGCTCTGGTTTTATGCTAGTTCTATGGTTCTGCAGATGCCTTAAAAGTTTTCTTTTTCAATTTCTTTAAGTTGTCCATTAACCGTGCGCCACCTCGGGTGATCAAGTGCTAATCTGCTCATCAAGGGATTAAGTAATACCGAGTGCTATATTTATACTGAATTGTGTCCAATCTGAGACAAGTTCTTTTAAGTGTTGCCATTTGTTATAATAGCTTTACAGAAGAATTTTTCAAGTCCACTGAGAAAGCAAAATGCAGCGGTTTTATTCACAGAGAAGTTGCAGACCAGCTTTTCAATTTCTGCAATGATGATCACTGCATTTTTTTTTGTCTCTGGTTCCGGTCATTGCCAACTTCGAGTTCATTCTGAATTTGAGAAACATCTCGGATTACACTAGGCCTAAATTCTTAGCTCAATTGACTTTCAAACATCGGGTGACGAGATCCTCATCCTCACTCTTCGATACGAGAATCCTCCGGCTTGCTTCGATAAAAGTGGAGCTCCCTCAGCTGCTAATTCATCTTTGGACAGAGAAACTGATCAATTTGCAACATATGGAAATGCTTCCTCCTCCTGGTTTTTAACAGAATTGAAACTCCAAAGTGTTCCTGATGGAAGTAACATTAGACAGAAACAAGTCCATCTTTCAAGCTACAACCTGGTGCATACTTGTAGCTACTTCAAGGGAATAGAACCTTGCTTTGGGCCACCATTAAGGGCTCTCTTTTAGAATCCCCTCTGGACCTGGACCGACCATTTTAACTCACTTGTCCCTACCAATTTTAAGACTTTTGGGCAAAAGCTTCAATGATTGAGCATTATGTGACTCTACTCTTTTATTTCTCTGAAGATGGTCCAGAAAAAGTATCTGTAGAGAATCAAAACCCACATAGCAAAGGCCTGGTGGGAATCCCTTGCGAGGTCCACTGGCCTAAGAAAATCTTTGCCACAGGGGACAAGAAAATCTAGCCATAGGGGCCAAGCCTGAGCAGAACCAAGAACAGCAAAGTGTTGTTATTTAGTACCAAGAACAGTGGAAAGGGAACATCTGAAAAGAAATCTTGCTCTTATTATATAGTGATCAAACATAAATTTATACATAGGAACGGATCAAAAGAACTACATGGACTGGTCACTACCACTACTATGATGTCATCTCCAACTCCGACTCTCAGCTTAACCAAGGAACTTCGTTAATCATGAATAGCGAAATCCGAATAATGCGAGCCAAGGCCGGAATTCATCGATCAAAGGGTAGTGCCCGGAAAAAATGCTAATAAACCCAGTTGGATTAGCATCCTTCTTGTATCCTGAGAGGAGGTGCAAAAATTCTTCTAGCCCCGTCTCCTCACAGCTTTGCCTGATCAGATATAAATCAGGACGATATTAGGCATACATCATCATCCTTCCAAAACAAGCCGACTCCATCAGGATTCAGGACGATATTGAACGTATGGAGAAAGACGGGGATTTGTATACCTGCGAGTAGAGGAACGTGCCGAGTATTGCAATGGCAGCTCCAAGGGCATTGACAGGTTGGAGGGGAGTGTGGAAGATGATGATGGAGGCAACAATGACGGATATGCGTTTCATCGTGTTTCCGATGCTAAAAGTCAGCGGCGAAATTTGATCCAGGGACATATATGAAACTTGGTTGTAGAGGTGGTAGAAAATACTTTGAGCCGCTACCCACCTGCATCAATTCAGATCCAAAGAAAACAACATTAGGCAAATCATCAAGAGAAAAAAGTCTCAGGAGTCACTGTAGTAACATATCAGCAAACAAGATTCACTTCTACACCAATCGAAACAATGAAAATAATCATCCCGACTACTCGAAACTTCAACACGGGGAATCAGGCCTAAGACTACGAAGTACAAACACAACTAGGACAAAGTTAACATGATCTTGGTACATGATCACAAAAGTTGAGGGGCAATGCAATCACCAGACGAAATTCGGTCCAATCTGAGCAACAGCCTGTTGCCATCCAGCAGCCCACATCCGAGGCCCCTCGACAGCAATTGCAAAAGGAGTGAGGATCAACAGAGACATCATGGACAAGCATGCGTAGTAGTTCATCCCGCTAACGGATTTCCCGTTCATCCCCTTCTTGGAGAATATGTTCCGGAACACAAACGCCAGGTTGGAAATCATAGCCCCCATGAACCCTGGAAGAACACAACCAAATTATCAGCTTCCAACCAAATACATTGATACGAACCGAACTTGACAGATCGAGAGAGCTTCCTCACCAATCATGTTGAAGTTGAGCTCGGTGACCGCAGCTAGAGCACATCCTCCGATGATGGGAACCAGTGACATGTAAACCGGCAATGGGAACGTCTCCCCCATGAAGAACCTGGAGACCAACACACTGAAAGCAGGCTCGCCGCTCTTGATGATGTGAGTGAATGACACTGCAACCTTTGACATGCTCACTGTTGCAGCCACATGCCCAATTGTGTGAGCCACAGCCACCTAAAACATCCCAAAACAGAACAGCCCAAAATCAGAAACATTGGTCCAAGATCAGCCACTAAATAAAAGTTTTGACCTTTAAAGGGAAACACAATGAACCATTTCACTTACGGGGAAAAGGGTCTTCCAGAAGTCAAGATCAGTTTTTGGGGCATCAGCAATTCTGGTGGCCCAAGAGATGAGCATCATGAGGGACCCACATGCAAGGGAGAGTGTGGAGGTGAGCCAAGGGTAAGGGAAGGCATTAAGGACCTTCTTGTTGTAGATATTGAAGACCACATTGAGGGCCCACCAAGTGGCAAAGTACACCCCAATCTTGATCCTTTGAGCTGCCTCGTCATCAGGAAGCTCAATGGAGATGTCCAATGGCCTTGACCTATCAGCCTCATAGGCTTTGCACAAAAATGGAGTCCTGAAGCTCTCCACTGAGGAGATGTGGAGTGGCTTCTGGGAAGCAAAGGAGGGGATAAAGGTGGAGTCTTTATGAGGATTCTGGATACTGGGAAGGGATTGGAACTGGGTTCTAAGAGATGGGCGGTTCCTGGGTAGGAAACCAGTGGAAGTGAACGTGGAGGTGGTGGTGTTCATGGCTAAAAATGGAAAATGTGAGACTTAAAGTAGCTGTCTTTGAGATGGGTTCTGTAAGATTAGAACTACTACTTGTCCTTGAGGCAAGTTTGTGAATTTGTTGGAGTGGGAATGGAGGGAGAGGGGCGAGGAGGAGGGATGGGTAGCAGAGTCGAGGAGGATGAGGATATATATAGGCGGAGGAAATAGTGTAAGGTGAATTGAAAAAATCTCGAGTTGGAGTTATTGAACGATCAACGGTGAGAAAGGGGGCGGCGACAGTTGGGATTTTTCTGTGAAGAATTTTACGTTGGAATACCCTTCTCGCTTGCTACGCGGGTGCTAGCTGGGAGACGAAAATTCTTGATGTATCTGGTCTTTATTTAATTACTTGATATTTGCAGTTAAACTGCAATTTGCAAGCATGGATTATTTGTTAAATTTTAAAATTACAGATATTCAATTCGAGTATTGGAAAAATAATACCGCTATTATTTGGCATGAAATATTTGTTACTAATTAATATTCTACCAGCTTTGTTTGTTGATTAAGTAGATATTTAGGTGTTAAGTCAGTTCTTATTAAAAACACGCATCAGAAGTTGCACTTGTGACCGGATACTATTTCTCAAATTTGAGCAAATGACCAATCTAAAACAGGCTAAAACTAACTTATCTAAATATACCGAATTTTTTTACAATACGCGTCTCAGATTACTTGATCGAACAAGTGTTTATATATATATTGCGATTTCAATAATAAAAACACTAATTGCATGGCCATTCCTCAAAATGATGCTCTTATAAGGATCTCCGTTGTGGAGGAAATTGTAGAAACTTTGACATCAGAAGGAACATGAACCAATTTGTCCACATTTTCCATACTTTTCTTCTTTTTTGGAGGGCTCAACAAAACTTCTTCGTACCCAACGGGTCAATAATGTTTTGCCAATCATTTTCGTGAGTCCCTCCGGTTGGGACATTGGTCCAACAAAGCGCCAATTCCGGTGATATTTCCGACCTCTTTCTCTGCATTGAATCATCATACTACTACAGAGCAGTTTATTATAAGATACGGAGGGGGTTCCCTTGGTATGCTACGCGTGGGCCGTACAGGCCTTAGATTTTTTTAAACCCGATATCCGAATCACCAATTAATTTAGATTCAAGTATATGAATAGTGGAAAAAAATTTCTAACAGATATTAACAAATATTAAATACACATTAATCTGATGTGTTTTCTGTGTTATTTACATCCCTTAGATTAGCATTAACATGGTGTTACTTTTCAAGTTTCTTTTGGGATTTTCTTTTTTCAGGTTAGGTTTTTATAATGATTTTAAGGCCTAATTTTTTTCATTTTTCTCAAATTTTATATTATAGTTCATTTCTTAAGATATCTATATCTAATTTTTTTAATAGAAAAAACCCACTTCGTTTAATTGAAAAATATATCCTCGGCTGTTTAGGAGTCATTGATCAACAAAGATAGAGTTTTAACCGTGAAATTATCAGCTATTTAATAGACTATTTTAGTTTGAAAATTGTTAATTACGGCTATAGTGTAATTGATAGTTTTAACAAGATATTTACCGTAAATTTTTTTAATTACACTATAACCGCTAACTCTCGATTACAATCACGATCAGACATATGCTATTGGATTACTTTTTGTTTGAGTCTTAATTGGTATATAAGTATCAACAAGCACTTAAATCAACTGGTGAGGGAGTTGTTCTAGCTTAACTAAGGTCTCGGATTCTAGTCCTTTGGAACGCAATAGTGTTAAATATTTATTGGGAGCAATGTTTTTAACCCGTGGTCTGTCCGGTGGTCAGACTGGTCGAACCACCACCTGAGAGGAATTCCGACTTGTTTTTCACCAAACTCCTAAAGGAGTGGTTCGACCAATCAAAATTTGGTCCGACCGCCCATTCGGTCCTTTTTGGCTGACCCGAACCACACTGACACTTGACCAAATCGAAAAATTCAGAACAATTTGTAATCAAATTGTAAAATAACAAGTGACTAAAATGATATAAAAAAACCAACATTTTACTTTATTTGTTATTTTATTATTTTTATTCTAAAATAAATATATTTTACTTTATATAATTAATAAAAAATAAAAAGTCTCAGTCTGACCGACGACCCGACCGGTCGGACTGGGTGGACCAAAAATTTTCAAAAATTCGGGTCGCCTTCCGGGTCGGTTTTAAAAACATTGGTTGGGAGAGCTTTGTCACCTTTCAAATGTCCTACCGGGCTCGAACTTGGATTAATCAGTTCAGTAGACAGGATACCAACTAGTTCTAAACCCAAAAAAAAAATTGGTATAGAAGTTCTATTAATACTGTACTACGGTTGTGTCTTTTTCTATAAATACTCGGAAATGTCATTATATTCGGTATCTCGTGAATAGTAAAAAATCCTGAGCACCTTAGAAATAATTAATTTGACGAACTAATTAAGAAATCGTGTATATATCTTTTTATTATTTCTTTCTTCTCATGATTATAGTTTGATTCCCAACAATATATGTTTGTCGAAAAAATATCAATCAAGGACAAATTTGATCGATGTTAAGCTACATGAGACGTGCGTTAGGCTCCACTTAATTCTCCACCGCGAATTCCATGCAAATTGCCGGTCCCCGGGCACGAAATCCAACAAGAAAGGACAATTATTTAAGTTGGTTCATTGATTGGAACCAGCAAAACAAAATATCATACTGACATTGACACTACACCTGGCGATAACATTGAAAAACATTGCCAACATGTGCATTTGATACTGATGCTCCATTGTTCCTTTCAGTCCACTATTATACAATGGACGGACCAAATTTCACAATTAAACATGCTTGAGGTCATTATATTCTGATAATTGTAAATTTGTTGATAAGTATGTAATTTTTATCTATTTATTGATATAATATTTTAAATTAGATATTTAATATTCTAACATAATATCTGTGATACCCTGTTAATGATCTATTATGTTTGAAACGCTTAAATGATTTGATTTGTACTATCCATATTAACAAGGTGCACCTTCTTTTCTGGCACACATCTTGAGAGAACTCATAGGTTAAACGCGTTTGACCGAGAGTAGGATCAGGATGGGTGACCTCCTGGGAAGTTTTTGGGATGCGTGTGAGTGAGGACAAAACACGCTGGAAAAGACTCGTGTTGGTCTGTGGAGACAGTCGATCAAATCACGAGGCGTTACATTTGGTATAAGAGCAAAAAAAATTCTGGGACTGTTCTGTATACTGTCTGGCGCGACGAGGACATCACAAATTTAAGGAGGGGTGAATGTGATACCCCGTTAATGATCTGTTCTGTCTGAAATGCTTAAGTGATTTGATTTGACTATCCATATCAACAAGGTGCACCGTCTTTTCTGGCACACATCTTGAGAGAACTCCAAAGTTAAACGCGTTTGGCCGGGAGTAGGATCAGGATGGGCGACCTCCTGTGAAATTTTTTTGATAGCTAATTTGGTTTAAGTTGTAATCCATGAACCTAAGGTCATAAGTTCAATACTTGAGTTTGACAATTTTTAAAAATGTAACGCCTCGTGATTTGATCGACTGTCTCCACAGACCAACACGAATCTTTTCCAACGTATTTTGTCCTCACTCACACGCATCCCAGAAACTTCTCAGGAGGTCACCCATCATGATCCTACTCTCGGTCAAACGCGTTTAACCTTAGAGTTCTCTCAAGATGTGTGTCAGAAAAGAAGGTGCCAGAAAAGAAGGTGCACCTTATTGATATGGATAGTACCAATCAAATCACTTAAGCGTTTCAAACAGAATAGATCATTAACAGGGTATCACATTCACTCCTCCTTAAATAAGCGACGTCCTCGTCGTGCCAGACAGAACACAGAATAGTCCCAGATCTGTATTTGTTCTGATACCAAATGTAATGTCCCGTGATCTGACCGACTGTCTCCACAAACCAACACGGGTCTTTTCCAGCGTGTTTTGTCCTCACTCACACACATCCCAGAAACTTCTCAGGAGGTCACCCATCATAATTCTGCTCTCGGCCAAATGTATTTAACCTCGGAGTTCTCTCAGGATGTGTGCCGGAAAAGAAGGTGCACCTTATTGGTATGGATAGTACCAATCAAATTACTTAAGCGTTTCAGACAGAACAGATCAGGGTATCACAATATCAAAGTGGATTGTTATCGTACTTGTTAATATTCTCACACGATCTATGTTTCATCGCATCTTAACAAAGTCAAAGCACGTTTAAACTTTGGCATAATAACTATTGTTTGAAGATATGTGTTGACATTATTATATTACTAATTATTTATAATGAAAAATCTATGTAATTAAGAACCTAAAATTTTGGATTGGATACATAAATTCTAACTAAACGCTAAAAAACTTGCTGTTATTTTCATACGCGGGCAGTGGGAGGATGTATACATTATACAAGGCTGCCTACAGTTGTAAAAATTGAAAATTATGTTTTCACTATTGTTGCAATTGGAGGGAGAGAGATTGCTGAATTTTGACTTTGGTTATGAGCCGCGAATCGTTTTTCTTTTTTTTTTTTGGTTAGGAGACTTGGCCTTGTTGGTGGGTGTGAACCGTGAAAAATTGACGTGACATTCTTTGGTTTCTCATTTGGGAGGGACAATTTTTGATATAAGCGGAGAAAATGTAATTCACAAAAAGAGGAGGTGAAACTGTTGGAGCTTCTCCAGGTACGCGTCGTACTCATGGCACTTGGAAGGAAATTTGAACGGCATAATTAAATAAGTTGAATTGGTACATGCATAACATTCTTAGCACTAATTATTATTTTTTTTAAGATAAATTTTTATACCATGTTAAGATTTGAACCTTGGATCTTCTTGAAATCGAGAGGACACTAATAACACCAAAAAGTAGTTAAGGTGGTATTTCTGCTCATAACTGATGGAAAATTTCAGTGTTAGCGCATTTAAGTCTCAATTCATATATTCTGCAATTAGGATTTAAAGTATGTATAATTTTACCACTACCATGAAAATATCATTTCTACATGTTTAATGAATACAATTTAAAGTCAGTATAATTCATTATCTTTCCCCTAACTACTATTGAATTTCTATCCATCTAGATTTTACCACCACCATAAAACTACTCAGAACCTAACCCCCCTTTCAGTGTAATAACCTTACAGACCAAAGTGACTCAATAGATTCGAGACAAAGATAATTTTTGTTGGTGAATCTCCAAGTATTTTGAGATCTTATTTTAAAAATAATTCTACTACTTTTTTATAAATAAAATTTATTATTAGTATTATTTATAACATAGACGGTGTAAAATTCTATTTTTTAAAATTATGACCGTCAAATTTTTAAATTTCTCCTAATTATATATTTTACATATGTAAAATTTGAATTCAATAATTCTTTAAATAAATTGGATATATTAACTGTTGTAGTTTGTTTGTTAATGTAACGCGGGGATGTTGTGTTGTCTGGAAGGTGTAGCCGCCTGTCGGTATGGGAGGCAGGTGAAGTTCCATGCGAGTGCGGTGGGGAAGTAGTTGTAGCCTTTCTGGCCTCTTGGAAGGGCAGGGGTCAGCTTTAGATCTCCACGTTAGTTCCCCGAGGGTAGCTAGTTGGCCTTTGGGTGCCGTCAATTCTTTTGACTCCTACCGTCGTTGGGACCCCAAATAATTTGGCAGACAAGTTGCCCTTTCTCATTTTTATGTCTTCGGACAACTTATGGGCGTGATCGTTGTCTCCGTAATCAATCTAAAATTTTAACAGAATAAGTAAACAAAAACTTTATATTTATAAACAATATAGGAATTTTTATATTTTATCGAGAGCCTTAAGGTAGATCTTCTATATTTATAAAATAAATTTTATTGGTCTGAAATTTGCATTAACTTCACACAGTCTTTCGTGTTTTCAAATAGGGGTCGTGAAATGCAACAAGTCATAGGTCTTGTTAGAACAATTATCTATCATATTATATAGGAACTTCCACATCCTAGATGAATCTTTCAACACTTATAAACTATTCTAATATATCCGTCACTTTTCATATGAGATTTTCTCCAACAAAATAGTATACCTCACTAGCAATTAGCAATGTGATAATATGAGGAGTTTAACTTTATTAATGTGTTCAATTTATATATGTACGTTCAAACAATTTGGAACGATCACATTAGATGAGCTATCCCATGCAAGAGTAGTACTTACTATAGGACACGAAAGCCAAGAAACCGGATCCGGTGATGATCATGCATGTGGATCAATCGCATTAAACATACTAGTAGCAGCGGTAGACGATGGAAGATGATGGGAATTTCCATGATCATAGATGGTACAAACTATAAAGTGATGTCAACGCAAGGTGGATAGGATAGTAATGAATCCTGTCTTATTTTTTAAGGGTTGGTGGGTCAATTCTCACCCTTTGTAAAAATGGCAAAACTTTAATTATGAGAGGAACAAAACTCAATGTCGTCTAGACCCCGAAATTTAGAATAGCCCGCCTAAATTATCGTGACAAAAAAAAATTGATGCCAATAACAAACAGGAAACTCCCGTCTCAAAACTCTCTTGAAATCCCAGTTGGGAATTTTATCAAACAACTTATACGCTTCCTAGACAATTCCTCGCAGTCGAGCCCGAAGCCAAATCCAACCTTCAGAATTCTGGCCAATTTTCAGCTTAACCAACGACTAATCCGAACTGGGTCCTTGACGAATCACGAGAAAAAGTACACGCCAGTTCAAAGCTTGAGCCTTTTCCACCCAATCAGAAGAAATGCAAGTACTTCGCCTGCTTTCGGTCGTTGGTGGAGAAGATGCAATTGAATCCGTCATTAAACTCGAGACGCCGTTGAAGGCAGACCCACGCGTTTGGGTGGTGTGCCGAGGAAGGGAAGGCGGGAACGGTTTATTAGTGTCTATCATTATCTTCACACAATTATTCATCAAAATAATTATTCGTACATATTATTATCTTCACACAATTACTTATTGATAAAGTTAAAATTTGTATAAATTTCGACAATCCTAATTATTAAGAGAGTTTTTTTATGTCTCATTTACTTCATTGAGACGTTAAATCTTTTGTTATTGGCTACTAATTACTACAAAGTTTATTCGTAAGTCGTGGATACACACCATCTCTGATCAATTTACTAATCTTAATTGTCTCCACCTGGACCCTATGCGTCAACCCCATTGAGACCGACAAGGTTTGTCAGATAGTTTTTGTCTGTGCATGCATTAGCGTACCTCCGCCGGTGAGGCCGCAAGAGTCCTTGATCCACCTTGTTATATTAATTAGACCGACTAATATAAATCTAAAATAAGCTAACTATTTGATCGTGTTGACAAAATTTTAACTATTTGATCTCGGCGCCGGCTAGCAGGTGCTAAGAATATCTTTCTTTGTTGACTATACTAATTGCGGGTCCGAACCGCTATATCCTAACAATGTGCCACCTTTCAATAGCTGATGATTCATAAACTCTGTCAACTCTCCGCTATAGTTTCTTAGATTCAAGTTTTACGAATATAAAAAATCCTATTTAGAAAACAGTCCTTTGAAATAGTACCGGACGGTACTCGACTATGATACAAAGATTAAAAAAAAATGTCAACTCTCACCAAACATAATACAATACCAGCTAACCACCTTGCCCCTACCAGATTGATCCAAACTCCACAACCCAGCATGGATTCATCATTTGTCATGATCTCAAAACACCATGTCTTTCCAAAGAATCACCATCTGCTCATCCTTGTCCTGGTCGCAAACTTGTACTTGTTGCAGGCTGATGCTCTAGGGAACGAGACAGACAAAATATCCTTACTTAAGTTCAAAGAAGCAATGACCAATGACCCAAATGGAATCTTCAACTCATGGAATGATTCCATCCACTTCTGTGATTGGTGCGGAATCACCTGCGGACGCAGACACCAGAGGGTCACCTCCATAAAATTCAAGGGTCAAGGCCTGGTTGGGACCATCTCGCCTTACATTGGAAACCTGACGTTTCTCAGGTTGATTTACCTCAGGAATAACTCCATATCCGGCCGAATCCCCCCCGAGATTGGCAACCTTCCGCGGCTGCAGTACCTCAGGCTCACCAACAACTCGTTGGAGGGCGAAATCCCTGCCAACTTGTCACGGTGCTCGCAGCTGAAGTGGATCGAGTTGGGTGGAAACAACTTGTCAGGAAGCATCCCAATTGAGCTTGGCAACTCGCCTGCCAAGATAGAAGTGATTGAGCTTATTTCGAACAGCTTGGCAGGTCGAATCCCACCTTCCCTTGGCAATCTTTCGTTACTTTACTTCTTCTCTACCACGAATAACTATTTGGTTGGAAGCATTCCGGAGGAGCTTGGTCGGTTAAGAAACCTGACATACTTGTATATTGGAGTCAATCAGTTATCAGGAGCAATCCCGCGATCCTTTCTCAATGTCACGTCGATCAGACATTTTTTCGTAGAGGCGAACCAGATTGAGGGTAGCTTACCGGACAACATAGGACTCACTCTTCCTAAATTGCAGTACTTTATGGTTGGAACGAATCAAATGTCTGGCAAGATCCCGAGTACATTTTCGAATGCGTCCGAGCTAGTACTGATCGGACTTGATACGAACAGATTTCATGGGCTGGTACCGACTGATCTTGGACGAATTGGAAGTCTTCAGCAGCTACTTCTCAGCAACAACAATTTAGGAAGCAATTCAACACAAGACTTGGCATTTTTAACATCATTGCTCAACTGCAGCAAACTAGACATCCTGGATCTTAGTTCCAACCAGTTTGGAGGTGTATTGCCTAGCTCCATCGGTAATTTGTCAGTCGGGATGAGCAAGTTGTATCTCGGCCAAAATTACTTTACCGGGGGTCTCCCTGCATCATTGAGCAATCTTGTCAACTTGGTCTTGTTAAGCATGGAGCAAAACCTGTTCTCTGGTGTTATACACACTTCATTTGGCGATTTCGAGAAGCTGCAAGTGTTGAGCCTGGCCGGTAACGAGTTATCCGGCCAGATTCCGTCCACGATAGGCAACAATACGCGATTGCTTCAGCTCTACCTACAGCAGAACAGGTTTGAAGGAAGCATTCCTGCAAGCTTAGGAAATTGCGGAAATCTGCTTCGGTTGGACCTCTCATTAAACAGCTTTAGTGGAGCTATACCGGGAGAAGTTCTGAGCCTTTCTTCTTTATCACAGGTCCTGAACTTGTCGTATAATTCTCTCCAGTCCTTACCAGCTCAAGTCGGGAAGCTGACGAGCATCAGCGCGATAGACATATCAGAAAACAATATATCTGGTGAAATTCCTGAAGCAATTGGAGATTGCACAAGCCTAGAGTTTCTTTATATGGAGGGGAACTACTTCAACGGAGAGATCCCTTCACAAATGTCTTCCTTACGAGGACTTCTGTATCTTGATCTTTCGCGCAACAATCTGACAGGAGAGATCCCGGAGTATATGCAGAATCTGACGGCGTTGCAGTCCTTGAATCTTTCTTTTAATGATCTTCAGGGCGAAGTGCCGACGGGTGGAGTCTTCGGCAATGCAAGTAGGGTGTCAGTGGTTGGCAATGCTGAAGTTTGCGGCGGCATTGCAGATCTCCATCTGCAAAAATGCTCCACGAAAGCAACAAAGCGGAACATGTCCCGTGCTCTCAAGCTGATAATAATAATCATTTGTGTTCTTCTATTTGTCTTTCTATTGATAGGAATATCAGCAGTCTTTTGGTTGAAAAGGTCAAAGAAGGTGCCAGCCTCCGAGGCACAGACTGATGTTGCGGACCACCATTTGAGGATATCTTACAGAGATCTTTATCAGGCTACCGACGGATTCTCATCGAGGAACTTAGTCGGATCCGGAAGCTTTGGCTCTGTTTACAAAGGTTATCTTGATCAAATCAAAAAATCGGTAGCTGTCAAGGTCCTCAACCTCCAGCAAACTGGAGCTGCCAAGAGCTTCATGGCTGAAACCTATGCACTGAGGAACATCCGCCATCGCAATCTCGTTAAGGTCATAACAAGTTGCACCAGCTTGGATTCTCAGGGAAATGAATTCATGGCTCTAGTATACGAGTTCATGGAAAATCTGAGCCTGGAAAAGTGGTTATACCCCGAAATTGACAGTGAGATGGGATCTAAACATTTAGGCCTTCTTCAGAGGCTCAACATAGCAATTGATGTTGCATCTGCCCTGCATTATCTACACGACCTCAACGAAGATACCATTGTTCATCGTGACTTGAAGCCGAGCAATGTACTACTTGATGGCGATATGGTTGCTCATGTCGGCGATTTCGGTCTTGCAAGGCTCCTCTCAACTGCAGATCGAAGTGAAACTAGCACAATTGGAATAAAGGGTACTATTGGTTATGCTGCTCCAGGTAACAATTTCACAATTTTCCCTCTCCAACTCCCGAGTCGAATTTTCACATGTAACAATTGATGATCACTTCTGATGAATGCAGAATATGGAATGGGATGGAGAGCATCAGTAGAAGGAGACGTTTACAGCTACGGGATCCTCGTGTTGGAGATGTTCACAGGGAAGAGGCCAACAGATGAAATATCTGCAGATGGTTCAAGTCTCCATGACCATGTGAAGGCAGCAATACCAAAGAGACTGATGCAACTAGTTGATCCTTCCCTTCTCCCAAAGACAGCACCTACAGAAGAAGTTGACAGTAGAAATGAAATTAAGGTTGACATCAAAGCCAATGAGCAAGATTGCTTACGATCCCTACTTGAACTCGGAGTGGCGTGTTCGGCCGAATCATCGAAGGAAAGAATGAAGACGGTCGATGTCGTTAGAGAACTGAACAAGATCAAGAGATCTTTCCTCCGTGTTTAGGTCCTGTAATCCGCCTTTGAACCAGAGGACATTGATCTGCAGCATATCACATATTTTTTGCTCTATTTTTGTTGCCTGATAAAAAACCAAGTTCACAACTTCCAATTCTAAGGGAACTAGACCCACAACAAAGTATTAAAGCTCAAAAGATATATACTAGATGTTGGGTCAAGGAAAAAGTGAGAAATTCACCAAACGAGAGATTCGCGAACATATGACTTGGAGGAGGATGGTTCTGGGGTTTGACTTGGAGGAGGAAAAACTGAAAGAAATAGAGGACCTTATACGGCTGGCTAACATTAAGCAGACAGGAGAAGATACTCTAATTTGGAAATTAGATGCATCTGGAATCTTAACACTCAATTACGGATCAATTTATTTCTCCTACGTCTTGAATAAGCAAAGCCATGGGGTGGTTTTAATCCTTTACAAAGTGGCTTGTTTTCTCTATGGATGGCTCTTCAAAACAAGATCAAGACTAGAGGCAATCTATTCAGGATTGGTGTGATCACCAGAGATGAGTCGATGTGTGTGTGGTGCAACAGTGTGTTATGGAAACAGCTGATCATCTGTTCCTTAACTGTGAATTTGCCTACTTGGTTTCGAATTCATTTATGAGACAGAGTGGGGATGAACAGAGGTAAAATCAGAAGTGTGTTTGATTACTGGATGGGGTTTGTTAGTGGAAGGAAAAGGGACAAGATTTGGTTCACTTTCTTTGCATCTATTCTATGGATCCACCGCAACCAGATTGTTTTCCAGGGAGGATAGATGGACCCTCAACTCCTAATTAATATAATTCTGCGGAGAGCGGCGGAATGGCTATGTTGGTCCGGTTGCTTTACTTCTTTCTATAGGCGCAGGACACCTTATTGGCTCTGAGAAACCTTATGGAATCTTGATGCGAAACTTACTCCTGGTGCTACTCTTACGTGGGGGAAAGACGTACCATAGGCGGAACATGAAAAGTGGCCAACAAGTAAGTTAGTTGCAAGATCTAATTAGGAGACTTTATTAGATAGTTATTTTTTCCTTTTCAGTTTAGTTCGTTTCCTTTTCGCATTAGTACTTCCTTTCCTTTTCGTATTAGTATTTCCTATTTACTTGTTAAGCGTTTGGCTATATAATGCTACGCTCTCCTGAGATTTTTCATCAATCAATCAATAAAGAAGTCTCTTGCATTACCTTTACTTTCATTGTGTTTTTCGTCCACGATCCAAGATGGGTCGAGGACGTCCGGGTTCGAAGCTTAAAGTTCCTCCCGGCCACGATTAGGAGTGAGCATTCGAATAATCCGAATCCAGATTTTTTATTATCCAAAATTGTAATTTCTCGATCCGAATCCGAAATTCAAAATTCAAAATTATTTCGGATACGGATAATCTGAATTTTAAAAACAAAACCACTGGTCACCCAATTTAACTGTCTTCAAACAATTCAAAATAATTCCATCCTCAAACAAAGACATCAAAAACTTGAAACAAAACAACAAAATAATTGTCTTAATTGTTAAGCATTTCCATCGAAATCTTCAGCCAAACAGTAGACAAACAGAAACAAGGAAACACAACATGATGAGTATATCAAGATTCTGAAGTGATGCCTAGCTTGAGGAGACAAGAATCGTAACATTATTCTCTCTAGTTCGTAAATCACATAAAGCACAGAGTAGTACTTGCTCGCAAATCACACCAGAGGCTGACAACAATACATATCATGTGAGACGTGGGCCTCGTGGTTGTGGAGTGACGACCAGAGGTCCGGAGCCGTCGTCGGCGAGCTGCGACTGAAGCTGTGGCAGCTTGGAATTTTTTAGGGTTTTAGGCAAAAAAAAATTTAGAAGGAAAGGGAAGGTATGGCTAGATGGGGCTGGGGAATGAGGTCAAGTAAGGTTAGGGCTTGGGAAATATTTTAGAGCTTATTACTAATTCGGCCCAGCCCAGACCTAAATCCTAAGTAAATGGGTTAAAAATTCGGATAATCCGATTTTATGTTTTTTCTATCTAAATTCGAAATAAAATTTACGGATAATCTGAATCCGAACATAAAATTATCTGAATTCGAATCTGAAAAAAATTGGATATCGGATTCGGATTTTTTTGCTCACCCCTAGCCACGACTATAACCTCCGCAGCCTTGAAGTCCATACCAATTTGGTATCAGAGCTCCGGCCAGCAGCAACCATATCCAACTTCGGCGACGATACGAGCAAGGGCATGCTGGCCCAGATCCCGAAGGGCATGCTGACCGATGACAACAACTGGAAGCTCGAGGAAACTACCCAGTAGCTCTGCCAAAAGTTCCCACAGGAAATCTCTGACCTAGGCCACCGACTTCAAACTCGAACATCCGACCAGAGGAAGGTATGAGTACCGAGGAAAACCTACCTCCTCCACCACCAATGGGAGCCACGACAGACACGACCTCTCATCAGGATTGGCACCAACAAGCCTCGCTGCATCCGACAAACTCCCAGGGTTCCACCTGGACCAACCTCCAGCAAATCAGCGAGGCACGGGACTGCCGCTAGCGACATAAGAGTACCGACTGGGCACCAACCAGGTCGCGCCTCGACAATCGCAGTTGTCCAGGTACCGTGCCAACAGAAACTCGCAAGGATATTTTGGGCAGGACCACGATTTTGCTCCTTTCGATGAATGAGGGGAAGATCAATATCGGGCGAGTGGCCACCCATGAGGCTACACTAGGTACCAAGCCATGAGGGACATCGGTAGAGAAGACTGGCAGCTGCCGTATCGGGCGAACAACAATTGCTCGCGGAAGAACGACGGGTACCAAAATAATTTTTTGGAAGAAGAAAGAGAAGATCGACATAGACCTCGAAACCCAAATACGGAATCGTTTTGCTCAGGAGGCGGGTATTGCAAACTATAATTTCTGACTTACGATGGCAAGGATGATCCTCTAGCATGGATTAACTAATGCGAACAATTCTTTCGAGGATAAAGCATACCGGATGGTCAAAAGTCTGGCTGGCTTCGTACCATCTGAGTGGAATAGCACAACAATGGTTCCACCAGCTAGAATGCGACTCGGGAACCCCTATATGGAAAGAGTTCGTCGACTTATGTCACCAGTTTTTTGGACCACTAACCCGAAGTAACTTGTTCGGTGAACTCACCAAACTAACTTTTCCAGGGACAGTGGAGCTATACTAAGAGCAATTTCTCGCACTAATTTGTCGGGTGGATCTCTGATGAACTAGAAAAATGCACATTTTAACATGTCATTTTAGGGTCATTTAGACCCATTTTTGTGTCTTTATCGTTCGAGTCTAGAGTCTTTTACGCCATTTTTAGGTTCGTTACCTTGAATGGCTTAACTTGTCGTGTTTATGATCTTTTGGAGGTGTTTGGAGTTGTTCGGGACCATTCGGAGTGGACACGAAGGAAGGCTAGAGCTAAAGAGGCCAAAACGAGATTTTGGAGGCCGCCGGGTGGTGGAAATAATTCGCCGCTGGGCGGCAGATTTACTTGCCGGGTGGAGGATTCAGTAGGGTGCAACACTTAAATGGCCATAAATTCTTGCTCCGACATTGGATTGAGACGTGTGTGGTACCGTTGGAAAGCTAAGAAAAAGAACTACATTTTATCCTAAAATACTCGAAGTCCAATTCGAAGCGGAAGGTAGAGAAAAATGAGAATCTCTGCTGCACCTCAAACCAGAGAGGATGAGGGCGCCGAATGGTGCCAAAATCCGTCGAACAGCGAACGCAGACAGATCCACTGAAAAAAGGCCAAAAATGACCATTCTACCCATCCTGGCTCTTAGGGTTTTGTTGGGGGCCTATAAACACCTCTTGGCCTCTAAAACTCTTTGCCAATTCATTTGTATAATTTTGGCCACTTAGAATAGCCAACAATTCTCTCTCTCTCTCTCTCTCTCTAAGGAATGAAGCAAATGAGCATTGAAGAAGGAGGAGGAGCTAAGAGTTTTTGAAGACCCCATTGAGCTTTCTAAACTCTTTCTCTTTAGTTTAATGCTTGTGACAATGCTTATGTATATATTGATGCTGAGTTTGAGTTTGTTGATGTGTGAGTAGTTATTTGTGGGTCGGGTGCCCTTGTGCGCCCGTGTGGTTTGGTTTTAAGTGGGCTTTACCTTGAGAGCGTGTAGTAGGTGGAGTGTGTAATGCTTTGGTTTGGCAGACCTTGTGTTAGGATTCAAAGTCTAGAACCCTCTCCAGACTATAGGTACTTGTCAATAGATTCTAGCCTCGCTCGAAAGACTTAATTATCATGGGAAGAGCGGAAATACTACTCGTTAGACTAGTTATTCATGATGTGAGAACCTATATCTGTGACACCATAGGAAGGACACTAGTTGAAAATTAGGTGGTTCATTAATTAGTTAGGATTAGGAGGATAACTGGTGACTCGTACACTCTTGTGAGGTTGGCAACTCACTATGAGAATGAGTGTCCAAGGATTGGGCCGTTTGGAATCTAGACACTGACTTTGTGGTGTGATGGACTCAAAAGGTGAAGCACCATGCCTTAGGCTCACCTAGGCCCACCTGGTACTTAATAAGCCCATGAGAAACCAAGTCATGAAGGTGGCACTCGTGGTTACCTTGCCCACTACTTCTATTCTTGGCTACCTAAGTTTGTTTATAGTAGTGTAGGTTGTGAATATTCTCCCTCCCCTAATTAAACACAACAACCACTATTGTACAATTCGTCCGAAACTAACAAGTGAGCCGAATTAGTACTCTAGATCCCACTCCTCGTGGTTCGACATTTCCCTTACTATCTTTATTGCAACGGGGTAAAAAATCCCCTCGTCAATTGGCGCCACTGCCGGGGCATGCCATTTGACATAACCTGGGCTGACATTTGATATAACCTGGGCATGCCATTTGACATAACATGGACATGCCTTTTGACATAACCTGGACATGACTTTTGACATAACCTGGGCATGCCTTTTGACATAACATGTAATGGAGAATATCCACATACCTTATCAGACTTGATCACATTCATGGCGCCTGCTGTCATCCCTACAGTCACGCCCAAGGATCACGCTTCCTTGATCACCAAGATGTTACCTTATGTACACGGTTCTAGTTGATTCTGCTGTAAATGCATTACCATATATTAGCACCCACAGACCTGTATAAATGTATATCACAGTACACTCAATAATATCAAGGTAGAATATTCAATACTTTCATGGTATCAGAGCCTCAATAGCTCTAACAAGAAAATAGCCTACCTTTTTCACCAAAAATGGCTGCCAAGCCTGCTGCCAATCCCGTTGTCACCCCAACACAGCCCAACCAGGCACCACCACTGCCCAACCCGGCAGCCCACTTCACTCAGAAGCTGCAGGCGCATAACTACTTGCTATGGCGTACCCAGATGGAGCCCCTTCTTCGTGGGTATGCCCTATTCAATCATGTTGACGGCTCAACTATTCCTCCTCCTACAACAACCGGTGATCCACCCATGCCCAACCCAGCGTATCTCAACTGGCACCATGAGGACCAGCGTGTCCTGTCTTGGCTTAACTTTTTGGTGACCGACTCGGTCTTACCTCAGGTTGTCGGGTGCACCACCGCAAGAGAGGTCTGGGAGCACCTAGCCAAGGTCTATGGCTCCAGCTCCAAAGCTCAAGTCCGTCGCCTCAAGATGGAGTTCTATGCCCTCACAAAAGGAGCTGATTCAGTTGATGCATATCTCCAGCGTGCCAAGAGTCTGGTTGATCAATTGGCGGCTCTCGGTCAACCCCTACCGGAGGACGATGTTGTTGAGCGTGTCCTCAATGGTCTTGATGAGCCCTACCGACCATTTGCCCGATCAATTGAGGCTCGAGCTGAGCCTCTTCCCCTGGACGAATTGCATGGTCTTCTCATCAGCGAGGAGATTAACCTCCGTCGCTCAGCTGCTGTTTCCCCGACCTCACTCGTCCCTTCAGCAAACTATAGTGCTCGCAGCGGCAGTCGAGGTGGTCGTGGCTTCTGTGGCCGTGGTCGCTCCAACAGATGGACGGACTCCACTAGTCAGTCCAATACCAGCAACTATAATGGAGGACAGCGTGGAGGCCTAAATCGTGATTCCAGATCTGGCCCAAGGCGTGATGGATATGGTGGGCCGAACAACTATGACCAAGAAGTCCAATGTCACAACTGTGGTGGGCATGGACACAAGTCCAATGTTTGTCCCTCGGCCCGCAGACCCAATAATGGGCCCCGATCTGTGCAACCTCATGCGCATCATGCGACGTCTCCTCAGGGTTCCTCGTGGGTTCTCGACTCGGGTACCACACATCACATCACTTCGGATCTGACCAACCTACCCGTCCACTCCGAATACAACGGAACTGATGAAGTCACTTTTGGTAATGGCCAATCACTTCCCATATCTCATACGGGCTTCATGCAATTTCCTTTGTCTAATTCATCTGTGTCGTTATCAAATGTTCTATGTGTTCCGCATTCGTGCACTAATCTTATTTCCTTAAGTGCACTAACCCGTGACAAGAACATTTCGATTGAATTTGTTGGCAACTCTTTTTTTGTAAAGGATCAGGTTACGAAGCAGGTGATTCATCAAGGCCAGAGTAAGGATGGCCCCTATCCAATATCCAGTTCGATCCTCTCATCCAGTCCTAGAGTTCACTTCGTGTCGTCTGCTCCGTCTCTCCATGTGTGGCATCAACGACTAGGCCATGCCAATTTTGAAGCCGTGAAGACTGCACTTCGTTCGCAGTCGATCTCTTTTTCAAATAAACGGCAGTCTCATTTGTGTCATGGGTGTAGCGTTGGGAAAATACATAAATTACCCTTCACTACATCCACGTTTCAAGCGTCGGGTCCTTTAGACCTAATATGTAGTGACCTTTGGGGGCCATCCCCGGTCGCGTCTTTCGATGGCTATTCCTACTATGTCGTATTCTATGATCACTTTTCTAAGTATGTTTGGCTATACTTTCTGAAACGCAAGTCCGAATTACTCACCGTGTTTGTGCAATTTTGTACGCAGGTGGAAAAATACTTTGAACGCCCTATAAAAAGCTTCCAATCCGATTGGGGGGGAGAATACCAAGCCTTGACCAAATATCTAACCGACCATGGAATTACCCACCGCGTCTCATGCCCCTACACACCCGAACAAAATGGGTGTGCAGAACGTAAACACAGACACATCGTCGAAACCGGGCTAGCCATCCTACACCACACATCCATCCCGTTACGCTACTGGAGTCTCGTCTTCGACTCAGCCACCTACCTCATTAACCGCACACCCACACCCCTACTCCATAAAATATCGCCCTACCAGAAACTATTTGGGGTTGCACCATCCTTATCTGACCTGCGTATTATCGGTTGCTTATGTTATCCGTGGTTACGACCACTTGCAAAGAATAAATTGCAAGCACGTTGATGAAAGGGTTTTCGTAGTCATAAGGGTTTTCGTTGCCTTGACTTGTCTAGTTCGAAAATATATATTTCCCGTCATGTCCTCTTTGATGAAAGTGTCTTTCCCTTTACAGATTCGAAGTACAGTGGTGGTCGTGCTAACCTGAGTAACCCTCACGAGAACCCTGCGGAATCTGTCACCAGCCCATTTCTGTTTTTGGGCCCTCCAGCGCCTGGCCTGCCTCCACAAGGCTCACCATCTCCTGGTCCAACACCTTCTCAAGAAGAGCATCTACCTTCCAATGTACAGACTGCCGCTCACATAGCTCTGATGCCGACTTTACTTCCACCGGCGCCAAACCTGACACCGGCGACCGGACTGCCACCGACAACGAACCCGCCACCGGAGATCAGACCGCTACGGGTTTATACACGGCGTGCGCAACATGCACCAAACTCAAGCCCACCATCGACCATAGCCACCATCCCTCCTAGTGGCCAACTTATTGTAAGCAACACCCACCCTATGGTCACCCGGTCGAAGGCCAGTACGCAACCTCAAGCTCTCCAGGCGTTCGTCCCTGCTGTCCCTACTTGCTTCACTAAGGCCAATCAAAATCCCAGTTGGCGGGCTGTTATGGCTGATGAATTCGAGGCTCTCCTTCGCAATCAGACATGGACGCTTGTTCCCCGCCGCTCAGCCACCAATGTCCTCGGTAACAAATGGGTATATCGACTCAAACATAATACTGACGGTACGGTTGCTCGCTACAAAGCCAGGCTCATCGCAAAAGGCTTTTAGCAGCGGCCTGGCCTGGACTTTCACGACACCTACAGTCCTGTTGTCAAACCCGTGTCTGTCCGCCTAATCTTGTCGATTGCAATCACTTTGGAGTGGCCGATCCGTCAACTTGATGTGTCTAATGCTTTCTTGCATGGTCAGCTTTCAGAAGCAGTATACATGGAACAGCCACCTGGCTTCATCCATCCAGACTTTCCCGACCACGTTTGCAAGCTCCGCCGTTCATTATATGGGCTCAAACAAGCTCCGAGGGCCTGGTATCACTCTCTACGGGCTGCTCTATACACCTTCGGGTTTGCCGGGTCCAAAACTGACACATCACTAATCTATGCCAAGGTGCTCTTCGAATCTACGTTATGGTGTACGTAGATGATATTCTGGTGACCGGAAACAACCAAGCACACCTGACCCGGCTCGTCGGCTTCTTGCAAGTTCGGTTTGTAGTCAAGGACCTAGGTCCCTTATCTTACTTCCTCGGTGTTGAAGCACACCGCACAAGTCGTGGTCTTTTCTTGTCTCAGGCCAAATACATTCGTGATCTGCTTCAGAAGACAAAAATGGCTGAATGCAAATCCATCAATACCCCTGCTATCATTGACAAATCCTCTCAGTCCAAAGAGACTAATTGCGATTCCACTCTATACCGCCAAGTTGTGGGAAGTCTTCAGTATCTCGGAATTACTAGACCTGAGGTTGCTTTCGCAGTTGGTCGTGTATCTCAAATGATGCATACACCGCGCCTCTCTGATTGGGTGGCAGTGAAGCGGATACTCCGCTATCTACAAGGAACCAAAGACTATGGCCTTTATCTGACGAAATCTCACGCTCATAGTCTATCCGGGTATTGCGATGCCGACTGGGCAAGCTGCCCATTAGATAGACGCTCCACAACTGGCTACGGTGTGTACCTCGGATCAAACCTCATCTCCTGGATGTCCAAAAAACAAAGAGCGGTCTCTCGGTCGTCTACGGAGGCTGAATACCGTGCCCTCGCAACTGTCTCCTCTGAAATCATTTGGTTGCAATCGCTGTTAAGCGAAATCAGAATGCCGTGTGCCTCCCCTCCCACCATTTGGTGTGATAACCTCAGCGCGACATACATTACAGCAAATCCAGTTTTCCACGCCCGATCGAAGCACATTGAGATTGATTTCTACTTCGTCAGGGAACGTGTTGCGGCTGGGCAACTTCGAGTTCGCTACATCTCCACCCGTGATCAGATTACCGACATTCTAACAAAGCCACTTCATCGAACACGATTCTCTGAACTCTGGTCCAAGCTGACGGTGGCTCCCCATCCGCTTGCGGGGGCGTAATGGAGAATATCCACATACCTTATCAGACTTGATCACATTCATGGCGCCTGCTGTCATCCCTACAGTCACGCCCAAGGATCACGCTTCCTTGATCACCAAGATGTTACCTTATGTACACGATTCTAGTTGATTCTGCTGTAAATGCATTACCATATATTAGCACCCACAGACCTGTATAAATGTATATCACAGTACACTCAATAATATCAAGGCAGAATATTCAATACTTTCAACATGGACATACCATTTGACATAACCTCAGCATGCCATTTGACATAACCTCTGCTTGTAACTCGGTCGACTAGTAATTTCAAACGTATTTTCGACACCCTTACTTCGAGTTCGGAGAAGTTATAAACTACAAAATTGTAGATATTTGTCTTAACTTCGAACCGCAAGTTCAATCACCTCAATTAGACTCCGGAGTAATAATTTTTGGCTCCCCAACCGAAATTAGTCGACCGCAACTCGGTCGACTCTTGACTTCAAATGAATTTTTGACATCCTTACACTCTGAATTTAAAGAAGTCATGAACTACAAAATTTTAGATATACATCTCAACTTTGCACAGCAGCAACTCAATCGGACTCCAGAGTAAAAATTTGTGGCTCCCAACCAAAATCAGTCAACCGTAACTCGATCGGCATTTGACTTCAAATGAATTTTCGACATCCTTACACTCCACTTCTGTACCCAATCCACGTCGTATTACGTCGTATTAATTGCCGGTCCCAATTGCTATATGCTAGCAATGTGCCACCTTTCAATATCTGAGCTCTGTCCACTCATGAGAGTTGTACAAGTCTTATGTTTAAGTCATACCAACGTCAAAGACCCACTCGAAAAAAACTTTCTTTTTAAAATAGGATCTGATAGTGTTCGACTCGAATCTGATACAACCATTAAAAAACTGTCAACTCTGACCAAACATTATACAACACCAGCCAACCACTTTGCCCCTATCACATTGATCCAAACTCCACAACCCAACATGGATTCATCATTTGTCATGATCTCAAAACACCATGTCTCTCCAAAGAATCTCCATCTGCTCATCCTTGTCCTGGTCGCAAACTTGTACTGGTTGCAGGCTGATGCTCTTGGGAACGAGACTGACAAAATAGCCTTACACAAGTTCAAGGGAGCAATAACCAATGACCCAAATGGAATCTTCAACTCATGGAATGGTTCCATCCACTTCTGTGAGTGGTACGGAATCACCTGCGGACGCAAACACCAGAGGGTCACCTCCATAAAATTCAAGGGTCAAGGGCTGGTTGGGACCATCTCACCCTACATCGGAAACCTGACGTTTCTCAGGTTGATTTACCTCAGGAATAACTCCATATCCGGCCGAATCCCCCCCGAGATCGGCAACCTTCCGCGGCTGCAGTTTCTCAGGCTCACCAACAACTCGTTGGAGGGCGAAATCCCTGCCAACTTGTCACGGTGCTCGCAGCTGAAGTGGATCGAGTTGGGAGGAAACAACTTGTCAGGAAGCATCCCAATTGAGCTTGGCAACTCGCCTGCCAAGATAGAAGTGATTGAGCTTGTTTCGAACAGCTTGGCAGGTCGGATCCCACCTTCCCTTGGCAATCTTTCGTTACTTTACTTCTTCTCTACCACGAATAACTATTTGGTTGGAAGCATCCCGGAGGAGCTTGGTCGGTTAAGAAACTTGACATACTTGTATCTTGGAGTCAATCAGTTATCAGGAACAATTCCGCAATCCCTTTTAAATGTCACATCCATCATGGAGTTCTTTGTAGTGGCAAACCAAATTGAGGGTAACTTACCGATCAACATAGGACTGACCCTTCCTAAATTGCGGTACTTTATGGTCGGAATGAATCAAATGTCTGGCAGGATCCCGAGTACATTTTCCAATGCGTCCGAGCTAGTACTGATCGGACTTGATAGGAACAGATTTCATGGGCTGGTACCGACTGATCTTGGAAGAATTGGAAGTCTTCAGCAGCTACTTCTCAGCAACAACAATTTAGGAAGCAGTTCAACACAAGACTCGGCATTTTTAACGTCATTGCTCAACTGCAGCAATCTAGACATCCTGGATCTTAGTTCCAACCAGTTTGGAGGTGTATTGCCAAGCTCCATCGGTAATTTGTCAGTCGGGATGAGCAAGTTGTATCTCGGCCAAAATTACTTTACCGGGGGTCTCCCTGCATCATTGAGTAATCTTGTCAACTTGGTCTTGTTAGGCATGGAGCAAAACCTGTTCTCTGGTGTTATACACACTTCATTTGGCGATTTCGAGAAGCTGCAAGTGTTGAGCCTGGCCGGTAACGAGTTATCCGGCCAGATTCCGTCCACGATAGGCAACAATACGCGATTGCTTCAGCTCTACCTACAGCAGAACAGGTTTGAAGGAAGCATTCCTGCAAGCTTAGGAAATTGCGGAAATCTGCTTCGGTTGGACCTCTCATTAAACAGCCTTAGTGGAGCTATACCGGGAGAAGTTCTGAGCCTTTCTTCTTTATCACAGGTCCTCAACTTGTCGTATAATTCTCTCCAGTCCTTACCAGCTCAAGTCGGGAAGCTGACGAGCATCAGCGCGATAGACATATCAGAAAACAATATATCTGGTGAAATTCCTGAAGCAATTGGAGATTGCACAAGCCTAGAGTATCTTTATATGGAGGGGAACTACTTCAACGGAGAGATCCCTTCACAAATGTCTTCCTTACGAGGACTTCTGTATCTTGATCTTTCGCGCAACAATCTGACAGGAGAGATCCCGGAGTATATGCAGAATCTGACGGCGTTGCAGTCCTTGAATCTTTCTTTTAATGATCTTCAGGGCGAAGTGCCGACGGGTGGAGTCTTCGGCAATGCAAGTAGGGTGTCAGTGGTTGGCAATGCTGAAGTTTGCGGCGGCATTGCAGATCTCCATCTGCAAAAATGCTCCACGAAAGCAACAAAGCGGAACATGTCCCGTGCTCTCAAGCTGATAATAATAATCATTTGTGTTCTTCTATTTGTCTTTCTATTGATAGGAATATCAGCAGTCTTTTGGTTGAAAAGGTCAAAGAAGGTGCCAGCCTCCGAGGCACAGACTGATGTTGCGGACCACCATTTGAGGATATCTTACAGAGATCTTTATCAGGCTACCGACGGATTCTCATCGAGGAACTTAGTCGGATCCGGAAGCTTTGGCTCTGTTTACAAAGGTTATCTTGATCAAATCAAAAAATCGGTAGCTGTCAAGGTCCTCAACCTCCAGCAAACTGGAGCTGCCAAGAGCTTCATGGCTGAAACCTATGCACTGAGGAACATCCGCCATCGCAATCTCGTTAAGGTCATAACAAGTTGCACCAGCTTGGATTCTCAGGGAAATGAATTCATGGCTCTAGTATACGAGTTCATGGAAAATCTGAGCCTGGAAAAGTGGTTATACCCCGAAATTGACAGTGAGATGGGATCTAAACATTTAGGCCTTCTTCAGAGGCTCAACATAGCAATTGATGTTGCATCTGCCCTGCATTATCTACACGACCTCAACGAAGATACCATTGTTCATCGTGACTTGAAGCCGAGCAATGTACTACTTGATGGCGATATGGTTGCTCATGTCGGCGATTTCGGTCTTGCAAGGCTCCTCTCAACTGCAGATCGAAGTGAAACTAGCACAATTGGAATAAAGGGTACTATTGGTTATGCTGCTCCAGGTAACAATTTCACAATTTTCCCTCTCCAACTCCCGAGTCGAATTTTCACATGTAACAATTGATGATCACTTCTGATGAATGCAGAATATGGAATGGGATGGAGAGCATCAGTAGAAGGAGACGTTTACAGCTACGGGATCCTCGTGTTGGAGATGTTCACAGGGAAGAGGCCAACAGATGAAATATCTGCAGATGGTTCAAGTCTCCATGACCATGTAAAGGCAGCAATACCAAAGAGACTGATGCAAGTAGTTGATCCTTCCCTTCTCCCAAAGACAGCACCAGAAAGAAACTACACATCAAGAGCAGCTACAGAAGAAGTTGACAGTAGAAATGAAATTGAGGTTGAGGTTGGAAGTTATTACACCAAGGAGAACCCTAATGACATCAAAGCCAATGAGCAGGATTGCTTAGTATCCCTACTTGAACTCGGAGTGGCGTGTTCGGTCGAATCGTCGAAGGAAAGGATGAAGATGGTTGATGCCGTTAGAGAATTGAACAAGATCAAGAGATCTTTCCTCCGTGTTTAGGTCTTATAATCCACCTTTGAACCGGAGGACATTAATCAGCATATCACACATATTTTTGCTCTATTTATTGCCTGATGAGCCAGTTAAACATGATATAAAACGAAGTTCATCCATCCCTATGACTAAGGGATCTCTTTCATCAATTAACTCCCAATTCGAAGGAACTAGACCCACAAAAAAGTATTAAAACTAGATGTAGGCTCAAAGCAAAACATAAGATTTAAACATCACAATGAGTCCATTGAACTGATATTCTCCGGTTCCACATGATCAAAGTGAGACTGCAGAAACCAAGGGGACAAGTACCGCCATTTCTACAGGTACCACAGTTAATGTAAGATAACTGCACATGTTTTGTGCATAAACATATGCCTTGAGTGTCGGAAAATCTAACAAAACCTAGAAAAGGTGAATGCATATTCTTAGAACTCATATGTTTGTCGTCGTTGGTTAGACAAGAGTGAAAGAGAATAGATCAAGATCATTGCTCTCTAATATGGGTGGCATCTCTGGTTAGAAACCGTGTCGAGGTGCTCATAAACCACATCCACATTGGGTGGATCACCAGCAAGATCAAAAGAGAATATATCAAGCGAGATCTTCTCCAAGCAAGTTGCATGTTTGAGTAACAATTCAATTGCATCTCTTTGAATTTTCCCTCCAGAATAGTGATCGACAATTACAGTCTTCAGGTGAGTAGAGAAACACAAAGGTATGCGATCAAATGTCCACTCCTCATCTCCATTTGAGGGTTCCAGCCGTATACCCTAATGACCATCCAAGAGAAAATAACATAAGCAAGTGGAGAATTCGTGGGTAATTGCAAAATCAGTTTCTAATGATTTACCTTCTCAAATTTAAGTGTCTTCAGACATGGTGATTTTTGAAGTAAGCTAAGCAAACCCCCAGTAGCAATATTAACATCACATGCCGTCAGTTCCAAACGATTCAGATGAGGAAACACAGGTATCTCAATGGTATACTGATCTTCTGCAATTGTAAGGGCCTAAACCAAGAAACAATCTGTTAGTGCATGCCACATATTTTCGTGCAAGAAAATGGCTGTAGATTTGACGTTTAACAGGATACACTAAAATGAGCATACCTCAATTATCCGATTGGATAGTATCAGGGTTCTCACATTGGAAACCCCACGAAGAAGCATATATACTCGCAGAGCTTCATCTGTCACGTCAGTGAAGAATCCTTGTCGGGTACTATTTAACTCAAGAGAAGCCTGTGTAAGTGCAGGCACATCCTCTAAGCAATACACATATCTGAAATTACCCATAAAAGAGAATTCCTCCAATCTTCTTCCAAAGATAATAAACAGGCTACGACGAGAATTGTTCGGATCATCATCCTTGCTAAGTATGTAATCCTTTATATGGAGTTCTTTCAGAGAAGGAGAGTACACACAGACATGGTTGACATCGCGCCAGATGCAATTTACGAACTGCAACTCCTCTAGGACCACGCAACTAGAGATTAGCTTATATGTTGAGTAAAAATCCGAAAAAACAACGTCCTCAAGATCCAAACTCCTGAGATTTGGAAAACACACACGAGAAGGAATAGCAACCGGAGAGCTCATATGCAACCGCAATGACTGTATTGATGCACAAGTAAACACACTAGATGGTAACATGAAAGGTATCTCTTCCAGCACATGTTCTAGTTGTAGAGACAACCTTTGAACTCCACGGCTTAACACACTATCCACCCATTTGCTAATCCTCCTTGAATCAGACATCACACCACAATGCAAATAGAATTCATGAATTGTTTTCGAGTCACGCTCCCCAACCAGCCTCTCCACAAAATCAATGAAACTAACCCTATTTCGGCCTTCGACTAGATGAATAACAGAGTGAGAGACCCAGAGATTCATCCATCGCTTGGACAGTAAGCTTGTTCTAACAACATCTTTGAATAGAAGATGGGACAGTATTTGCTCCAGCAGTGCATCAGGTAGATCACCAATCCTATCTCCAACTTTTTCCACTTCTCCAGTCCGCTTAACTTTACTCCTGTTGCTGCTGCACTTTTTCCTTTTCCTAGAAATAATTCACTCACATCACTCAATAACACCATACACAAATTAACAGCATATACAACCCTTTAAAAAAACTACTGGGGATGACTGAAGGGCGCGATAATCTTATTCTCCGAATAATCTGTCCAAATTCGACTACTGGGGATGCCTTGAAAAGATGAACCCAAACACGCAACAAAAATAACGAGAGCAACTACGAATTCTCGGATTATTATCGCACAATAATCTGTCCAAATTCAACTAAACAATGCCTTGCAAAGACGAACATAGAACCATAAATTCTCGAGGGACGATAAATTCTCGGAATATTCCCAAAAAAGGATAATAGTAAAAAAGCACAACACAAACCCTAAGAACTAACACTAGGGGCTGCACAGATAACTTGAGATAATAGAACTAAAAGCGGAAAACAAGAAAACAGCGAAAGATAGAAACAGGAAAACAAACCATCGGCGAAGGGAAGAGATAGAGATTCGGCGAAGTTATGGAGCGGAACTAACCGGGACGTCATCGCGAAGAGGAAGAGATGGGACCGAGCAGGTGCCAAGATTTTGGTTCAGGGGAAGCTTTTGGGAATTAGGGTTTGAAGAACTTTTACTTGCGCGGGAGTACGTCCCCGCCTTTTCTATTTGTAGGCCTCTTTGTTTAAGATATACTTACTCTTAATTACTTAACCAAATAATGGAATAAAGCTCATTTAATCCCTTCTACTATTACAAATGGAGTAATTAGAACCTCCTACTTAAAATTGGTCTGAATAATACTCTGTAGTTTATAAAATTGGTCAATTAAAATTCTAAAATCAACTTTTTGACATGTCACCAATCACGTGGCGTTATAAAGTTTTAATATAAAATAATTTAAAATAAATAAATATGATATAACATTTCTATAAAATTGAAAATATAAAAAATCTATTTTTAAAAAGTAAATACATTTTTGTATTAAGAGGACGAATCCGAGCTCAAGAATACACTCAGATCAGATGGGTGTTTTAAAAAAAAATCTGGTCAGGCCGCCCAGTTAGGTGCTTCCGGGTGACCCGGTTCGCCCGGATCATAAAAATTAGTATTTATTTTTTCCATCTAATCGGATTTAATTTAGAAACAAAACCTCAACTTCCACACTCGGAGCATGTACATCACTTTTGGATCACAACAAACTTATCTTTTTAACAATTCTCGATAATATATCAACGAAGTCGAACAAGAAAACTTGTATAATCATATTCTTGTACTTCTAGAAGTGTTTAATTCATGTTTGAAGACTTTGTTTGGATAAATTGTATGACAAAGTTGCTAAATATTTAAACTTATTTAGTATTTTATCATTTTTAATGATAGATTGAATTTATTAAACCTTATATTTAATAATATTAATATAAAATAAAAGTCTCAGTCCGATCGGCGGTCCGACCGGGTGAACCATCAATTTTAAGAATTTCGGGTCACCTTCCGGGTCGGTTTTAAAAACATTGGTGTTTTACAACCCAATCAAAAGGAAGAGTATTCAACCTACACTGTCTACAAACTCAATCAACCACAACATTTATCACAATTGCATCCACGCCGGACAGAGGAAAACCTTCACTCCAAGACGCGTCGTAGTTGAACTTTATAACACCCATTTCAGGAGCACGCCATGAAGTTTGCGGAACAACAAAATCAACAGCAGGTTGAAGTCTATTGACCTGAAGATATTCAAAGCATAAATCAGAAGTAAGATTAACAATCAAACATGAATAAAAAACCCTCAAATATATATTTATTTTTGGCATTCCAAATGCATAACGCGTGTACAAAGCCAATGAGATCAAATCCTTAGAGCGTGGGTTATGCATAAGAGAAAAAACATACTCACCACTTGCATATAGAAAGAAATAGGGAAATAAAAGTACTACAGTTAAGATAGCTAGACATCTAAGTAGCCCTAGCATGTGAGATTCAAATAATACATGAAAAATATATTCTTCTTCTAGCGAGCAAACATTACATAAGGCAGAGGAACATAAGTATCTTTTAAACAGATTAACAGCAACAAGAATCTCATTCCTAGCTAAGCGCCAAATAAAGTTTTTAACCTTTGGAGTAACTGGAATTTTCCAGAGTTTGGACCAAATTTTAGGGTCAAAAGAGGCATTACTAGGACGAGCAAGGTTAGCCTGAGTCAAAAGCATTTGTTGATTCTTAAGAATGTGATGCCCTCTCTTTACAGTATACTCACCATCCTTAGAGAATTGACAAACCATTCTATCAGGAGAGTTCCTTACACAGACTGGAACTTTAGCAAGCTCAGAGATCTCAATAATAAAGAAGAGAGCTTGCATAATATCTCATTTCCAAGATTTGGAATCCGCACAGATTAGGTCAGAGATAAACTCAACAGGTCTAGGGACAGAAGGAGAAGTAATCAGCCTGAAACCAACGAGAATAGGGATCCATGGATCACCCCAAATCTGAGTATTCAAACCATTTCCAAATCTACTGAGGAGGCCAGAAGAAATGGAGTTCATACCAGAAAGAAGACTATTCCAGATCCAGGCAGACCTAGAACCTTGACTAGCACACAACGTATTACCATTAGGGAAATAAATGCCTTTATAAATTATAGCACAACAAAGGGAATTAGGATTAGAGTAGAGCCTCCAAACCTGTTTGGCTAATAGTGCAATATTAAACATCCTAAGATCTTTAAAACTCAATCCCCCAAGATATTTAGGGGCACTAAATTTGTCCCAACTTAACCAATGGACCTTTCAAGTGTCAAAATTCCCAGACCACTGTAACCTGGCAATTAAACTGTTAATCATATCACAAAAGGTAGAGGGAAACAAAAGACATTGCATAGCATAACAAGGAATGGCAGCAATGACAGATTTAATCAGAATTTTTCTTCTAGGCATATAAAGCAAATTCTGCTTCCAACTTAAAGTTTTCTTCCTAATCCTTTCAAAAATAAAATCAGGAGCTTCTTTCTTTGATCTACCCCATAAGGAGGGTGTGATACCCCTTTAATGATATGTACTATCTAAAATGCCTTAAGTGATTTGATTGGTTCTATCCATACCAACAAGGTGGATCTTCAAGGTCAAACACGTTTAGCCAGGAGTAAGATCAGGATAGGTGACCTCTTGGGAAGTTTTTAGGATACGTGCGAGTGAGAACAAAGCACGCTAGAAAAGATCCGTGTTGGTCTGTGGAGATAGTCGATCGAATCACGAGGCGTTACATATGGTATCAGAGCAAATATGCTTCTAGGACTGTTCTGTATTCTGTCTGGCGCGACGAGGATGTCTCGTATTTAAGGAGGGATGAATATGATACCCCGTAAATGATATGTACTATCTGAAATACCTTAAGTGATTTGATTGGTACTATCCATACCAACAAGATGCATCTTCTTTTCTGGCACACATCTTGAGAGAATGCCAAGGTTAAACGCGTTAAGCCGAGAGTAGGATCAGGATGGATGACCTCTTGAGAAGTTTTTGGATTGTGTGCGAGTGAGGATAAATCACACTAGAAAAGACCTGTGTTCATCTGTGGAGACAGTCGGTTGGATCACGGGGCGTTACAGAGGGTAAGCCAAGGTCATAATTATAAATGACATTGCTGCCAACAATACTTTGATAGCCCAAATTTCATAAACTCTGTACAACTGAAAGAAAACCCACATCCAGAAAAGAATTTGTCACATGAAATTATCAATCCCCTAACAAAAAATCTTTCGAATTCAATTGCTCAAATTATAAGAAGTCCCCGCTGCCGACATGTTTAATTTCCCACGTCAAGTACACTTAATTAATCTGCGGGGGGAAGGACACAACCACCGCCATCTAGTTGTTATAGTCGGGCGAGGAGAAGGCGAAGGTGGGTCACTTTTAAAAATGGTGGGAAATGGAGGTTGAAGATGGTATTCTTGGATGAGACATGAGGAGAGAGAAAATGAGTTTTTATATTTTCAAATCTTATAGAAATATTATATCATATTTATTAATTTTAAATTATTTTATATTAAATTTTGTGCTAACATGTACGCTACGTGGATGGTGGCATGTCAAAAAGTTGGTCTTAGGGTTTTAGTTGACCAATTTTGTAAACTAAAAAGGTATTATCTAGACCTGTTTTAAGTACGAGATTCTCATTGCTATTTTTGTATTCTGGTGCTTTGAAAATGCAGGATTAACAAATAGTCGTTAGGAGCATTTTATGATCTTTTAAAAATTTATTAACTTAAATTTGAATTAATCAGTTTAATTAGTTAGATATCCTATATTATAAAGCAAAAATGTTTAACACAGTTTGTTTCATGAAAAAGAGAAAGAGAAAGAGAAAGAGAAAGAAACGAGGAAAGAATAATGAGATAAAAATAAAAATTTTAGTGAGTTATTTTAGATTCTATAAGAATTACGATATTTGTGTTTTATAAAAGTAATCAATTAACATATTTTTCATATCTCTATACTCAGTGGATGTTTTAAAGGATAAATTATCCTCAAGTTCCTAGGGTAAAGTCAAAAGGACAATTTGATTCTTGTTTATTCGAAACGTAAGTAGCCATCTTCGTAGTTTGGTTAAATTATACTCACGAGTCTCTCGTTGATGTCATCAAGTAATTTTCTTTATTTTTAGCAGATAAAATGTTCTTTATACCCTTAAATTAAAAAACATAAAAAATCAAACTCTTCCTCTTTACTACATGCATATTCGCCTTCAGATGAAGAACCTCTACCTTTCTCCACAAAGGTGACCTGATGAGATACGAATCGACCATTTGCTCCCTTGTAGCTTTTGATATAACTGGCAAAACTTGGCAAATGAGTTTCTCAAAGAGTGGCACATTCGTAATTTCAGAAGAGAAATAAGGAAAGGGACAGATTCAAAATTTTTCATAAATCATAAAATACCTAGTATCTCGTAGTTGTGAGAACCACTACATCCTCTAAGGATATGATGCAGATCGCACACCAATCTCAATCGCATCATCGATAACCCATTCTCGATGATCATTGATTGTGGCTCTTTAAGAACTACGTGTATAGTCATCTGAGATCTCACATTCTCAACGACAACACTAGTTCATAGGAACATAAACATGAATATATGCAAACAATCAAACATTATATTCATTTATGTAATGCCGAACATTATTAATACACAATAATAATATAACTGAATGTCATCAAGTATAATGTCCTTATATCGATTGTCTCTAGGACATCTCTACTAACAACATGTTCACCATAGATGGGGGAGCTGTGTCCTAGAAATCCTCTAAATAAACATGCATAGCTTGATCCACAATGGAGTAGAGTTTATAGCACTAGATAAAGCTGGGAAAGAAGTTAAATGGCTCAGAAACTTCCTATAGGATATTCCTTGTTGGAACAAGTATGTGCCTTCTGTATTGATACATTGTGATAGCATGTCAGCAATCGGGAGAGCACAAAGTACTATGTACAATGGTAAGTCTCGACACATCTATAGGAGACATAACATCGTTAGACAATTGATCTCTGGTGATATAATTACCATTAATTATGTGAAGTCCAAGGACAACATAGCTGATCCTTTGACGAAAGACATCAACAGAGATTAAATGTATAATGCAATAAGGCGAATGGGATTAAAACTCACGCATTAAAAATGTTCATAGCAGTAACTCAACCATGGTGAGTAGAGATCCACAAACTTGGTTCAATGAGACAACTAAGTTATGGATGGTTAAAATGATTACTTGAAACCCATCCCATTCTCAGAAGCTGCCCAAGTACGAACCTGCAGAGGTGTGGTTAGGTTAAGCATCTATGCTTTTAATGATTCCTATACTAGATAAAGGTAGAGTATGGCAGGATACTCTTGATAGGAGATCACCAATATAAGTGTGAAGTGAGGCCGCTTCAAATGGAACAAATACTTATGGATCCAACATACGGTCCATGGTCAAAACGGATTAAACGTGAGAACCAAAAGATATTAGAGTTAACATTGTGTAAATGTTATTGTCTTGGTTTACATAAAAAAGCTGACCAGTTCAAGACATTGCGTTCACTGAGCAGCAAGTAAATCTGATAACATCTTACTAGAGAAGGTTCAAAGCCGTAAGCTACCTATCTCGATGCAATGATAACTCGTCAAAACTTTTCTTAAAAGTGTCAGCATGCATTAATCATCATTCATGTGGGAGATTGTTGGAATTGAATGAAAATTCAATGCAAAGGCCTAAGGTGGAAGGCCCAAGATGGGAATGGAAAAGTGCATTACTACATCAAAATTGCAACAAAGTTTTCCAAGTATATAAGGAGATGCTCCTTGTTAGCTAGAAACTAAGTTGACCACCTGGAAAGGCAACTCGGATATGCTACGAGGATGGTGCGTAGCACACGCACGTGCGTGTGCGCATGGCACATTGGACGTAGGTGCACATCGTCACGAGGAGCCGGAGTAGCTTTGAAGTTTTGCCAAAATCCAAAGACCACTCGTACACCTTCGGGGACCTGCGTAGGGACACGAGGAGGTGCGAAAGGCTGGACAATTCTGGAAGACTCCAGAATACTCAGACGCGAAGAGGTACAAAGAGATGACCTATCTAGAGAACCCACCGAAGGGACACAAGCAGAATGCCTACCCGAAAGGGTACCACGGACTGGCAGTCTATGTGCTGGCCAAAGAGATGCGAAAAATAACCTGCCTGTTATCCGAAAAGATGTGTCTCCTCGGATGTGCAGGCTGCCACACTCGTGTCCCCTCGGATTGCATGCCTCCCTCCTATCCAATGCCTATAAAAAGGCTTCTCCCCTTCATTTGGAACTCACCCCACTACAACTTGCATATGCATTAATTAGCAATTGTAGGATCTCTCTCTCTCTCTCAAAAAAGTTCAGAGTATCCAAAGGTTCGCCAAGGCTTCGAGAGTCGTTGTGCGACTATCTTAAAGTGCGAAGTCGTTGTATCTTGGGGATGATTGTCGTAGCCTGTAAGCACTGAATACAGGGCAATCTCATCTTACAGAGAAAGAGTAAAACTCTTGCCTCGACTTAGATCCTAATCAAGTACACCAGCATCTGGCTAAATAACAGTAAAAAGTTTACTTGCCAAAGGAAAGCGGGAGGAGAAATAAAAGGGCAAAATTAATAGATTTTTTAAGTTAAATCACATATATACTGGATCGACATAGTAGTTTAAAAATAGGATAAATTATCTTCAAGTTCTTGAGATATAGTCGAATAGATGATTTGGTCCCTGTACTTCCAAAATTCATGTAGTCGTCCTTGTAGTTTGGTTAAATTATACTCTCGGGTCCCTCGCTGATATATACGGCCTATTTTAGCTTTTTGTCATGAGAAATGACCTCTATTACCCTTAAAAAATTCAATCATCATCATTTTCATAACTCCCCAACTCTATCATCATCGGTTGGCTCCCCCGTTGACCAGACCATCGTCGGAGCTCAAATTAGATTTGACAGACCTTATCTCGCTCTCCGTCATCGTCATCGCCGGAGACTCCTCGACTGTTTTCCCAGTGCATCTGCCTCACGCCACGATAGAGCTTAGTAGTTTCAGGGCCGACCTGGTTGTAGAAATGGTACCCACCATTTTTAAGCTTCAGGGAAGTGGGACTGAGTGCAGCCGCTAGCGTGGTGGCACCAATTGTGTTTTGGTCAAAGAAGAAAGTCGAAGGGGCCTTCAAGCTCTACAGATGCTTACATTTGGTCCCCGGATCAAGCTACGAGCTTCTCTAGTAGGAACCTTTACATGTGACTCTTTAATGGCTTCTCTATTGCAACCATAATTTTTTTTCAAGACTGGTTTTACAAGGCTGGTCCCATACAAGGTAGCATGCTTTATGTGGTCTGCACTCCAAAGACGAATTAAAACAAGGGACAATTTGCAATGCATCAGCCTTCTAAATCAAAATAATTTGTATTGCATGTTTTGTCATGGTGAGGAAGAATCTTCGAAATATCTTTTCATCCATTGCAGCTTCTCCGGCAAGCTTTGGTCTCACTTTGTCAATGCGCTTGGCCTGAGTTTTGTCATGGTGAGGAAGAATTCAGTTGAAAGCTTCACCACATGTACTATCCTACTCAAATATGATGATGCATCTACAGAGTAATCTCATATTAGGTTAAATCTCTGGAAAGAGCCCAATGCTTCTTAGCTTCTTAGTTCTCAGTATCTTGTTTCACATTCCCTTGCTTCCTTTACGTAATGCTATTTTACTTTCCAATTGGGAAAACTTCACGTTGGTACCTTGTAGTTTGGCCGATTGACACTTACAACCCTGTGGTAAAAAATTCTTAAACAGGTCCCCGAGGTTTCAAAAGGGTAGTCGTTTAGATGCGTTCAAACTGGGCAAAAATTGTAACACGATGTAGCTGAGTTGTCGTGATGAATAATTTTCAAAAAAATCCCAAATAATTTATAATTTTTTCAAAAGGACAGTCGTTTTAAAACCTCTGGGACCCTTTTAAGAAATTTTTTACCACAGGTTTGTAAGTGTCAATTGGCCAAACCACAGGGTGCTAAAGTAAAGTTTTCCCTTCCCAATTCTTTATCCAATCAAAGCTCTGAAGGTGAGATAAATCAGAAGACGAACCAGTAAAAAGCCCAGTAAAGGCCCAACAACTTTACATAGATGTATGAGGTAATTTAATTGGCAGAGGCGAGGCAGCTTAAGCAAAAATTCATAGCCTTCCAAGGCTACTGTCAATTAGGCACCTCAAAGACCATTGAAAATTGCGAAGGAGTTAATAATTTTATCGAATCTCTTAATTAAAATAGAACTGACTCTATTGTCAGTAAATTTTTAATATTTGTTAATCCTTTGTTATCAAAGATAACAACTAGTTTGCTCCCTTAAGTTGTAACAAATTCCCAGCAACTCCAAGTTCATCAAAACGCATCGTTTAACCGTCGAGGAAAGCAAGCAGGTGCAGCCTTGCAGGTGCTTTTTTTTTTCCTTTCCCCTTGGCCCCCCCAACCATCTCTTTCTCTTTCTAAAATTAACAAATGGGAAAATAAAAATTCTGGCAACGAAGACAAAGATCATAATTTTAGCATCCCATTTAGCTACCACATGCAAAAACCAATCAAAGTAATTTCAATCCCACCTTAGATCTCTGTCTTAACTCGAAACCCCATCTATTTGCTCTACCTTATCTCGCTCATCCACTTCCACTAATTTTCGACATTTTTTAAAGGATAAACCCTTGAACTTGATTTCAGCTTGCTCTTGAATTTTCTCTTCATTGTCTGTCTATGTGGGTTTTTGTTTTTGTGTAGGAAAGTTTGTCACTTTACTTGAATTTTAGTTGTCTGCTTCTATTGGGTTTTTGTTTTTGTGTAAGAAAGTTTGTCGCTTTACTTGAATTTTAGTTGTCTGCTTCTATTGGGTTTCATCGTGTTTTTATTGTTTCTGATGAGGTTTCTTGGTCACTCGAGTTTGATTAAGAGAACCATCCGTTGTGGTTCTTGAAAGGAATGCTCTTTTCGTTATTTGTTAGTTAATAACCAGAATGAGGCATTTGTGTTGTATCCACCTGTCGAATGTAGCTCATGCTGTTTATGTGAGATGATGGAGAATCAATTATCTCCATTGCTTCCGGGATTGCGATATGCAAAGAGGTTGTGCTCACTCTTCATCCTGTCAATGGCATCTTGTGTTTTTCTTCAGAACGATGTAGATTAACCATTCCATGTTCTTGTTTCTTGCTTGCGGAACTGCTAAAGATGCACTTCGACAAGTTTGTTTTAGACAGACAAGGTGCTCAGGGAAAGAAGTTTATGGTTGATTGGGATAGTCAGGAAGTGGGTCTTAACATGATCAACTTTGACGAGTCCACAATGCCGGTGCCTGTTTGCTCCTGCACCGGCGTGCCTCGGCAATGCTACAAGTGGGGAAGCAGAGGGTGGCAGTCATCCTGTTGTACCGCCATCATATCATGTTATCCGCTTCCACAAATGGCTAACAAGCGGCACGCTCGAGTTGGTGGCCGCAAGATGAGTGGGAGTGTGTTCAAAAGTTGCTCAGTCGGGTAGCTGCAGAGAGCCATGACATCTCGGAAGCATTCGATCTAAAGGACTATTGATCCCGGCACGGAACAAACCGTTACATCGCCATAAAATAGGTCCCTGTCTCCCCCTCCTGTTAGGCCAGAGAGTTTTTCGGGTAGCAAATGTAGTATCTTTTGGCTCTTGTGAACACTACATCAGGCTGCAGTATCTTGGATTAATTTGTTTCCACCACGGACTAGAGGGAATTATGTAAACTACCCATGACTTGTGTATACAAGCCTTCCTCGCTCAGCTCTATCTCCTCGCACACAAGTTTATCTCTTTCACTTTCACCCGAAAAATAGCGACCAACTTGGACAACTAGCAAGCACATGAACCTGTCCAAGGTCATCACCATCCGGGAATTTCCTGCGTAAACCGCTACTCGAGAATAGCGCATGGCCGCTGTCCTCTGGCCTCCCGAGGACCCGAAGAAGAAGCATTGGCGTCTGGAAATGGAGAGGAGAGCTCATTGTGAAGGAAGCATCTCGGGAGTTGAAGGACACTTGAGGCTTGGTACCTGCTGCTGAACTGCTGCTGCCTCTGGATACGTATCATTTCCTTTTAGACAATCACATTATTGTCCAAGTTCTTAAAGCTCATGGTGTCATCGTATTTGTTTGAAACCGAATCCCGATCGGACAATCTGAAGAACCGTATTCTTGAGCGGACAGTGAGACTGCAGAGGATAAAGAGTACGCGTTGGATGTTAACGTGGAGAGGGTGGAGGACGTGGTCACTCACAAGCGGCTCTTGTAATTGGCCCTGCTTTCCAAGTTTGTCTCGTGCCCTTCCCTTTTTCTTTTAAATTGTTGTTGGTTAGATTTTGACTTCGGATCAATGGACAGGCCTTTTTCTTCTTTCCTCGTCTTCTTTTAGATTCCACTTTATCGTACGTAATGTATGTGCTGGTATAGAGTGGTTGTCCATGGAATTAATTGAGTTCTGATTGTTGCGGGCGTGCAGCTCGTGTACGAGATTCCTTCCAAGGACCAAATTTCCCGACCTCGGTTGGTAATAACTTGGCTTTTCCCTTTCTAATGGTGTAGTAGTCTTTGGGCCTATAGTCCAAGTAAATTGTGTGTTTTTCTTTATGACATTACCAATATCTCGCTACTACTACTTTATTGATTATTCTTGCTTGTTGCTTTATTGACATTTTATCAATATCTCGCTACTACTTCTTGTGGTTCCACTGTTAACCTACCTGTCTCCATTCCCAGAGGCTACAATTCAAGCTTTACTGTTGATCCCGTCCATTAGATGGACGGACTCCTTTGGTCTCTGAATGATGTTGTACGTTTCAATACAGCACAGTATTTTGAACTCCTTTCCACGAGAGGACGTTTCCATGTATTAATCTTGGAGGAGTCCACTTTCCTTTGGGCTTACCTTGGAGTACGGTTGATCTTTGAAGCCCTTTTTAATAATCTTGGGATTTGAAGCTGTGTGCCCATATTGACCATTGCTTAGATATCGTGGCTATGGTATGATAGACAAGAGTTTGAGAATTGTTAACCAACATGTATTGATCTCCTCTGTGTTTGTTCTCAGCTTATGGGAAGCAAAACAAAAACATTTGTTGTTTTGGAGTTCATTACCGGAGGCGAACTTTTTGATAAAATATTTCAAATTAAAAATTAAAAAAATCTGGTCAGGCCAGCGGTCTAGCCAGTCGGACCAATTAACCCGGAAGTCAGACTAGAATTGGGGTCACCCTTCCGGTATTACTGTACAAACTTTGATATGGATGGACACCATCATCATATTGTTTACCAAAAACGTGTCATATCTCTACAAGGGGACAATTTGTTTTCTTTCCGTCTGGCTTGATGATGATGGTGGTGGTGTCCATCCACATCAAAGTTTGTACAGTAATACAGATATAAATATTTAAAATAATAATTCATGGGTTCTATATTTTAAGAAAGTTGTTTTACGTTCAATTTTTTTATTTTTTATTATGGGTTATTACCATTTTAGAAAAGTGGTGTTATGGAATTCTTCTGATATTCATTTCAATCGATAAATATTTAGGTTTGAAAGGTAAATTTATTGCTCAAACTCCAAAGTTCACATGTACAAAATACATTCGCTCGTTATTAATGATATTGACATGATTATTGTTTGTACATTATTCTTGTGATTTAGGTAGAGTGGGATTAGGGAAACAAAATGAATAAAAGGAAAGAATATATATTATGTTCCTCATTTGAATAAATTTAGAGGCGAGAGTTGTAGTTGAATTTGATTTTCCAATATAGGGTTACGACCTTTTATGGCATTGCGTGATTGCCAAGAAAGCTGCATAGGTTACTGCTCGCTCAACCCTACCTACCCTTATATAAATTTGACTCAAAACTCTTTTGCCCCGGCACGTTTTGAACGAGACGTGCGGCTGCAATCTCAGTGAAGCATGGGGTGGTTCGGGTTGGCTGGTGCGAGTGCAGCGAGGGTGGCTATGAAGAGGAGTTATGTGGCGAGGCATTGCCAAGATAGATGCCTCTTCCATAGCAGCAGTGCCTTGTTGAGCGGAACCAACAGGGAAGACCCTAACAGCCCAACTTTGATTCAGGAGAGTATGCACTTGCTGAAGCTTGTTAACGCTTACCAGGTCAACGGTCACTTGAAGGCCAAGTTACACCCCTTGGGTTTGGAGGACACTAGTACTAGTAGAGTAATCCCTCGTGATCTTGATCCGGCTCTTTATGGCTTCACGGAAGCTGATCTTGACAGGTAATTAATTCTGTTACAAGAATAACCAACCATGTAATAATTAATTAGCCTAAAGTGCTCTCGAGATTAACATCCACAAAACATGAACTGCAGGGAGTTGTTGTTGGGGGACGGGTTTTTGTCTGAAAACCGCACGCCGCGGTCCATCTTGGCCCGTCTTGAGCAGGCTTATTGCGGGAGTATAGGGTACGAGTACATGCACATTGCTGATGAGGAAAAGCTCAATTGGCTGAGGGACAAGATCGAGACACCACCTACCCAGTCTGACGGTCAAGTTATGCATATACTTTCCAGGTTGACGTGGAGCACTCGGCTCAAGAAGCTGAATGATGGCCCGCAGACTCTGATCCCCGGATTGGAGGGGATGCTCGATCGTGCGTCCGAGCTTGGAGTCGGCAACATTGTGCTTGGAATGCCTCCCGGAGGTTTCTTGGAAGTCTTAGAAAATTTATTTCGGGCTTTCACCTCCTCTCATGAGGTGGCAAAGGACTCGCTGTACACTGGTGCGGGCGACTTCAACTATCAGCAAGGCCCTATCTATGATAGACCGACCAGGGGTGGGAAGAGGATCCATTTATCTCTGGTTGCAAATTATAGGCACTTGCAATCCCTACACCCTCTCGCACTTGGAGAGACGAGAGCGAAGCAATATTGCTCGAATGATGCTGATCGGACCAAGAACATGGCGATATTGATCCACGGAAATGTTAGTTTTGCTGGCCAAGGTGTGTTGTACGAGACCCTGCATCTTTCTGCATTGCCCAACTGCACAATCGGTGGGACCATACACATTATTCTCAACGACCAAGCTACCACCTTCACAAGATCCTCACTCTACTTTACCGATATCGCCAAGGCGCTCGGTGCTCCCATTTTCCACGTAAACGGCGACAATGTGGAGGCGGTTGTCCGCGCCTGCGAGCTTGCTGTTGAGTGGCGCCAGACTTTCCATTCAGATGTGGTTGTCGACTTGGTGCATTACCGTCGCTTATTTGATGACAAAATTGATCAGCCGCGGCCCAAAATCTGTCAGGTTGGCAATTTCGTATAATGCATCTCCCTTCCTTTTGATGTAGTTACGGTTCCGTATTGGTAGTTGTTAGGTTTGGGGTAATATGTGGTTGGCCTCTTTATTCAGAATCATCCGTCAGCTCTTGAGATGTACCAGAAGAAACTTTTAGAATCCGGTCAGGTGTCTGATGAAGATATTAAAAATATGAACGAGAGGGTCAATTCGGTTACCGAGGAAGATTTCCTGAATAAGAAGGGCATGTGGGGCCCTTTCGAGCAAGGGTATCAGAGAGACCGATGGCAAAAACCTACAGGGTACATGCTGTTTTACTGAAGCATATATAATTTGTGTTTGTATATATTGTTATTATCTTGCAATTGCAATGCAGGGTGAAACCTGAAATCCTGAAGAATGTTGGCAAAGCAATCACTGCACTTCCAGACAAGTTTAAGCCTCACAGAGGTGTGAAGAAGGTTTACGATGAGCGTGCACGGATGATTGAATCAGGGGAAGGAATCGACTGGGGACTTGCCGAGGCTCTCGCATTTGCGACGCTACTGGAAGAAGGCACCCATGTTCGGCTGAGTGGTCAGGATGTTGAAAGAGGTAGAGTGGTTCATGATCAGGAAACTGGTGACAAGTATTGCCCTCTTGATCATGTCATCCTGAACCAAAACGAGGAGATGTTTGCCATGAATGACAGCTCTCTTTCGGAGTTCGGTGCTCTTGGATTCGAGCTAGGTTACTCTGTAGGAAACCCGAATGCATTAGTTGTATGGGAGGCTCAATTCGGTGATTTTGCTAGCCGGACTCAACCATTATTCGATGAGTTGTTGAAAAATACTAGACTGGTTGTACTTCTTCGTGGTTACGCTCGGTATTATTCAAGTGCACGCTGGGAGCGTTTCCTTCCGGTACAACCTACTTAGCAACCCGTCCATGTTTAAATCTTGTGCAATCTTATCCATTGTTTGTACCTTAATTTTGCAGCTTGATGAGGCCGACGATGTGTATTTGTTCCTACAATTTTTTGAACTACCTCGTCGGCGCCCTGGGTGTTTCTGGCAAGTCGTAAATGTTACTACCCCTGCTAATTATTTCCATGTTTTGAGGCGCCAGGTGGGTACCTATGAATTTTTAATTAATCACAATCCTATTGTTGCAAGTGTTTGTGTCTCATCTTTCTCGGTGTCACCTCGCAGATGCGCAGAAGCTTCCGTAAACCTTTGATTCTGATGACACCCAAAAACCTCGAGGGCAGCTTTTCAAATCTGTCCGAGTTCGAGTTGGTCGACGACGACGATGTTGATGCTGGGTTCCAGCCTCTGATTAAGGATCAGAATGAGCATTCTGATCTGGAAGAGGGTATTAGACGCCTTGTTCTTTGTTCCGGAAAAGTATATTATGATCTCGATGAAGAGCGCAAAAGGGTCGAGGCGAAAGATGTTGCAATATGCAGGGTGGAACAATTGCGCCCATTCCCATATGATCTTGTTGAGCGTGAGCTCAAGCGCTATCCAAGTACGTTCGGTCGTTGGTAAATTACTCCCAGCTCTCTCGTGTTTAATGCTTGTATCATCATTTTTAACCCTTTTTTTTTCCGATATGTGTTGTAGATGCTGAGGTCGTTTGGTGCCAGGAAGAACCCAGGAACATGGGAGCATACAGCTACGTTTCTCCTCGCCTCTGTACTGAGATGGAAAAACTAGGTCGGGGAAGCATCAAATACGTTGGGCGTGAACCATCAGCCCCTACCGCCACCGGTCTTGGTCCTATTTTTTTCGGGGGCAACAATCTTCTCGTAGAGATGGCTATGCAACCCGAAACCATCCCCCATACTTAGCACAGTTTTTGCTAATCTAAATTGGAGATGGATTTTTTACCGGACGACCTGATCTTGCATTAAATTATTATTACTGTTTTAACTTTTGAATTATAAAGTGTGTAAAGTACTATTTAGTTATTCTGGTCGGAAATATTATGTTATTTGGTCCATTTTATAATATACTTTTTCGGGTCATGCTAATGTCAAAAATCTACCAATCGTTAATATCAATAATCCGAGTTGTCAAAATAAAACTTTCTCATCTTTTCGATATATTCAAAAGATAAAAAACAAAGACTATATCTTATATACAGCTTACAGAAACTCCCCAATCCCCGAGATGAGAGAGAACCCCAATATCTTTCCCAATATCCAAAAAGTGGATAAGTCACGTTAAGGTGCACCTAGGAGAAACACATTTTACGGTCGATTATTATTATGAGAATGTCAAAAACTGAAAATACCAACACTTGTCCGCAACTTTTAAACCTTGGACTCATCAATAAACTTTTATTTTCTCCATTATTTGGTACTTATTTGCATTGTTTTAAAAAAGACCCGGAGAGCGACCCGCTATTCTCTCCGGGTCACGGGTCAACCAGTCAGACTGGTTGAACCACCGATCGGACCAATATATTTTTATTAAAAAATTAATGCATTTTTACAATTAGCCCTCTGTCCCTTGCGCACCTACCCATAAAGGCCACATTTTCTCTCCCAAAAAAAATAAAGGCCATAACTATCTGTACCTTTTTTTTTTCTTCTCCTCATTTATCACTCTTTAATTTAAAGGTTACTCTTTCTCGCTCTCTCTTTGCTCTAATTAAGCAATCCACATATGCTCGCTCTCTCTTTGCTCTAATTAAGAAAGAAAAGCAGCAATGTGAGGTCTCATCCTCACAATGCTAAAAGTGTGATGGATATGATGTCTGCACGACCTTCGTTGATAGTGCGGATCCAATGTGATTCTCGATTTTTTTAATAAAAAATAAGTAAAATATTATATTCAAACACTACGAAAGTTTGAGCCGATGTATTGGATAATCTTACGTTAAAAGTGGGGGATTGATATTGTGTCATTTGGTCTTAAAATGAAATGACAAACTAATAAAATTATGTGATACCAATTGGTTAATAATTAATTGAAAAAATGTGGAAGGAAAGAAAGAATAAATGAACGTGTCTTTTCCAACTTAAAATTAGTAGACTTTCATGGAAAGAAATAATTTTTGGAAATAATCTTTGAAAATTAGAATCACTTTATGACCTTTAAGAATTGACCTATATGGCTTTTGAATTCCTGCAAATAAGACTCTCCTTGCAATTTGATTAATCTCATCCATATCATATTTATTTAAGTCTTCTCTCTTTTTTTACATGTCGACCAACATTATTGTTATAGTTGTAGCGGAGAATTTGTAAAAATTGCTACTTAAAAATTTTAGAATTATGAGCAATACTAAAATTGTACTTGTCAAACTCATTAGCAACAAATATTGGGGACAAATAAAATTTTAAGGATAATAGTTATTCATCACATCTCAAGAACATTCGAAGGCTTCCATCAAAAAAGTTAAAATATCATTGAGTCAATCATCTCATAATCATTGGTGACTCAACAACCAAATTTAGAGTACCAAATTTGCTTTAAGTATATTGAGACTCCAAAAAAGGGTTGGGGTGAGGAAAATTTTATGGATATCCATGATTGGCCCCTGCCAAGCACTACCTTCCAACTCTATCCCCTTTTCATGTCAAGTCGCTTGCAAATGCCCTTTCTCCTGTCTTTTTATTGATAAGTTTTTTATTAATATATGAATATATATACCTATTTACAATCCCGGTGTTAAACTACTCGTACCATGAGTTTGCAACCGCAACTTGCAAATTCTCTCATGGCATTTCCAAACAAAATGCAACAAATTCTGGTATCAGAAAACAAATAAAATTGCAAGAAGTAAAAAAAAACAAAACTTCACACTTTCACGTGGTAAGCTCCAGAAGTACCATATCCTTCTTTATCACTATTCGGAGGGGACATCAAAACCTCTGCCCTTCCATCCTTTGTCGAGTATTACTATGGAAAATAATCCTTCAAAAAAAAAGTATGGGGAATAGAATCCTAAAAAAACCATAAAAATTCACGTATGGGGAATATATATATATATAGTATTACGTAACTTAAAATACACGTATCACGATAAAAATTCTCAGATATAATGTTGACCGGCTGAAATACATTGAAAGAACATGTTTATGTACGAATCATGCACATGGAAACGCCCTAATCGATTTCTATATAAGATCCATTGGCGACCACCGTAGCTTCACATTATAGACCCAACTCCAAAATGGGCAGTAAAAATCATCAACCTCACTTCCTTATCTTCCCTTTCATGGCTTACGGCCACATGATACCAATGGTGGACTTGGCCAAGCTTCTCGCTTCCAGAGGCGTAAAGGCCACCATTGTCACTACACCTCTGAACGTGCCTCAAGTCTCCAAGGCAATCCGAACGGCCAAAAGCTCCGGCGCGATCATCGACGTGGCGGAAGTCAAGTTTCCGTACGCCGAGGTCGGATTACCCGAAGGAATCGAAGACACCAACTCCTTAACTTCCCAAGAAAATGGTGTAACGGACCTGGCTTCCAGGTTCTTTGCAGCCATGGACTTGTTTCAGGAGCCACTAGAGAAGGTCATGGAGGAGCTGAAACCGGATTGTCTGGTTTCCGACATGTTCTTCCCGTGGACAGAGGATTCCGCAGCCAAGTTTGGGATTCCGAGGTTGATGTTCTACATCAGCAGCTACTTTTCTAGCTCTGTTTCTCAGTGTGTGAAACGCTACGCTTCGTTGAAAGATGTTCCCTTGGGTTCGGAGCCGTTCCGAATCTCATGCAAATTAAACTTGATTTGTATTTGTATTAGTATAATATAGTGAGTTGTAGAATTATCTAGATATTATATGTATGATCTAGAGTGTTATTGTAATTAGGAGAAAATTCTAGAGCTAGTTGTAAAATAAGTAGATAGAATAATCTAGATAAGTCTAAAGTCTAAGTAATTATCTAGATAAGTGTAAAAGTCAAAAATAGTGGGTTGAAAAAGATATTTCTCTAGATTTCTCTAGAGAAATTCAAGGTGGTTGTAAACTTTGAATGAACTGTGCCGCTTATGTTATTCAATAATAAGGCTGGCTTATATAGCCAAAGTCCAACAAGGCGTAACCTAGCTAACTCCTAAACTGTAGGAGTGGAAAGCGGAAAATACAAACAGGAAAGGAAGATGCTAAAATAACAAACTAGATAAGGAAGTAAATCAAAGAGAACGGGGAGGTGATCTCCAACACTCCCCCTTAAGTTGGCGCATGGAGGTTCGTAATGCCCAACTTGCCAAGTAGGTAGTGAAAATGCTGACGACCAAGAGCTTTAGTGAAAATATCGGCGAGCTGACCGACGCTATCAATCTTGCGTGGTGCGATTTCACCGGACTGGACACGTTCTCGGACAAAATAGCAGTCCATCTCAACATGCTTGGTTCTCTCATGAAAAACTGGGTTGGCCGCAATGTATAAAGTAGCTTGATTGTCACAGTAAAGAGGTGTGGGGCCAGATTGGGGTGTACGAAGCTCAAGGAACAACCAACGAAGCCAAATGAGCTCACTAACAGTGGCTGCCATGGCTCGATATTCAGCCTCGGCAGAAGAACGTGCTACAACCGACTGCTTCTTTGTTCGCCAGGAGACAGGAGAACCACCAAATAAGATGAAATATCCTGTTCTTGATCGGCGGGTCATAGGGCAACCTCCCCAATCTGCATCACAATAGGCTGTGAGTGTAGGCTTCCCTGTAGCTGGGAAAAGAATACCTTGACCAGGGGACTGTTTGAGGTAATGTAGTACACGATCAACGGCATCAACGTGAGATTGTTGTGGATTGGTGACAAACTGGCTCAGTACGCTGACAACATAGGCGATGTCCGGACGAGTGACTGTCAGGTAAAGGAGGCGGCCTATCAAGCGCCTCTATCGTCCGCCATCAATGGGACTAGGAACTGTAGAGGCAGTCAGGTGATGATTTTGCTCGATTGGGAAGGTGGCGGGTCGGCCACTCAACATCTTACTGTCCGTCAGTATGTCTAAAGTGTATTTTCTCTGGCTGAGAACTAAACCATTGGCAGAGCGTGCAGCTTCAATTCCTAGGAAGTATTTAAGAGCCCCAAGGTCCTTGATCCCAAAGCGAGCATCCAAGTAGGCAGTGATCTCCTTGATTTTAACATTCGCATTCCCGGCCAAAATCACATCATCCACATAGATCAGGGCAAAAACCAAGACATGGTCCTTATGAAAGCGAAACAAAGAGATGTCAGAATGGCATTGAATAAATCTAACATAGAGAAGGGCTTGCATGAACTTATGGTGCCAATTACGCGAAGCCTGCCGTAGACCATATAGAGACTTACGCAGCCTACAGACACGTTGGCCTTGTGGAGCGGAGCAGCCAAGGGGCAATTTCATATACACTGCCTCATTGAGATCGCCATGGAGAAAGGCGTTATTGACATCAAGTAGGGTGATATACCAGCAGTTTTGTACAGCCATAGCAAGTAGACATCGGACGGTAACCAATTTGGCAACCGGAGCAAATATGTCATGAAAATCAATCCCTTCAATTTGGGTGTACCCTTTGGCGATAAGGCGGGCCTTATAACGTTCGACATCACCATTGGGTTTGTACTTAATTTTGTACACCCACTTCGAGTCAATGGCTTTCTTGCCTGGTGGTAAAGGTTCGAGAGTCCAGGTGCCATTTGCCTCAAGGGCTTGTAACTCTCTAGTTATGGCATGCCGCCATTGTTCACTCTTCACTGCCTGAAAATAATTCTTTGGCTCATCGTGTTGAGTGATGGCAGCAAGAAAAGCCTTATGAGTGTCAGAAAACTTTGAATACGAGACAAAATGAGTAAGAGGATATACCACCGAGTTCCCTGAAGTAGAGGAGACCGTGGGTGGTTGAGAGAGGGTGGTAGGCATGTCTCGTAGTCAGCAAGTTACTCTGGAATTTGTTTTGGCCGATTGCTACGTCGTACAGCCACTGGATTGTCCCCAGTAGCAACTTCTCCTAAATTTTCATGGTTAGGAGGCGAGGCAGCTTCTACAGTCTCTAAACGAGGTGTATGTGCACCCTCATTGTTTACCTCCAAAGTAGCCTCGACATTGGGCGCCTCCGATTCGTCCAATATTTGAAGTTAGATTTCATCCAACAAATCATCGGCAAAATGGTCGTCATAAGAAGATTGACTTTGCTGTATGGTGGTTTCGGAAGATCGCGTGTCCTTGAAAGGGTACATATGCTCTATGAATGTTGTGTCCCTCGAATGATAAATGCGGTTGTCCTCCAAGTCAAACACTCGATAACCTTTTTGCCCTTCTGGATATCCTATGAACACACATTTTCAACTTCGTGCTTGAAACTTATCATTGCGAGGGCCTAGAACATGGGCATAAACCAAGCACCCAAAAGATCGTAAGTGTGTATAACTTGGCTTGCGCCCAAAAAGTACCTCGTAGGGTGTTTTGTTGCTGATAACTTTGCTCGGGAGGCGATTGATTAGATATACCGTAGTAAGCACACACTCTCCCCAAAAGTATGTTGGTAGACCAGAATGGAAGAGTAGAGCTCGTGCGGTGTCCAAAATGTATCGATGCTTTCTCTCGACCACCCCATTTTGCTGTGGTGTGTACGGGCACGATGTTTGCAACTGTATGCCCTTGTCCCTGTAAAAATCTAGCATAGTATGGGACTGGAATTCAAGTCCATTGTCTGTTCTTATTTTCTGTATCCTTTTCCCAAATTGCGTCTCCACCATATTATAGAACATCATTAGGAATGGAGCAACATCCGACTTGTGACGCATTAAATAGACCCAAACTACACGACTATGATCATCTACGATGGTCAGAAAATAGTGTGCACCAGACAATGAAGCAGTTTTATATGGACCCCATATGTCGCAGTGTATTAAGGCAAAACAAGAACGGGTCTTTATAGAGCTGTTTGGAAAAGAAAGACGGGTCTGCTTGGCCCGCAAACAAGCATCACAAAAGGGCTTATTGTCTAACCGAATGTCTGAACATAAACGATGCAAGTGTCCGATCTTCTCAAATGAAGGATGTCCGAGCCTCTCGTGCCAAAAGTGTACTGATAACTCTTTGTTGACATGCATAACCACCCCCATTCTCGAAGTGGACTCCAGTAAGTATAAACCACCACGGTGCCTACCCACTCCAATCAGGGTCCTCGAAGGTAGGTCCTGCAGTACGCATAAGTCCGCAACAAAAGTTAGTGAACAACTCAAATCTTTTGTCAGTTTACTTACATATATCAGATTACATTGAAAAGTAGGGATATGCAAAACGTTTCGCAAAATGAGTCCATTTGGAAGAAAAATATCTCCAATCCCTTCAACCGGAACATGCTCGCCAGTAGGTATCTTTACTGGTGTGTTCCCAGATGATCGTAGGGGTCCAGAAAATATGCTTGCATCGCAAGCTATGTGTTTTGTGGCACCTGAATCTATGATCCAAGAATGTGGTCCTAAAATAGTACCAGCCATGTGCACCGCCGCCCCTGAGTCACGTGCAACACTGGATGCGCCTTCTCCCCCTGGTTTCAGCACCTCAAGCAAGCGTGTATACTGGTCCGTGCTTAGCCCAGGTATCGGACTAGCTTCAGGTCCAACGTGCGCCACATGTGGTGACGGCCGCCGTGCTCCAGTAGGTCCACTGCGTTCCCGTTTGCTTGCATCACAGTTATCTTCTCGCTGCCACCATTCCGGGTAGCCAATCAACTCAAAACACTGATCTTTGACATGGCCGATCTTTTGACAGTGTCCACACTTCAACTTTTCTTTCTCTTTCTTGGCATGTTTTCGTTGTGCCAAATTAGAATCAACATGGCGGTAGTGTCCAGCCTGAAATGCAGCTGCCTCAATGCTCGGCTGTCTAGAAGCTGCGATGAGTCTGGTTTGCTCCTCTTCAAGAATTAGATGGTAAGCTTCACCTAGGGTTGGCGGTGGTTTGGTGCTCAAAATTTGAGATTTTACCGTACCAAAAACGTCATCCAAACCCATAAGAAATACGTAAAGGTGTTCTTCCTCCCGTGCCTTCGCGTAGCGCCCTTTTGCTTCACATGTGCATGCTGCCATCGGCGACATGGCTTCCATGTCGTCCCAAAGGGACTTAAGCTTGGAAAAATATGCTGAGACTGTCATCTTATCTTGGAGTAGCAACGAGATAGACCTGCGCAGGTCATAGGCCCGTGGTGCGCTGCTCTTCCCAAATCGTTCTTTAAGGTCGGCCCAAACTTCTCGTGCCGTCTTGGCATAGCGAACGCTGTTTCGGACCTCCTTGTCTATGGCAATGGCCAACCATCCTTTGACCATGGCATCACAACGCAACCAGATGCTGTAATCTGTTGCGGTCAATTCCGGTTTGTTGATAGAGCCATCGACGAACCCTAACTTGTTCTTCGCTAATAGGAAATTGGTCATCTCACCAACCCAATCAGCATAGTTTCTTTCGGTGAGCAACTCGCTCACGTTTACCTGCCCCGGGTTGTCCGAGGGATGCAGGAAGTAAGGTGACGCCATGTCGTTGGCGGAACCATTACCATTCTTCGCCATAGTAATTTTGGTGGGGTTAACTTTGTTGCGGCGGGTGTATTGGCTTATTTGTGGTGGGGCTAAGAAAATAAATTAAGTATCCTGCTCCGATACTATGTAAACTTTGAATGAACTGTGCTGCTTATGTTATTCAATAATAAGGCTGGCTTATATAGCCAAAGTCCAAGGCGTAACCTAGCTAACTCCTAAACTGTAGGAGTGGAAAGCAGAAAATACAAACAGGAAAGGAAGATGCTAAAATAACAAACTAGATAAGGAAGTAAATCAAAGAGAACGGGGAGGTGATCTCCAAGAGGCGGTGCACACTCCCTATAAATAGGGAAGTGGAGCTAGCTTTTAGAATTGTAATTGAGTGACAAAATCAAAAAGTGAAGTGGTGAGGTCTAAAGAGAGTCGTGAGTCCTGTAACAAAGTTTGTTAGTATAATAAAATTCTATTTTTTAGTGAGTTACGAGAGCAAATCCACCACATCTTTAAAACACTTTTAGCCTTCAACCTTAAACCCATTTCCAACAGAATCTCCCTGGAAACATCCTTCTGACGAAGGACCAAGTGTGCGAAGTTGGCAGGACGGACTTGGATGATGATTATATGGCTGTCATGAGGAGGAAGATCAGCGAATCCGAAGGCGATTGCTTCGGGTTCCTTCTCAATACGTTCTATGAGCTCGAGCGGCCTACGCCGATCATTTCAAGGACGTACTGGGGATCAAGTCATGGAGCATCGGCCCGGTTTCGTTGTGCAACAAGGACAAGGAAGATAAAGCAATAAAATGGAGTGAAGCTTCCGGTGAGTGTCTCAAGTGGCTCGATTCTAAGGAACCCAATTCGGTAATTTAATATGCTTTGAAAGCTCGGCTACTTTCACTGCCTCCCAGCTCAACGAGATCGCCCTGGCTGTTGAATCTTCCGGACAGGATTTTCTTTGGGTCGTCAGGAAAGAAAAGAAGAATCTTGACGGGTGTAGCGATTGGTTGCCTTCAGGTTTCGAGGAGCGGACGGACGGAAAGGGGCTGATCATAAGAGGGTGGGCTCCTCAGGTGTTGATCCTCGAGCACGAGGCGGTTGCCGCGTTTGTGACTCATTGCAGATGGAACTCGACACTGGAAGGGATGATCGCTGGGAAGCCAATGGTCACCTGGCCGGTCATGGCCGACCAGTTCTACAACGAGAAGCTTGTGGTCTTCGTGCTCCGAATCGGGGTCCCGGTTGGGGTCAAGAGGAAGGATCGTGGAGGGTGAGGAAGCTGAGGCAATGAGAGTTAGGGCCAAGGAACTTGGAGAACTGGCTAAGAAGTCTGTTGAAGAAGGTGGGTCGTTCTATGATGAGTTGAACACCTTAATTCAGGAAATCAGGGACCAAAGGGGAAAATAACCATTGCAACCCAGAAAATAATTGGTTGATTAAGGGTGGATGAGCTCACCTCAGCGCTTGTTTCCCATAGCTAAATAAAATTTTGTTTCTTTGGGTAAGGGATTATGAATATAATAAATCTATAAGGAGCAAGTATTGTAAGTGGTTAATGTCAGGATTGAGAATTATATTGTCTCCCTTGGCAAGTATTGCAAGTATTATATTGTAAGGGATTAAGAATATAATAAATCTATATGGATTTGGTTGTCCGTCACTGAAATTGTACTACTTTGGAAATTAATTATCCATCACCTTAAAAAACATTGATGTTTATACTCAAGAAATAATTCATTAATCTATATCTAAATTTGAGTTATATGTCTCCATAAGATAGCCCAAGAGAATTTGGTCTCACAAGATAAATTGATGGAAGTTTAAAATTCAATCGATGAAATATTTTAATTTTCAAAGACCACTGTAATATTTATAATTTTATTTCATTTTCTAAAGATTTTATTATAGTTTTTTGGTTTTTTCTAGGACTTTAATTTTTCTTTGAGATGTTTGAATTATGTAATTGCAGTGTCATCGGGTGCTCATTCTTTACCGTATTTTTTTCACTGGTTTTACAATAGTAGGGGTTTACCGAGACCATGGCTGTAACCGGGTGTACGTTGTATCGGGGGATTCAACACTCACTTTTTTTTCTTTTTTTAGTTAGTTAGTATATTTAATGATTTATCAAGATCAAGTGAACTTATTTAACCGATTCATTAATTGAATGGATTCACTTGCATTTTTTAATATAAATTATCTACATTTAAAAAAAAATCGATGAAACAACCAAGTGAATTGGTTGTATGAGAAATAGAGACACAGTGATCATCAGATTTTAAGCAGAAGAAATAGAGACACACGTGATCATCATATTTTAAGCACACACAATAAAGAATCGCTGAAATGTTTATTAAATGACTCCCATGTGTTTGGTGTGTTGTACGCTTATGTTGGTTGCATGATAAAAGAAAAAGAAACAATAAAGAGGAGCAAAATGACTGTTCGTGGTCCCCTTCAGGCATTAAATTCAATGCAGTAGCTGCCACTCATTTGCACAACTGTCTAACCCAGCAGCAGTATTTTATTGGATCCCATTCGATTATTATTGGTAAAAAGTTAATAAGTCCGAAGAAGAGTCTGTGACACTATTCTCACGCTTAACAAAATTTCTTGCCAAAATCCTTCTTCGAACAATGGCATCATTTTGCTAAACAGTAATTCTTTTGAATTAAAGAATGGAATAAAAAAATGGAAACCCTCTTCAAGTTTTTATATCCTTCAGGAAATAAATAAAATTTACAAAAAAAGAATGAACAACATGTTCACCACCTTGTCCACCTTGGTTCTTCCATCCAAAGAAAAAAAATAGAAAAAGAAAAGGGAGCAATTAGCCCTAATTACATCCATTGTCAACACTAGACTACACCCCTAAGAAGAGAAAATACTGAAGTATAGATTTTTTTTAGAAGGTAAAATTTACACTAAGAATTACACTTTGTAAGGACTTGAATTTAAAATCTCTATCGGATTATTTTACACCTTGTATCGCTAAACCAAATATTTTTTTATTATCTAAATATGAAACTCCAAATAGTAAAAAAGGCTATCGTAGAAAATGCCTAATCTTATTTGGCTCTATTTGGTTCTATAAATTTATCATTAAAAAAATAAAGTAGATACCACGTAATATGATTAAGTGTTGCCGATAATTAGAAAATAATTGACTCGTTTTTAGAAGTAAAATGTGTCATCTAGACTAAAGTTAAATACAGTAAGTTAATTACACTTTTCAAGCATGTAAATAGAGTTGGTGCTAGGTAACGAAATTGGATTTATTTAAGAAAATTTTGGATTCAAATCTTACAAATTAAAAAAAAATATTATTGAAAGAGCCGTTAGTACTCGAATAATTAAGATCTTTATTGGACCAAATCAACATGGGCGATTTACAATTAAGATCTTTTACTTTATCTTGAATCACACATGTAAAGGGTTGATGTTCCACCCTATGTGTAATTTTACTCTTTACATGTTTGATTCCATGGTATAATTTTATTTTTATTAATAAAATCTTTACTTATAAAAAATAGTAAATACTACATATAATTAAGTACAATTAACCTTAAACAAACTTCATGCAAGTTTCCCATCTCTAAATACGTCAAACAATGGGCATGTACCACACTCTATAATTTAATAATTTTAAACGATCAGAATACGACGAACTTATGAACGAAACAATCGATTTTCTTCCTCTTTGAAAATCTTCCGAATATCAATAGTTTTTTTATTAAAATATAAAATCATTTGCTACGTTCTCCCTGAAAATCAGGTACCTGGCATGTAAAGCTTGCCTATTGTACATTAATAATGCGTTTATATTGCAATGTGTATTTATTTATCCTTATCAAGCTTTTGGTACGTAGCAGGTGGAAGCGAGGACGACCACTATAAGTTTTATTTAATAAGAACTGTTATCCAAGTATACATTTATCGACTATTTCAAGTTTAGGCTGATTAATTAATTAAAATTTTAAAATGTGTCAAAGACCTCAACTAAATATATGATTGAGATTTAGGTGAAATTTATTTTTTATGAATCTCAAAAAAATTTGAGACAATAATATGTAATGTCCTTCAATATTCTGGGTCGCATGTGTACTATATATATATATATATACATATATATATATAACAAGTTTATCAACTTAATAGACAAATTCGGATAATCTTTCAGATTTCATCGAGAAATGTAACATTATAGTGGAATATTCTGACAAGGGGTATCCGTTTATAAGTAGTCTACGTGTTGCCCTTTCCGGGAACAAAAGGGTAAGGGTATCCTATATAACCCGTTAATAAATTTCTGTATATATTCCGGGGCATATGCGAATAATTTTTTCTACGAAAAATATACATTGGCAGCTCATCATTACTTCTCTATCTATAAATACATATATTCACATAATATGTTTTGTGGCCAAATTATCTCCTAGGTCTTGACCCAAAAAAAAAGAAGGAAAAGTTCATTTTAGTACCCTATAGTATAGCCAAAAATCACTTTAGTACCTGTGGTAAAAAATCGACCAATCGAGTCATTCCAATTAAGCCCTAGCTAGATCCAACATTCGTTTGCAATCGACAAACGAGTTAAAAGTAGTACATTAATTTGATGGCTGGCTTTTTTGAACTCGGTTCCTAGTATGTTTTTTTGGTAAAATTATGATATCACGACTAAAAATAGTCGGATTCTAACTCAATATTTGAAGAGTTACTTTCTCAATAATATGCTTTTTGTGTAATATTCGAGCCAATTTTTTTTAATGATCCAAAAATTTTACAATTTCAAATGCTTTGATCGTATTAATTTTTACGTTAATGTAAGGCCTCGTCTCATCAGTTCGTCCGCAAAACAAGATGATAAGAACTGGTTGCGATAGTAAAGGAAACTAAGCTCCCAATTATATATTCATTTCAATTATACTAAAACCTTACTAGCCCACCATCCCTTCTAAACATTAATATAATGCAAGAACAAGAAACCCCTAGCAACCCTTCGCTTGGGACACAAGAAAATGAGACCAAATGCAAGAAAAGAGAACGTAGCAGTAGTGGCGGCGCCTCCAAGCATCCGGTGTATAGGGGAGTCCGGATGAGGGCGTGGGGAAAATGGGTGTCCGAAACCCGACAGCCGAGGAAGAAGTCCCGCATTTGGCTCTGGACATTCCCCACAGCCGAGATGGCCGCGCGTGCCCACGACGCAGCCGCCCTGACAATTAAAGGGAACTCCGCCATCCTCAACTTCCCGGACCTTGCAGGGTCTCTACCCCACGCAGCCTCCTCCCTCCCATACGACGCGCAGGCGGCCGCCATGTACGAGACAAAATCATCGTCGTCGTCTTCATCATCATCGTCATCATCGTCCTCTTTATCCGGATGGGAAGGACGAGTCGAAGGAGCGGGGTCCCATAGTGGAGCTTCCTAATATAGAAGGGAGCTTGCTGGAGTTTGACTCGGCGGAGTTGCTGATGGCTGACTCAATTAATGGGTGGGATTATTGGGGTTGTGAGCTGCTAATCTCTGACGAGTTCTTGTTTGGTTTGGAGTTCGAAGGTAACTTGGTTCCAGGGAGCAACTTGTTTGGTGCTTCTTCTTTATGGGGTTAAATTAATTGGTCATGGTCACCTAATTAATTAGTTTACTTCAATTGCTAATTTCCTGTAGTATTTTTCAGTTTCATTGTTCTGATTTTAGGTAGAAAGAAGTGCCTGGCTTGTGTTTAGGTTGTGTATTAGTAGATTCTAAAACTCATATATAGATATAATTAGTCAGCCCTACACTTTAGCAGTTGAGAATAATGTACATAGTATATATGTAATGTATACTATAAGTAGTAATATATAGCCTATTATATCTATCGCATTGGATTAGCAATTCAACACTACAATATTTGGATCATTTTAATAAATACATATTCAAAGGATCAAAGATTTCTATATATTTGCTTTATTTATTTGTCTTTAACTCAAAACTATAAAATAATATGTTGATAATCTTAGATATTCATAAGCAATCAATCATACTCGTAATTAACATTGTATTAATCTCAACAAACCACACTCAAATGAAGCCCATCGGAATTAAACTTTACCAACATGCGATGAAAATGACCGTGTGAGAATAACAAGCAAATTATGAACTCGATAACCGTGTAACAATCTCTGCATCCACCCAACATTTTAAGATGATAGATTGATAATTTTTCAACAATTATAAATAAAATCATAATTTTCATAAGTAGCGCTAACTTTAGAATAATTTTGCTCCACCTTTTCATCGCACACACTAACACTACCTCCTCCTTTTTACATTTTAACATTTTCAATCTTATCATTAACCGTCCTATCGGCTTAAATATCTCTAATTATAGAAGCTAGGTATTTTAATTTATTGCATTTGATTATATATTTTTTGGGCATGATAGAATGCTGGGTCTATGCTTTTTTTTTTCACACCAATAATTACTTGCATGTCGTGTCTCACCTGATCGATGATGAGGAACTTTCATTTGTTCCCTTTTTGAACCAAAAGCAGCAACATTTGGTTCTTATGAACAAATATTTTAGGTTTGAAAAACATGACATTTTTATTTTCCATCCAATATCATTTCAATGAGCTAATGTAGATGTTCTCTCTCACCAAGTTGTCACAACCAAACACATTTCAACTTACTCATTTTTCCTAAACTGTAATATGAGTAATCGTAATGAGTTGAATAGTTAACTCTAAAATGCAGTTACATAAGAAAGAAAAAAATTTCAGAAAATTACCATTGCAAAATGGCAAACATAGGATTTCTTGTGGTTGATGTGAATTGCTCATATTACCGTTGGATGATGTAATATTGAAATTTTGCTACTTGGTTCACACGAAAAATCCATAAAGATAATAACGAACAACAAACAACGTTTCAACAAAAAAACAAACAACAAGCGACATCGACCCCCACAAAATTACATATATAGTCACTCAAATTTAGAAGATTTATGTCCATGGTCACTTATCCTTTTTCTTTTCCTTGATGATCACTTATCGAAATAACAAAATTGAGGCTATGAGAATTTAGCACGGGTACTACAAGTTCTACTGATTAAAAAATAAATAAGTTAAACGCCATTTAACTGTGTTGATATTTAACATAATTTATCTTTTTTTTACGATCTTGTGTACTCCGCAAATAAGCAAGCAAATACCGAACTGTAAATAAATGTGGTTGCATATTTTAAAGTCCTTTATTCATTACATACAAACGGGTGCCCATGGTCTGATGGGTGAGGCGCTTGATTCTAATTCGGCATTGTGGGTTCGAATCGTACTAGGCGTGCACTTTCTTTTTTACGTGTTGCGTTTTTTTTTACCATTTAAGTAAAATCATTCTTGGAAGGAGTTTTCATAAGAAAGAAAATTAAAATTCCCTGCAAAAATGACCTTCCACAAGTTGAATTAGCGAAAGAAATTTGGATTGTCTTTGAAAAGTTTGGAATGACCTAGGATGAAGTTTCTCACATACTCAAAGAACAATCAAATGTCTCTGATCTTCCTCCTTGAATATTATTTGTCTTTTGATCGATTGGAATGGATTTCTCATTTTGATGATTCTCGTGATTTTCATGGAGGGTGTTTATACAGTTGATTGTTAGGTTCCTTTTGAACCTATCGGCATGGAATGATGACCTTTTTGATTTTTTTTTCTTTTGACCAAGAGAGTTAGATTGTATATATCAAGTATGTATGTTTTACTAGGCCTAAATAGGCCTTATGTTGTATATCATGTATACGCCCCAAGGGCATTCATGTAATTAGTCCAGCTAGGGTTTGTCAGTTAGGGTTTCGGCCTTATATTCGTGTACATATATTCGCTCTGGTATCTTAATGAGAATTACAGCTTTCTCTCTACGTAATTTTTCATGTTTTGATATGTATTTATCTCATCCGTTTGTGATGTAATTATCATGGTGTAACTACTTATAAATTTTTTTATAATAAAATTTTACTTATTAAAAAATGACTTGGAGACGAATGGAGATTAAGGTGATGGCCACACTCTTAATTAACTACATAATAAAATTAAACCTAGGAGGAATAATATCACGAATGATGATGTGTGGGATCCTCTGGAAGAGAAGATGTCTAGGATCAAGTGGACAACATCGGAACACCCCAAATTGTGACACCTAATGCAATTTAACTGTGTTGATATTTAACATAATTTATCTTTTTTTATGAGCAAGCAATTACTGAACCGCTGTTAAAATGTGCTTTTTACGATTTTTAAAAGTCTTTGTTCATTGCAAACGCACATGTACGAATGGCCTAATGGATGAGGCGCTTGACTTCTAATTTGACAATTGTGGGTTCGATTCTTGCTTTTTTCGTTTTCAACTGGTGTTACGTTTTTTTACCTTTTTAAGTAAAATCATTATTGGAAGGAATTTTGCTAAGAAAGAAAATTAAAATTCCCCGCAACTCGCAAAAAAAACGAAAGAAAATTAAAATAAAACAGAATGAAAATATAAGTCAGGCACTTTGTAGTTTGTACTGGATAATATCCCAATTCACTAAATAAAATTTGGGTAGAAATATCTATAGTGGACAATTAATACTGATTCTAAGTTATAACAGGATTAATAATAATAAAATTTAAGGGAAGGGGAAAACTAATTGTAGGCATCTGGTCCTAATTCTGTGAGATTAGCAATTGACAATTTCTAGTTATCTGAGATAACTACTTATAAATGTAATTATTAATAACTAGAATGCATATCTGATCGTAATAACAAAGTTTATAAAATTTAAGGAGCTTCTAATTGAATCTCGGACCAATAAATATCTCTTAAAACCTAAACAAGAGCAAGATTCCAATAACCAGGAATCTAAATTAAATAAAAGATACTAAAACTATAACTAACTAGTGGAAGTGAGGCCAGCGCCCTTCCTGCTCCTGATGAGCCTGGTTGGTATTGTGGAGATGGTGCCTGGGGAACTAGTTGCTTGGGGGAGAAGCAATGTAAGGCGAGGAGTAACGGCCGGAATGATGGTGGTGGCCCATGACCTCGACGAACAACCGCTGCCCTTTCTTGCAGTGGCCATGGTTGCCACTTATGTAGTAGAATGTACCTGGCCTGTCCAGCTTCGATGTGTTGTTCCCATTGTCGAAGGCGACCACAGGATGGCTCGCAGTGCGTTGGTAGTAACCCGATTTCTCGACTTCGTATACCGAGTCATGCTGGAGACAAATTCTGCGATATATAAGCAAGATGAACATGTCTGATCTCAATCTTGCAAGATCGAATCGGAACAAAAATAACCGAGGAGGGTAAATGAGACATTAAACACATTACTCACCGTGAGAGTCACCAACTTGGAACCGATGCATTATTGCCCAATTAGTATAAACCTGAGACTAGTTCTCCTCGGGTTCCCTTCACCCCAACTCGCCTCCCACCTTGATCACCCGACTTGGACCAACCGAGCCACCTCCACTGGCCAACGAAGCGAAAAGAATCACAATGTTGAAGATACCCACGGGAGACCCCATGTTGGCCATGAACCTGATCAAGCTTTTTGCCTTTGAAGATTGGTAACTCGTTGGGGATTTGGAGCTTTAGCCTATATATACTAGCTGCACGCGCGATGTGAGTGCTATTCTATTTCAAAACCCGAAAAATATATCGTTTATTAATTTTCTTTTTTAAGTTGTACATGAATAAGATGCTCTCTTATATATTTAATTACATTATTTTTTTGATTTATCTAAGACACCACAAAAATTTATTTGTACATAATATTTTTTTTAAATGTTCCAACTTTATCAGCAACATCACATCTCTTAACTAACACCTTAGTGATCTTACTTGAAACACATCTTGAAAGGACAACGTACAACTGCCAATGACTAAAAATATGCTCAGGTAGATAAATACCGGTATTTTTAATTATTTGACATTGTGCTTTGTTGATCGTGAATGCAAAACATCTATGTACTCAAAACAACGTGTGTATCATTTTATATGGCATCAATTTAAATAAGCAAAAAGGGAAAATATATATATGTGATAGTCGGAGCTCACTTTCCTTCTCCTTCTCCGTCTCCCTTGTGGACCCCAACACTATCTCTATCACATATTTAATTACACTATTTTTACATATTTAATTACACTATTTTTTTATTTATCTAAGACATCACAAAAATTTATGGGAAAATTACGCTCAAGTCCCTGTAGTTTGGCGTCTCTCCCGCTGAGGTCCCTGCATTTCCGAAATCGTTCCTGACGTCCCCAAAGTTTAGTTTTATCAACTCTCGGGTCCCTGATGGCTCTTTTTTACATTTTTGGTCATGAAAATGACCAAAATACCCTTAACAAATTTTTTTTTACCTTCTTCAACCTTTGAACAAAAACACCAATCACCAGAAACCAACCCAAAAACAAGATCAAACTAACCAAAATCAAGAACACAACAAAAAATATTAAGAAAAAAAACTAAGATCAAAATTAAGAACCCATAAATTCCCTAGAACAACTAACAAAAAAAAAATTCAGATCTCCTTCGCAACCAGAACTCGATGACTTTACGATGCCGTCGTGAAGACCGGCGACGTCCAATCCATAAACCCCAAACTCGATGAATCTCCTACCGTCGCCGCTCTCCTTCACAACCGAGTAGAAGAGGCCGATCCCTAGACTCCACACGGCTCGAACCGGTCATAGGAAATAGGCAAGGGCTTTTTGTCGAGGACGTTCCAGAGCTCGTCCTCTTGGATGCACTCCTCCCCCATGCTCCTTACCAGCTGAAACCTCTCCTCCAAGCTCATCGAAGATGCGACAGCTGCCTTGCGCCACAAAACCCACAAGTCAAGCGTCAAAATTAACCCCAGGAAATGGTAGGAGGAGGAGGCGAGGAAGGCCGGGGTGGGTGAGTCTAAGATGGAGACGGATTGGATATCGGTGGCGGGCGGCGCGTGATGGGGTGTCGAGTAATTTGGGAATTTGGTCTTTTTTCTGTGTTGTTTAGGGTTAGAGAAATTGGGATTTGGGAACATTTGGGGAAGAAATCGCTCTGGTTTTTATATTTTTACCCTCGATTGGGATAAAAACCTTACTAACCAAAAATTTTGATCTTAGTTTTTTTTCTTAATGTTCTTGGTTGCGTTCTTGATTTTGGTTAGTTTGATTTTATTTTTGGGTTGGTTTCTGGTGATTGGTATTTTTGTTCAAAGGTTGAAGAAGGTTAAAAAAATTTTGGTTAAGGGTGTTTTGGTCATTTTCATGACCAAAAATAAAAAAAAGAGCTGTCAGGGACCTGAGAGTTGATAAAACTAAATTTCGGGGACGTCAGGAACGATTTTGGAAATGCAGGGACCCCAGAGGGAGGGATGTCAAACTACAAGGACCTGAGCATAATTTTGTCAAAATTTATTTATATACAACATTTTTGTAAATATTCCAACTTTATCAGCAACATGATCTCTCTTAACTAATACCTTAGAGTTCTTACTTGAAACACATTTTGAAAGGGTAACGTACAACTGTCCATGACTGAAGACATGCTCAGGCAGATAAATACCGGTGTTTTCAATTATTTGTCCTTGTGCTTTGTTGATCGTGAATACAAAATACCTATATACCGAAAATAGCATGCATATCATTTTATACGGCATCAATTTAAATAGGTAAAAAGAAAAAAATATATATGTGATGGCCGGAGCTCACTTTCCTTCTCCTTCTCCATCTCCCTTGTGGGCCCCAACACCGTCTCCATCCGCAGGATCCACGTCCACGCCGACAATGTTCTCGTCATCTTTCGATCAGTCTGCTCTACCTTCAAGAAACGCCGACGTCTCGGGCATGGATTTCAACCTGCCGCTCATCGCTATTATTGTTGTAGTGGCAGCGACCTTCCTACTGGTCATCTACTCCCGCATCCTCTCTCGCCATCTCATCTGTTGGTTGTGCCAGTGTTACCATCATCAGCATTGCGAGTTCCAGCTGCCCTCCTACTCCACCACTTCTCTAACCTGGACTCGCCTCCCCTCCCGTTCGACTATTCCTCCCCCAATAGGGCCGCTGGCTTCCACGTGTACTCCCCTCTACGGGCTTGATGACCCTGTCATGAAGACGATCTCTCTCTCCCTCTATAATCTGCTGTCGAATGATGTCATGTGCTTGCTAGAGTTCGAAGCGAACGACTATGTGAGGTCTCTCGACTTGCTCCCACCCTTTCACGTGGACTGCATCGACATCTGGCACCGATCCCACGCCAACTGTTCCCTCCGTCTCGCCAGAATATTCCTCCCCAATTCCTCCCCCTTCATCCCCGCCATGTTCGCTAGGATCCGCTGATCCCTCGATGATGTTGTTCTTGTTTCTCTACCGGACCAGGCCAACAATATCACAATTTAACTGAAAGGGTAGTTTTGACATTTTTACGTGTGACACCAAGCCACCTAAAAAAGAGATTTTTTTTATTATAGTAAGATGTAATTTGGAAGTAATTAATCAAAAAAAATTGGGTAACTGAGTTTCTCAATGGGGGCACCACTCAAGTTAGCGTAGCACACAGGGCATTGGTACAAAGCCTCGCCCATTATCTTGTCACATATTTATTTTCTGCACAATATTTATTTTCTGCACTATCCATAAAATTAATTAACTAATTAAAAACACTCACGCATTACGTCACACTTTATTGTTCCCAACAAACATTCTCTCACGAAATCATATGCATTTAATTGGATAAAATAATAATAAATCTGAAATTTAAACTAAAGAAGAACGGCAGAGAGAGAGAAGAAGCTGACAGGTATGGAGGCACTCGGAGATGGTGGTGGCCTCAGTGAGGAGGCCGTTACATATTGGACACGCCATGCACGCCGCTACCTTCTGCCTTTCCACTTTAATCACCACCGACCCGTCCCCCTCGCTCTCCGATGTCGTTTTCATTCTCTTCGTCATTCTCGCGAATGGGCTTCAATACGCCGCCGTATTAGCTACACAGCTGTGGCCACGTACGGGCCCACATGCTTTGCATGTAACCGAAAACTGTTTTAAGGTGTACATGAATAAGATGCTCTTCTACATATTTAATTAAACAATTTTTTTTATTTATCTAAGACGTCATAAGAACTTCTTTGTCCACGATATTTTTTGTAAACGTTCTAATTTATGAGCAATATCACCTCTCTCGACTAACACTTTATTGTTTTTGCTTGAAACACCTCTTGAAAGGGCAACATATAACTGCCCATGACTGAAGACATGCTCAGGCAGATAAATACCGGCGTTTTTAATTGTTTGTCCTTATGCTTTGTTGATCGGGAATGCAAAACACATACGTACGAAAAACTGCTTGCGTATCATCTTATATAACATCTCAAGATTCTTTGGTGGGTTCAGTGATATCCTATGTATGAATACTCTTTTATCTGCATAATTCCTATTGAGGATCACTCCATCGATGCAATTCAGGAAGAACGTCTTGATTATAAGCCTAGTACTGTTGCATAAGTCATTCTTGGCATCAATATTCCTCAGTAACATGATAAGTGCTCCTAGCTTCAGTTTCAACACATACGGAGGTAAATCACCCTGGGCTGTTTCGTTCAAGTGTTCCTGCTGATAGGGGTTCTGGATATCATATTCCACAGAATCAAATGAATAATACGTATGCTTTTCTCCAGGAAACATACTAACCATTCGATCAATTAACTTCTTGACATGTTTCATTCAATGGTGTGATCAATGCCCTGTTAACTAAGTAATCCCGATCCTTAGAACTATCTGCCCAGTTGGAAAAAATAACATCTATCGGCTGAGATACTAAATTTTCACCAGTCCAGGGTATGACCATATCATCTGGAATCTTATCATGTCATTTTTCAAAGAAGGTTCATTCCCATCACCAACTCCAATAAAAAAATCAGAATAAGAATTTTGAAAAATTGGTGAATAAGATTTTTACTGCGTGTAGGGGTGAGTATGTGTCAGTGTCATAGTTTTCAACCATTATTGACACCGACACCGATAGCAAGAAAAAATTGAAATGGTCACCGATGGTGTCACGATTTAATGGCACATCGACGGTGTTACGATGTGGCTGTATGGATTCCTGTTGATCGGGTTGGCGTTGTTCACCGATGATTGGGATTTTAGGGTTCTGTCGAAGAGTGCAGCGATTATGCGCAGCAGGTCAGCTTCAGAGTCCTCCTCCCATGCTCGAAAAGACCTATGCCACTCAAAGTCCTAAGTCTACACTCCTTCGCTGTTCCAGAAGCCATAATCTGTAATTTTTGAGTCTTTTCGCCACGAGAGTGAATAGAGACGAGGAAAGAGGTTGCACAAAGGTATAGAAATCAACTTCCACTATTTACCTGGCACCCACACGTTCGTGGCCTAACATCCATTTGACATCATCGTTCTGTCAAATTTTTCATGCCATTATTTCGACACCTGTTTCAGTCCGTACAATGACTTGACTAGTTTGCATACTTTATGCTCTTGTCCGGGGGCAACAAACCTTTCAGGTTGTTCCACATATAACTCTTCTTCCAGTTCTCCATTTAGGAAAGCTATTTTTACATCCATCTGATGTATCTCGAAGTTATAGAATGCTACAATGGCTATGAGTACTCTAATAGATGTGATTCTTGTGACCGGCAAATTCGTGTCAAAGTAATCATATCATTCCTTCTGTTTAAATCCTTTAGCTACCAACCGAGCTTTGTACTTGTCAATTGATCTATCAAATTTATATTTTCTTTTAAAGATCCACTTGCAAACTAAAAGTTTACAACCTGGTGGGAGATCTACGATTTTCTATGTGTAGTTTTGCATGATGGACTCTAAAGGTTTGTAACCTGGTAGGAGATCTACGATTTTTCATGTGTGATTTTGCATGATGGACACTGTTGACAGCTTCTTTCCAGAGAGGATCATCTGGACTAGACAATGCCTCTTGGATTGTCCTGAGTTCATTTTCTTGTAATATGTATGTCAGAAAATCTGGACTAAATGACTTATCCGTTCTGGCCCTTTTGCTGCGTCTACGTTCCTCAACAACTTGATGAGAACCTTGAATAGTTTCATGAGATATTTTATTAGAGCTTGGGTCTTTCCTCTCCTTGTTTGGAAAGATATTCTCATAGAATATTGCATTCTTTGATTCTATGATCATTCCCTCGTTGATTTCAAGATTTTCAGACTTGTGCATAAGAAATTGGTATGCGCTACTGTTATAGGCATATCCGATAAAGATGCAGTCAACGATCTTAGGTCCTATTCTCACCCTTTTAGGCAGAGATATTTCTACCTTAGCTAGGCATCCCCACACTTTAAAGTAACCGTAGGAAGGCTTTCTCCCTTTCCATAGTTCATATGAGATTTTGTCCCTTTTCTTGTGTGAAAATTTATTTAGAATATGGTTAGCTGAGAGCACAGCTTCCCCCCACATGTTCAGGGATAAGCCCGAGCTAATCAACATAGCATTCATCATCTCCTTGAGAGTTCGATTCTTACGTTCAGCTATGCCATTTGATTGAGGTGAGTATGGTGCAGTTGTCTGATGAATCATGCCATTTTGTTGGCAGAATTCCTCAACGGAGCTGCATATTCTCCCCCTCTATCACTTCGAATCATTTTGATTTTATTGCTAAGTTATTTTTTTAACCTCATTCTTATAACTCTTAAATGCTTCGAAGGCTTCATCCTTTCCTTTCAAGAGATATACATAGCAGTATCTTGTGCAATCATCGATAAATGTGATAAAATACTTTTTTCTACCTCTAGTTTGCACGTGTTTTATATCGTAGACGTCGGTATGAATTAACTCTAAAGGTGTTGTACTTCTTTCCACTGAATGGAAAGTGCTTTGGCCATTTTTGTCTCAACACATACTTTACATTTATCGTTTAGGTTAAACTCCAGTTTATGCAATAAATTTAAACTTACCAGCTTTCTTAGTGAGCTTAAATTTACGTGTCCTAATCTATCATGCCATAAGTTAGAACACTCAGCCATGTAAGAAGAACTAACAACTTTATTCTGGCCCTCAAAGGCACGTTGTACAGTTATTACATTCAACTTAAAGAGTCCCCTATCTAAGTAACCCTTTCCTACAAATATACCAGCTTTGGTCAATACAAACTTATCAGCCTAAAAAACTAGCTTCAGCCCAGTTTTGCTTAACAGGGAGCCGGATATTAGATTCTTGTAGATGTCTGGGACATGCAGCATATCCTTGAGGGTCAGCTCTTTGCCCGAGGTCAGCTTCACGACTACCTTACCTAATCTGACTACCTTAGAAGTTGTGGAGTTATCCATAAACAGCTTCCGTCCGATGATCGGGACATAGGTCGAAAATATCTTCTTGTCTGAGCAGATGTGGCGGGTTGCCCCTGTGTCGACGAACCACTCTCTTGGATTATCTACCAAATTGGCTTCAAACACCACGGCAGATATGTCTAACTCAGACAGGTCCTCAGCCAGATTAGCTTTCTCACAATTGTCCTTTTTTGGTAGACGATAATCCTTTGCCATGTAACCGGGCTTGTCGCAGTTGAAGCAGTTGCTCTTGATTTTCTTGGCCTTCTTCTGCTTTGGCTCTTGCTTCTCTTACTTGTTGCCAGACTTCTTTCTCTTCTTTGCAGTACCTCCTTCAGCGAGGTGTATCGTGGCTTCAGAGTTGGTCTTGTTGTTCTTGACTTTACACTTTCGATTATCTTCCTCAATCCTTAGTCTCACAATCAAGTCTTAAGGTCTATGTCCTTCCTCTTATGCTTGAGGTAGTTCTTGAAATCCTTCCACAGGAGTGGTAGCTTTTCAATCATTGCCGCCACTTGGAAAGACTCACTCAGTTGTATTCCTTCGGTATGAATCTTATGCAGAATCAGTTACAACTCTTGCACTTGGTTGATGACCTTTTTGGAGTCTACCATCTTGAAGTCGAGAAGTCTTCCGACGATGAATCTTCCGACGATAAATTTCTTCAACCCGACATCCTCTATTTTGTACTTCTTCTCCAGAAAATCCCACAATTCTTTTGCAGTCGTGGTTACCGCATAGACATTGTAGAGGGTGTCATCCAACCCATTCAGGATGTAGTTACGACATAGAAAGTCGCTATGGTTCCATGCATCTAGAGCATTGATCTTCTGTTGACCAGCCTCATTTTTTACCACCTTCAGAGCCTCTTCCTTCAAGAATCGAACCAGGTTGAGAGTTGTCAGGTAGAATAACATCTTTTGTTGTCACCTCTTGAACTCGGTAGCATTGAACTTTGCCGGTCTTTCGGCGTGGACAGTTCCTGGGACAGTCGGTACTGGTGCCTGAGCAGAGCTTGATGATGCCATCTTCAAGTACACAAAATATCGTCTTACAATTGTTGTTTAGCCGGATGATGGTGTACTTGATTAGGATCTAAGTCGAGACAAGAGTTTTACTCTTTCTCCGTAAGATAAGATTGCCCTGTATTCAGTGCTTATGGGCTGCGGCAATCGTCCCCAAGATACAACGACTTCGCACTTCAAGATCGTAGCACAACGACTTCGCACTTCAAGATCGTAGCACAACGACTCTCGAAGCCTCGGCGAACCTTTGGATACTCTGAACTTTTTTGAGAGAGAGAGAGAGATCCTACAATTGCTAATGAATGCTTATGCAAGTTGTAGTGGGATGAGTTCCAAATTTTGTTGTAATTTTCGATGTGGTAATGCCCATTTCCATTCCCATCCCCATCTTGGGCCTCCCACTTTGGACATTTGCATTGAATTTTTATTCAATTCCAACATTCACAAGTGCTGACTTTGGTAGTTTTAGTGTTATATATAAAGGGTGAATATGAGTTATATTGAATAGGATCGAGATTCGACTCAAATCGTGGTCACCCCTGATTATACCATACAAGTCAACACAATCAATGATCTGCTACGGCAGGCCGCGCCTCAATACAAAAAGCATATGTTATAACAAACGTCCACGTAAAGAATCGAACTTTGGTTTTATAAACCGACAACTAATCCCCACCCTCCATAAAAACAGACCCTTTGGTTTTATGCTTTTCTTCGGCTGGTCATAGGAGAATCTAACCCCATCGAAACAGGAAAAAAAGAGAGGAGCGGAAGTGGATAGGTATCGACCAAATTACGGGACGATCATGTAAATTTGCAAGACAAAAGGCTTGTAATTAAATGACACACATCGTTTTACATTTCAAAGAAGTTCGGGTTTCAAAATCAAGTATAATTATAAAATTTACCTTAAAAACACTGACGGTCATGTTATTCTAAAAATATGATTTAAATTATTTAGAAGTGTAAGTAATGTTAAAGTATTCGTTAAATACTTAAATTTTGATTTGTCGAGACTATTCCTTTGAATCTTAGACGTAACAACCGAAAAAATATATAGAAAAAAGAGATTAGAATTTACGATACCTACGAAAATGACGTTTAGGATTATAATCTGTAGTTTAGGACAACCCGTCTAAATTAAAAAAAAAATAAAACTACTAAAATTCGATGAACCGGGAACCTATTGTCGCCAATTGGAAAACCCCCTCTCCGATTTCCCAATCCGAGGCACCGGCTCATGGTTGTTGGAAACCCTAATAGACCTTATCCCAATCCGTTATCTTTACTTCCCCGGAGGGGAATATTTTTAATCTATGGAGCCGTCGGAGAGAATCCTAGTCGTCTCCCGAGAAAACCCTAGGGGCGGCGGCGTCGGCGTTAGGGCTCCCGCCATGCCCGCGGCGGCGGGGACGCCGATGCTCGACAAGTTTAGGGCTTTGGTGAAGCAGCGGGAGGAGGAGCTCCTCGGGGAGGCGGCGGAGCTGAGCTCGGAGGACGTGGTTAGGGTTTACAAGGCGCTCCTCGCGGAGCTGACGTTGAACTCGAAGCCTATCATCACTGACCTGACGATCATCGCCGGGGAGCAGCGGGAGCATGGCGCGGGCATCGCTGACGCCATCTGTGCCCGCATTGTCGAGGTCCGGACCCGAATTGCTTGTGATTAGCTATTTGTAGCTTTTGTTTTTGTTTCTGTAAATTTGGAGTTCATTTGTAAACAGCTGGCTAGTCAGATGTTGATCAAGTTCGTTTTTTTGGGTTTCTTACGGGATGCGAATGTACGTTCCGATGAGTTATATTTATATGTCCGTTGCAGGCCCCGGTAGACCAAAAGTTGCCACCTCTTTACCTTTTAGACAGTATTGTCAAGAACATAGGGAGAGAGTATGTTACATTCTTCAAATCTCGGTTGCCCGAGGTGAGTGAGATGTTATTATGATAGTTGAGTGTGGTTTTTTGATTATCCGGAGAGTACTGAACTTATGCTTCATTTGACCTTTGGTGTAGGTTTTCTGTAAGGCATACACAGAAATTCAACCAAACCTGTATCCTTCTATGCGCCACCTCTTTGGCACCTGGTCCAGCGTATTCCCGTCTTCTGTGCTTCAAAAGATTGAATCGCGGTTGCAGTTTTCTTCGCAGAATAATCATTCATCAGGCCAAAATTCATTGAGAGCTTCTGATTCTCCTAGGCCCGTGCATGGAATACACGTGAATCCAAAATATCTGCGTCAAATGGACCATCCTAATGCAGATAATGTATGCTTTATCATGCCTGTCCCTATTTTTAAAGCCTCGGCTATTTTAATCCTATAATATTTTCTTTTGACTGGCTTGATTATTTCAGCTTTCAAAAGAGCAATTGTGTTTACTGTTCTGCTGAAGTTAACTATGTCGAGTCATTTTGTTTCACATGATTATTGCTCTTCTACATGCCACTTTATGCTCGTGTGCTCTTGATGCCAAGGATTTGTTACTCTTATGTTAGTATACGGATTTTCTTGGTGATTCATCCTTAAATTGTTTGTTAACCCCCACAGAATTTCCAGAATACAAGAGGAACTTCCAGTTTGTATGATGAGTATGATTCTGATCATGCAGACATCATGCCTACACATGTTGGAAATCAGAGGCTAACCCTGATAGGAGGTATGTGGGCATACATATTCTCTTCTTGGTGCTGATAAGTTGAAGATTAGAGATATATTCCCTTCAAGAGTTAAGGTTGATGGGTTTTGTCTTACAAAATTGTCGACTCTCTGCCAGGATCTCCTCGAAGAAACTCGGCCCTTGAGTATGGTCTCGGCCGAGCCTCTGGTAGGGACGGGACAACAAAAGGGTGGAGAAGAAAACGTCACCTCGATGAGATTCCAGGCCGCTTTGGATCTACAGTTCCATATGCACTTAGCAATGGAGAGGAGAGCCTGGATCCGAGGGCTTTAATAAACGCATATGGTGATGACAGACGCAAAAGAGCCCCTGTAAATAAACCTCTGCCAGTTGAACATCTTAATGTAAATGGCATTAGTAATAAGGTGGGCCCACGGTCATGGCAGAGTACAGAAGAGGAGGAATTTGATTGGGAAGACATGAGCCCTACTTTAGCAGATCGTGGCAGGATCTTAGATACTTATCCATCATCTATTGCGCCATATAGAAGCTTCGGAGAAAGGCCTGAGACAAGGAGGCTCGGTGCTACTCTATTAGAGCCTGGTATTCAGAAGATTCAATCTGGTCAGCCACAGATGTTGATGGGGGAGGACGCCTACAACATCTCCGATCAGGCATGTCCTATGGTGTTTTTTCAACTCTTTAGCTTCATCGCTGATTAAGAATCTTTGTTTGTGTCGTCCACAAAAACAAACACATTTCTTGATTTCATTCTCAATATATCTGTTTGTTTCACATTGTTGATAGTAGCAAATAACTTCAGGAATAGGAGTCTGCTATAGCTTCTTGTTCAGAAATTAGATTCATTTTGCTTTATTCCTTACTGCTGATTTTCGTTTGAAAAGCCCTGTTGAGAAATGTGAAGTGTTGTCTTTTCAACTGAAATTTTTATTCATAGATAAATTGCCCATTCTGAAGTAGTTTTGTTCATTTCAGAATTCTGGCCATGGATTAACTAGTAACCCATCTCAAGTTCAAAGAAGCCAGAACCAAGTTATGGCTCCTCGCTACCCTCAAAGTGGAAATTTGCACCATAACTTACTTCAGTTAGCTCCTAGCCATCATGCAAGGCTAAGAGGAGATCCACCAAACTCCTTGGCTGGCAGTGTTTTATCCTCATCCTCGAGCGATATTTTGGCTTCTGCTGAGAGATCTCTGGATGCTGGCTTCCACAGGCCTCCAGGCACTCCACTAAATGTGGGTTCTACCATTGGCTCTGATACTTTGATGACATGGTCAGGTTCTGTTGCACCAGGTTCATGGCCTTCTATAAACACTAGTAAATCTCATCCGTTACCCGGAATCCCTGTTTTTCCCCCTCAGAATCAAATTGGCAGGCAGTTTGATCCAGCGAATGCTAGTGGCAGTTCGTTAAATCAGGGTCCGCACGGACCTTCCTTTATGTCTGAACAGCTACTACCCTCCAGTCAGAATTCTTATATGAATCTGCAGAATCAGAGCCAACATAGTCCCTTTATGCCACAGCTAGGTAGAGATGGCATGTCCTCCTCTGGAGTGCCGCCTTACTCGCTAGTGCCACAAAGACGTAATCCTGCTTTAAGCTTGATTCCTGCACATTCAGTACCTTCCTCTATTCCTTTATCAATTAACAGTAACCCAAACACATTCAATCCACGGTTGGGTATCAGACCACCCCTGCCACCTGGCCCTCCTCATATGATGCCCATTCACCAAAATGGCCCTATTGACCCTAATCCTGTTGCCTACAGCCAAGTGTCTGGGGGTGCATTTTCAGGCTTGATTAGTTCTCTTATGGACCAAGGTTTGATTTCAGCCACAAATCAAACATCTGCGCAGGTATAATCGGCTTGCCTCTTCCTTGACAGTGATTTTTCTTTTATCACAGTCCTCATCTCAACTCAATTGTTCAATGCATTTCTAGGATTCTCTGGGACTCGTATTCGATGCCGATCTTCTTAAATTGCGACATGAGTCTGCAATATCGGCCTTGTATGGTGATTTGCCAAGACAATGCACAACATGTGGCCTTCGATTCAAATGTCAAGAAGAACACAGTAGCCATATGGATTGGCACGTTACTAAGAACCGCAATTCCAAGAGTCGTAAACAGAAGCCCTCTCGCAAGTGGTTTGTGAGTTCAAGCATGTGGCTTAGTGGAGCTGAGGCACTCGGCAGTGAAGCGGTTCCTGGCTTTTTGCCTACTGAGACTGTGGTTGAGAAAAAAGATGATGAAGAATTGGCTGTTCCCGCTGACGAAGAACAGACCACGTGTGCACTATGTGGAGAAGCTTTTGATGACTTTTACAGTGATGAAACTGAGGAGTGGATGTACAGAGGGGCTGTATATCTGAATGCACCCAATGGATCTGTAGGAGTAGGCATGGATAGATCTCAGTTGGGCCCTATAGTACATGCTAAATGTAGGCCTGAGTCTAATGTGGGCCCCCCTCAAAATTTTGGCCTTGGTGAATGGGTATGTTATCAAACTAAATAGTTATTTTGCTTTCTGCTTGCATTGAAGTCGAGTCAGTGTTGGTCATGTTGTTTCTATTTGGTTTACCTTTTGGATCAATGCACCACTTCTAGTTTGTTGCCCTCAAATCACCTAGATGCCATGATTTCTTTCTTCCTTCTTTTAATGATTCTTTCCCAATTGAACAAACGCGGTGGGTTCTAGTGTGAGATAATTTTTCCTTGTGATTTCTGGCTTACCCTTTCTTGATTCTCATATATTGAATTGTTAATGTTTGGCTGGAAGCTTTTAATTGATCTCTTGTTAATTTCTTTCCAAATATGCAGGGGAATACCGAAGAGGGTAGTCAAAGAAAACGACAGCGGAATTAACTGTACCAGATATGACTAAATTTTTTATGTAACTTGAGTTTGATTTCTTAATTTTAGGGTAGTTTCAGCCAGCAATCCAATACTCGCCCGACTCATGTGTATGTATAGTTCGTTTGTACCATGCATGTTTATCTGAGAGAAAAAGTTACTCATTCTCTACCACCACGGTACTTTGTCTTGTCTCTCACTCATTCATGCATATCTAGGTCCTGACAATCCCTTTTTGGATTGATATTGACTATTGAGTGAAAACAACGTAGAAGATTCTGTGATGCATGTTGGTCATTGAGCGATACTACAGTTCGATTCGGAGATCGTATCTTTATACGGCAGAGAACTCTATTAATAACTAGTGCCATTTTCAGAACCTGCTGGAGGTGTGCCGGGTCCTTTCGAATTCTCCGACCATCCTGAAAGGCTGGTGTCACAAGATTGTGAAGCCTTCAAATGTTGATGGATGGAAGCTGCAGCAATTCTTGTGTTTGTTCTCTTCCCAATGTTTTTCATTTTATTCTGTTGTACATAATGAACAGAATGACCTTGCTCCCAATCAGCCATGCCTTTTAAGGGACATCTTCTCTTTTTTATGTTATGAAAGTTCCATGGATTGCAATTTATGTCTGCTCCGACATCTGTCAAAGTTGGCTTTAGAGATGCAGAATTTGATCCAACTTAGCTTGTAATGTAATCTGCATATTCCGAAACATGTCATTTCCCCTTCTACTAGCTACATCGCCGTTTAAGACTTGTCTTAAACCTGCTCCACTATATTATAAGCTTCTAATTTCCCACTTGATATACACAAGACCATTTCCAATGGCATGGAACCTGGGCATCATCTCATAGCCTGGTCGGCCGTTGCTCATAGTTGTAGACAGCATCGATATCCTTGTCTCCGCGGCCGCTGCAACTCACGACGACCTTGGCTCCATCTCTTAGCGTAGGACAGAGTTTAGTAAGGGCAGCAAGTGCATGTGATGCCTCCAGGGATGGGAATATCCCCTCTAATCGGCACAGTCGCTTGTATGCTGCAATACACAAAAGCCACCAAGTTATAATTTGTAAAATAATCTAGAAAATCACTTTAAATGGCTGCTTGAAGGCAAGTATATATACGCACCATCAACTGCTTCTGTATCTGTCGATGTACAGATCTCCAAACGACGGGTTTCTTTCAGAAAGCTCAACTCTGGACTAACCCCTGGATACTCCAGCCTGCAACGGGTTCACAGAATTTACAAGTTAATCAATGCTGAGATTTGTGCGAGGTTTCGAGTTCAAGCACCGAATAATCAAGGATAAACCGACGAAAACGATGGAGGCCAATTCGAGTACTCACCCCTGCGCGATGGAGTGTGGTGTTACTATCTGCCCTTCATCGTCTTGAAGCGTATATGTCATGGATCCATGATAAGCACCGTCTTCGCCTCGAGCCAGAGTAGCAGCATGGCGTCCACTTCCCAACCCCAACCCTGAAGCCTCAACTCCTACAAGCCTCACTTCCCTGTCCTCCAAGAACTCATGGAACAGCCCAAGTGCATTGGACCCACTCCCTACACAAGCCACCAGCACCTCAGGCTTCCCACCCCATTTGTCCATTGCTTGCCTCCTCGTCTCCTTCCCGATCACCGACTGGAATTCTCGCACCATGGATGGCCCCGGATGCGGCCCGACCGCTGTACCGGACAGGTAGTAGGTTCTGTCCATTTTACCTGCCCAGTCCCTGATTGCCTGTGAGCTTGCGTCCTTGAAGCATCCTTCCACTGGTTCAACCTGTTCACGTACGAGGATACAGTAACTAGTCATGCAACAACAAAGTTGGTCGAGTAATATCCGGCCGCTAGAATTTTTAAATTGATATAAGTTGGATTTGATATTTATTTATTTGATAGTAATTTTTTGTAATTGTACCTTAGCTCCTAGTAATTCCATTAGTCGAACATTAGAGGACTGTTTCTCCATATCCTTGGTGCCCATGAAGATGGTACACTCCAAGGAAAGCCTAGCGCAGGCCGCGGCGGCCGCGACGCCGTGTTGTCCGGCTCCGGTGGCCGTCACGACGCTGTTCATGCCCATGCGTTTGGCGATCATGGCTTGCCCGATTGCGTTGTTCATCAAGTGGGATCCACCATGGTTAAGGTCCTCTCTTTTCAGGTAAATGTCTGGTCCTTGCCCTTTCTCGTTCTTGTAGTAATTCGTGAGACGCTCGGCGAAATACAAAGGCGTCTCTCTTCCCACGTAGTCTCTTAGTGCTTTTGCAAGCTCGTCCTGCATCACGTTGAGTAAATTTTATGATGATTTTTCCGTATAATCGATAATATTAATTTTTTTGATAAAATTTAGTGGAGAGAAAATAAATTTTTTCGAGCTAACCATCATAATTTTTTTTTCACATTGAATTAGTACTTATCTGTTAGTGAGAAGAATACGGTTCGTGCAATAAATTTAGTGGTCCACCATGCACGATTTAATTATTGAAAGGAAGTACAAGTTGCATTTTTTTTACATAAAAAATGAATGAATATATATATATATATACACACACAATTATGGAAAGTCATGTCAGGACTATCAAATTGTAATTATCGCAATAAGTACTCGGAAATTATATTTTATGAGCTGGGCCACACAGCGAAGTAGCCTTTCGTGTGTATTTGGACAAGCATATTACAATGTTAAAAATAATATACTGATACAGAATTTAGAAGTAATATAAACATAGACAAACGATCGAATAAAATCAGATTGGTTATAACGTGATGATTCTAAAGATTCCCCTAGAAAAATAGAGATATTTTCTATGTTCTCCATATTTTATAGAGTCATTCGATCGGAATGTTACATATTGATAAAATGCGAGGAAAACAATCAAATAATATCAGTTTGCACATATTTATTGCAGTATGAATTCTGATTTATATAGAATAATGCCAGGAAAAAAATGCATGAGAAGATTGAATTTCAAGAAGAAAATAAACCTGGAAGACAGGATCCTTCAACGCGGATGTAAATTCTTCTTCAAGAGTGCTCAAACAAGCCATGAGCCCTTCAGGGACAAACTTCCCTCCAAACCTCCCGAACTTCCCCGGAACAGTACTACTACCCTCCGGCCATCCTTGATCGGGGAATTTTCGTGTGTCGAGCCTTGCCGGTGGGGACTCCGGGACGACTGGCCAAGGCCAGGTCTTCCTAGTATTGGCAACCAGAGTACAATCTATTCTTCCATTTCCAACGTTAATCCTACTATTAGTATCACGTAGTTTCGTTTTGCGTTTGCTTAATGGTCGAGACAGGAGAGTATCGACTTGGGTACTAAACAATGTTGTCTTAGTACTAGCAGTAATTGTATCCATGTTCTTAACTTGTAGTTCTACAAGTAATTACTAGGATGGGAATTTGTGAATTGAAAAGGTTTTAAAGATGGTGTGTGTATTTTGGTGTAGAAGGTGAGGTTGGTTTATATAGGGATCTTGGAGATTCAGGTTTATGTCAAATCTTGATAAAATGACAATTTAACCCTTTTCCTAGACGTTGGGAAAAGCTCGGGGAAGCTAAGGTTTTTTTCCTCGGCTAGTATTGGTTTCATCTCATTTATCACATTGTCTTAAAAAGTTGTACGGTATATTCAGTAGTCACATGTGGTGCGTTTAGGTGTTGGCAAATGTAATGACATGTTGTTGTCGCATGATTAATAAAACACGTGCAAATTTTTTCCGATAGATTGACTGTTGTCTTTGGACCCATTTTTTAGCACCTTCGGAAATCGTTATCCTATAAACTTCATTTAATTAAAATGTTGAGTTGAACGATTTCAGTTATAAGTGGAATACTGATCCTAGCTACGAGGATTCAACAACCATTTTTGGCTTGAAGTAAGCGCGTAGGCGAAGATACAACAACCATGCTTTTGGTTGATACTTATATATATCTTTGAACTGGGGTTGATGCCTTGTTGATTTGGACTTCACGTTAAACAAGTTGCAGGTGCACATATTATGAGAGGCGGAAGTAAGCGTCGGTATATTGTTGTGGCACCTGCTCCAACACACAAGGCTGATGTCGAACATTATATATTATGTGGATTAGGATACGTTAATTTGGATTAACTCTATAATATGACATGCGTATGAATCTATTTTTAGATGTATGGTTTATATATGGTATGAATCATATAGATTTATATCCTACGTTGGATCATACTTTAGTTGGTATATCGTATGAACATTTTTTTTTGTGGCAAAAAGTCACCGGAATATATTAAGGAAATAAAAATTACAAACGAGGCCGAAAAGGCACAAACAAGCAAACAAAGGCCGAATAGGGAACTGAAACCAGTAGACCTATCGCCATACAAAAGAACTCGACACTACAGACTCAAGAATGAGAAATGTAGGGCCGATGAAAGTAACTGATCCACCACGATCATTTCTTTTTTTCCCTCGCTTGCCGCTTCAGTTGCCGAATAGTCATGTCAGGGGAAGATGAGGAAGGGTCAGTCCGAGTCATTAAGTATTTCGTAGCGGGTGAAATATAATACTCGGAGTCCGATTGATAAGGAGACCGAGTATCTGTAACATGGGCCTGAGGAGTGGCTTCTTCAAAATGGATCGGAATGGCAGAGTAAGGACTTGAGCCCACTAGGACAGGCTCGGAAGAGCACGGGAGATCATCCGCGGGAGTTGGCGCCTGAGCTTGGAGGCGTTCGGTCGTTTCCAAAGAGCTGGTCATTTTCAAAGGAGCGATTGGACGCTCGGTCGTCGCCTGGAGTAGAGGAGGGGGCGGACTACCAGGCATTTCCGAGTTAGGCGCAGCCAAAGGGGAGGGCGGGTGTTCGGTCGTCTGCAGAATTGGAAAGGGGACCAAACGATCAGTCGCCTCCGTGGCAAGCTCAGCACAGGGAGCAAACGGATGATCGGTCGTTTCTAGCTGAAGATGCTTGGGAGGAAAAAGCGGGCGATCGGTCGTCGCCAGAGCAAGGGGACGTTCATCAGAGACAGCCGCAGCAGGAGACAGGCAACCGGTCGTCGCCAGCAGCTGAGAGGACGTGTGTAGCTCTTTCAAAAAAATGACCAATGCCCGCGGTTCCATTGAAGCCCTATCACCAGGCAAGGGGCGGTCAGCAGTTGGGGGGTGAGAATCCAGTGGAGGAGCAGAGGCCGGAGCTCAGAAAGGAGGAGGAGCAGAGGCCGAAACACCAACATCGGACCTCCCAAGCACATCAAAAGCGTTTGAGGTTGCAGCTGCAGTTGAGGCAGGGGGAGGAGGACGTAGGTGTGTGCCCGTACCTGTAATTTTCTGCCAAGTATGTACATTCTCCTTGTTGGCAGCCGAAGTGCAGACCTGAGAGGCGCCAAAGACAACCGGACGTAGCTTCTTACATGAGGCAATCACGTGCCCAAGAAAGCCACAATGGCTGCAGAAGTCCGGGAGAGACTCGAAGCACAATTTTACGGCATGTCGAGAAGTAGGCAAGACCAAATACACATCCTCCCGAATGGGCTTGGCCAAGTCAATTTCAACCAAGACTCGAATGACAGCGCCATTGAAACGATGCAAAGCATCCAAGTCCCTGCGAATAGGCGACCCGACAGCAGCAACCAGCCCAAAGATGATGTCATCGTCCAAATGCTCCATGCCAAGGCCAACCAAACTCACCCAAACTTTAGCTAAAGAGGAAGGGGAAGTGGAAGACTTGAAAAGGGGAGTCCAAAGGGATGACAGCCATATTTTCTCACGTACTTCAGGGGAAGCGAAATGAAAAACCAAAAAAGCCCTTTCCAATGGGAATCATGCGTCAATCCTCAGCCTTCCAAAGCGAGATAAGCACAGATTTCAGACTGAGCGAGGAGTAGGGTTTTGAGCCTTTTGGCAAGATCAACCTCCCAATGAGCGAGTTGGCTCCAAAATTCAGACATTTAGCCGCGCGTTCCGCATCCAAAACCACCTCCATGTCCTCGCCATTGAGAGAGGGTCTGATGAACTTACCAGGAAGGCACGAGCTGGAGGAGGAAGCTCGAACCAAATCTGCATAGGAAGGCTTGTCAACACCAGGGGGGACAGCATCAGGCAGGGGATTGGTGGGATGAGGAGCAGCAGTCGCCAAAATGGAATTCTCTGCCGCCGCTCCCTGAAGCACCGCGAGAAGAGCAGCAGCAGGAAGTCGTGGGTCTGGGGCGGGAACCGAGCTCACTGCAACAGCAGGTTCAGCCACCACAGCCAAGGTGGACTTCTCAGCCGCCAACAGCAGCTTCACCTCCTTACTCGCAAGCACGAAAGATTGCCAGTACTCAAACATGGTTGGGTGCATCTCCGCAAGTCGAATGGAACCATCGGAACCGTCAATGGGGTGAGTCCATTGCGTCAGTGGGAGGAGCTTGTGAGCCTCGATGGCAGCAAGCGAAACCACCATTAACACGCCGTCACGATACGTCCCAACCAGAGTATCCTTGATTTGAGGGACCACTCGCGCAAAGCACTCCCAAATGGGTGTCAAGGCAAGCTTGAATTGAGCGTTGCCAATCCCATCCAGAGAAGTGAAGAGACGACCCTCGATAGGAAAGGAGGAGTCTTCGGCCAGGGGGGCAGACGCGGGGGCAGGCAGCTCGACCGCGGTAGCATGAATGGGAGTGCCCCCGGTATTTGAGGCACTCCGAGGAACCTCGGAGGAGGTGCAATTGGTTCCGGTCGAAACTGACGGCGAAAGGGCAAACGCACTAGAGGCTTCGGGCGACTAGGAAACATTCGGGATGGAGGAGAGGGGACACCCAGCCGAGGGACTCGACGGAGTAGGATTCAGGAGGGGTTCAGGGACTGGTGGTAGACCGTCGGTGGGGTGGGCTGGCGGCGCGACGGTGGCGTGGAGAGAAACCGTGTAGTTGTTGGTGGGAGGCATCGCGGATGGCATCGATGGAGTCCTAGGGAAAAGGGCCGACGTGGGAAGGGTCGCCGGGGACAGGCGAGCATCATGGAGACGGAGCGCCGGTCAGAGGTCCATACAATAATGGTTTTCTTTATTGATATACCAAATATTTCATAAATAATTTTTACATATCTATTATGTTGTTTCAGAACTAGCCGAAGGATAATATTTTTTTAAAGTAAATTTTTTATACCAATAATTATACTTAATTAGACCTCTTTCGAATTCTCCTAAGCTTTGTGTGATTAATACTCTTTGGCTAAAGGATAACATATTAAAACTTCATTCTCTCTTTCCTTTTGTTTTATTGAGTTGTTGATGTAAATTAAAGAATCCATTATTGCAAAATGCCTCTATTACTCAGAGACTAATCGTTCTATTTATGCAAACTACAAAACTAATTTATACATTTATAGAATGATCAGATTATTTATGCAAATTATTGGAAAGACGCATTACCAAGTTGTATCTAACGTGGGATTAGTGTATTGAGTTATTTAAGAAAGTAATGAGTTAAAGCTTACAAATGTAAAAAATACTAATGAGAAAGACGTATGTGAATATCAAAAATTCAAAAAAAAATTTGGATTAGTGTTATTGTCACCCTCCAATCTTTTTTCCTCGCTTGATTTTACAGTTCCACGACGGTAGGATCACATGAAATGTGTTACTGAAAACATTCTTGGTAATAAAAAAAGAAAAATAATTGAGCCACGTGCCATGTTTTCTTGAGTGAACACCATATATAAAAATAATTTTATGAAATATTCCCATTTCCTCACCCGGTGACTTTATGAAAGAGATTGTTGAACCAGAAAATCGAAAAAACGAAATAGACGAGATTGCTCATGTTTAAATTTGGTTGTTTAGCTGTCGCTCTTTATTACATTTTATACAAGCCACTGCTTTGGAGGGAATAGAAAAAACCCAAGCCACGTGCAAGGAATGGATTGGAGGCAAGTAATTTCTTGTTCAATACATACTAATATAATTTTTATCATTATATTGCCATAAAAAATTAAATTTTTATTTAATAAATAAAAAAATTAAATTTTTATTTAATAAATATATCATCTCACAATTTTTTCGTAAAATTTAATTTGATTTAAAATTATCATATATTATAGTGACCACAAGTCGATCACCAATAATGGTTATCCAACAGTATTCACCACATAGTTTTTTCATTGACAGGCGGTACTTTATTTTATAGGGTCCTTTTAATATTTATTTTTTCTGTTGCATATTTTCCCATTTGACACGTGGTAGATTTACATGGTCCTTGTTTGACGATCGTGACTAATGGGTTCCTCTCGCATTTTTTCTCGGATTTTAAATTAGATGGGATGAACTAAATTTCGAGACTTCAAATAATATTAAATTTTGTTGTTCTTTTAAGCAAAAATTTTCCATTGTTATAAAGTTAGGAGTTGACCCACCAATTTTTGAAAATCCTGGTAGGATCCTGTTCCACCACCTAGTATTTGTGGTTCTGGTCTCATTTTTCTTGTGGAAAACGAGGAAAACCCATCTTTTTGACCAAAACGTGAAGAATCAAAAACCTGTTTCGACAAAGTGAAAACACCCGTCCACAAGATGGCGACCGTCGATGGACGGTGTCTGGCCGATGTGTACCTGGTAATTGCAGAGGCCCATCTTGGGAGAATTTAAAAGCTATGAACTTTCTAAGCCCACTAGTCTACTTTGCAGGAAGATGAGCTGGACATTTTCTAGCCCAATCGACTGGACTTCTACGGATTGACAAACCAAGTGCAAATTTTTTTGCGATTGCTAGAAATCATTTAGGCCACATAATTGATCAGCATATTATGATTCAAATAGTGTAGAGGTAGTCTATTGTCTCTAAGAGTGTAATAGAGTCGTAGATTGGCTATTTAACTTTGCTCGTTTTGGAAGTTGGATAGCCATTCCAAAAAGAAAAAGCAAGATCGCTTTGAAAGCTGAAATATTTTGGCAAAACAAATTGCATAGAAGATGGTCACAGTTGGATACACAAACATGCAAGTCTCGAGTCTTTCGAATCGTAAAATTGATGTTGATTATATCAACGACTATTCCACGTCGATCGTTTGGAAAGTAGAAAATGTAGCTATCTTTGATTAAAACTAACATAAAGATTACTTAGCCAGATGGAAACGAATTTGAGAATTGAGGAACATATTCAAAAACAGTCTTGGACGAACAAGTAAGAGATTAAAACATCATTTCTTCTACAAGGAACGAAAAAATAAAAGCACTACTAAAAATTCTCCGTTATATCCTAAAAGGCAAAACACATAGCCACAACAAGGCCCGAGGCCGTTGACTTGAGAGTTGCTTTGGCGAAGTCAATGCCCGAACCTAAATCCTCGCAGTTTACTCCTGCTTCAGATCATGTAAGGTGCGTTCTTGACTCCCTCCACATCTCTGCTCTTCAAGTAAACCTCTCCATTTTCCTTGCATTTTTCTAGCTCCCCTCTAGTTCTTAGTCAACTTCTTGGTTCCTGCAAGAAAAAAAAAACCAAGAAAAGGGTCAATCAATATAATCAGATATTAAAATTCCATATCCAACCCAAAACTTTAATACCGATACCCGTCTGAACCAAAGTTTGCACGAATTTTGACTTTGCAAATAGAGTATCCATAGAGTTTATTTTTACCTACCAAAATGAAGGTTCAAAATCAGTTACTCTCGCACATCACAGAAGCTTTGATCCTCTCAACCGTGCACTTAATTAGGCTGTCAACAGTTGCAACTGATCCAAGAGAGAGCTTAGCAGTGGGAACTGAATCAACCAAGATCTGAAATGCAACGGTCAGGAGCGATCCCCCCTTCCCAACATCAAGAATTCCACCCGACTCGAATCCAGGGCCGTCGGGAAGTATAGCGAAACCCGAAGGGAGCAGCGCAACGTAGTCCGGGTCACCACCACCCAAGACTATGTTCATAGCAGCAATGTCAACCGGAGCGTAGATCACGTATGATCCTGTCGGATCGGTGCTGCTCTCCTGCAATATGAGCATGTTGCTCTGGCTTGAGTTTGCACTCTGCAATTGGACACAAAAAATGTCATTAGCTGGACACCCTATTAAGAAGTTGAGTTGAAGTTGTAGTAATTAAGCTTACATTAACTCGGAGCAGAGAGACCGAGTTGCCCGGATCGCGCCCATTCGCTATGTGAGCCATCTCTTGAACTTGTCCACCATTTGATAGGATGTCCCACTCGCTTCTGTGGTTCTCGTCCCTCAGGAAATCGAACACCCTCTTCGTCGGAACAGGAATCCAGAACGAAGTGGCCGCGCTAAGAACAATGCCAGGGGGCCTGCCAGGATCATCCATGCTCTTTCGAGTCATGACTCGGACATCATCGGAGCTAGTCGCGGATAATGTTGTCCACGCGTGGGCAGTGGAAGCGCCAACTCCAGTGCAAAAGCTGATCACCATCCTCTCTGCCAGCTTCAGCATGCTCTTCCTCCCCTCCGGAGTAGTAATCACTGAAAAAGGGAAAAAAAACAGAACAGAAAAAGATATGAAGGATTATGGCAGATCAAACTGTGTTCTTCTCTCCTACAGCTCAAATCGCGGGTTTTATTTACCACATTGATCTCCTGCAGGAATGTTAACTGCCATTGAACTCGCGAGGCGTTCGCACTGGCGATCCAGCGTTGCCACCCAGCGTTTCGCTCCGAATGCTAGGCCGGAGTTGACAAGCAGCCTGTATATGTTATGAACTGCTCTGTCGTCTGCTTCAATGTGCTCAACCCATATCACCTGAAGAACTCACCATGTTTTAGTTTAACTATGTTTGGTTTGATGAGGAATTTTAAAGAATTTCTACCTTGGAGTAGCCATTTTGAAGTTCCTGGATCAGACAACCCGACGGCCTCCGCCTGCTCCTCGAGACAGGACCAGGGCGGAGACTATCCAAAGAGACATCAACCACAGCCCACGTTCCCTCCGCGTGTTGCTTACAGTATCGCACGAAGTAGTTCTCGCGAGTTGGTACGAGTGGCGTAGGAACTTGGAACTCGCCCGTCATCTGCAGACAAGATCAAATTATGCAGAGCACATGATTAAGAAGTTACTGTTACATCGAAATAGTTGTTCGAATTCCTACCACTTGAAGAGCTCCATTGTAGTTCCCCGCCACTCCAGTTGATAGGACTTCTAGTGTTATTGCTCTTGACACTATACCACAGAAGACAGTTGACCATTGATTCTGCAAAGGCGGGATTTTAGTCATCGATATCGAAAATCACCATATCGAACACAAAAGATTTCGTACCACATCCATCAGGATCTCGACGAGGCTGACGTGATTCATGATGACAACCGCGGATTCTCTCGAAGCTTCGGAGCTTAACCCCAGAGGTTTGGGACCAATTCCTCTTGGAAATGTCTTCAAGTACTCCTCTTCGTTAAGAACTTCTATGCCATTCTCTCCGGTCACCCACAAAGGCTCTCCAGCCTGAGCCATTCTCATGAGCTCCTCCATAGCTGCAACTGCAAGCTCAACGATCATCGGCTTGTCTGCCTCGGTAGGCCCGGTGATTGATCTGAGCAGATCAGCGGGTCCATACATTTCGCCGACTAACCCGGATTGACCACCGAAGTTGCTTACGCTGAGGTCCAACGACCGTGACTGGAGGTGAGGCGAGATGTGCCCGAAGGAAGACATTGGCTTCCCTACATACTTTGCAGCAATTGCTGATATCCTATCAATCTGTACTCGGGTTAGGTGGAGTCTAATTCATTATAAACGAGATCAAATGATCTACAGTTATAAATGTAAGATTAGTTTTTTATCTTAAATTTTGTGTTCACCTCCTCTCTTAAACGAGCATTCTCAATCCTGAGATGCTGCTCGTCGAAGGACATCTCGCCAAGAGCCGCAGGGCCACCGCAATTAGGGCACGATGCACTACTAAGAGCCTCCTTGTACCTGTTGTTGTCTGCCCGGAGTTTGTCATTCTCGGACTTCAGGATTGAGTTCTCTGTTCGTTCATGTTGAGCCTGCATGTCCCACGAGTAATATTGTTCAACTAGAGAAGCTCAATTAGATACTTAATTATATTACTTATGCTTCTCAACTATAATGTCGAAGAGAAAAATGGTTTAGAATCTCTATACTCAACGCATTATCTTTAGTTATACTTTTAATTATAGGTTGGTAGATTTTCGGTCAAAAACCATGTTGAAATCTTGATATAGTCAATGAATTCGTAGATTTTCTGTGCTGAGCAGAAAGAATCGAAAAGGGACTCAGAAAGAATTATACCCAAATGATGACAAAGAAAAGGGCCAACTATGGAATTAAGTATATAACAACTCTTAATTAAGTAAAATTATTCAACAAAGATATAATTAAGTGCTCGCAGAAAGGATCAAAAGGGACTTAGAAAGAATTATATCTAAATAATGACAAGAAAAAGGGCCACCTACGGAACTAAGTCTACAAACTCCAGATTTCCAAAGATGTTTTTATTTGGAAAATAATTTAAATTTGGGTGGAAAGAAAAAGGGCCACCTAATTTGGGGCTAACATATCTTTCAAACCATTTGATGCAATCTTATGTGTGTAGGAATTAAGTGACTAAAATATAGTGATAGCCCTTTACTTAATTACCTTCATTTGGGTGCGCTTATTTTGAAACCAAAACTTGACTTGCAATGGCTCCAACCCTAATTCGCTGCTCAGCTCCTTCCGCTGCTTGTCATCCGGATGTGGGCATTCCTTGAAGAAACTATTACCAAGAAAACACAATGTCTTTAAATAGATCGTGCTAAAATAATGTGGATTTTTTTATCTATGCCAACATGTAAATTTTTTTGCATTCAAACGAGGAGTGAATATGGTTTGCTATGTTGAGCATCTTAATCAGATTGGATTGATTATCACGGTCTTCTGCTAACGATTTAACGGCGATCTATTGAATAGTGTTATGACCAATTTAGATAATGATTATGGTAATCAAAATGCTTCCATTAAATAAAAAAACTATTCGCATTCTTTTTTTTTTAATGTGACATTGTTATAGCATGGTCACTGTTAATAAACTCACCACTTTCCAATATAGGTGTAGATTTTGAAATTGTTGGCAACGTTCGGACTTCAAACTTTGAAAACTATAATTGCAGAGTAATCTTCTGCTTATAGAAGAAACTTGAGCGTACGAGGATTAGAGAACAAAAATATGAAGTAATGTGTGAGATGCTTACGCCTCCATTTCTTGGATTTGGCGCTGAGTATGGCGGTGGTAGCGCTTCTTCTTGCTCGGGCGCTGGTTGGGATCTTGGTCATCTCCGGACGGAGCGTCGGTGGTCTCGGTCCCGGACTTGGTCTCGTAGTCATCGTCCCTGAGCTTGCCAAGCTCGTTGTCTGAAGTCTTCGGGGTCATATCGAACATGTGGTGACCCTCGAACATGTTTGGTTGGAACATGTTTCCCAAGCCCTAACGTGAAGCTCTCAACCTATGCCTTTGTCTTTGAGTCTACCCACATGGAGGAGAAACAAAGAAACAAATTAAAGAGATGAAAATAGTAGAAGGGAGAACAAGGAAGAAGCAGACTTTCTGCATGCAAAAGAAAGCTAGATGAAGTTCTAGGTTTTAGGTAACCCTAATGTCTCATCTTATTTAGCAAATAGAAAACCCATTTTTTTTCTCTCTCTCTTCTCCCTTTGAAATATTGTTTGGTTTTTAATCGTTGAAACCGAGGAAGATGTTGCTTAAATTGATTAATTAGACTCTGCTTAAGCACAAATTTAATCAAAATTATCCAAGGCTACATATTTTTAGCAGATGAAACTTGGAAGTATGGGCACATCAATACCAGTATATCTATAGGAAAAATAAAATAAAAGAACTATCATCCCTTTCAATCCACTGGAGATAAAGGAAGAAAGGATCTGTACCTTAGTTATCAAGTAACTAAAACTTAACAAGATGAATGAAATCCTTGGAACACTTTTCCCTTGAGCTCCATTATTGAAGGCTCAAATCACTTGACCCCCTCCTAACCATAACCCTAGACAGCTCCCATCTCTCTCTCTCTCTCTCTCTCTCTGTGATACTTATGGAGTGAGGATCTAGTTTACTTACCTTGTCTGGTGTATGATTGGGGTTAAGACTTGGACTTTGGTCTTAAAAGGGTTCTTGTAAACTAAAGATGTGTAGCTAATGAGGTCATTACAAGTACCAAAGAGGTATAGATGACTAAGGTTTTATTGGGTCTACAAAGAAAAAGTCTCCTCAAGACTTGCTCTAAAATCCATTATGTTACGCGTCCAAAGACCGATGCATAGAAAGAGTAACAACAGAGGGTTGACAATGGGAGAACCGCCTTTTGAGAGCCGAGAAGGCATAGTATCCTACTCTGAGTATCAGAAATTTACGAAATAAACTTTCAAATTACCCACTTGCCATTACCAAGATTATAACGCCTCACTTACAAGATCTCCCTAAAATAACCCTTTTCTCTTTCTCTTGGAAAGTTCTGTAACCGAAACTATCATTTATTTTCAATAAATGCGAAGTTCAAACACGTAAATAGCCACACGATGACGATGATGGTGATCACTTACAAGCATAGAAGCTCTCTACGAGGACGTATGCTCTTCAGGTGGCTAATTCTGAAGTGGGTTTTTGTGGTTGCATCTGGGGGGAGAGAGAGAGAGAGAGAGAGAGAGAGAGAGAGGTTTGGAGAGATGGAGGAGGAAGAAGAAGAAGAAAGGGGAAGAGGTGGTGAGGATGTGGCAGAAGAGGAGTTATTGTTGAGAGGGTGCAACAGCATTTATGGAGGGTGGGAGCTGTAAATGCGATAGAGAGATAGTAGAGAGAGAAAGATCGAAAACCCTTTTTTTGTTTGTTTGATATATACGCTTTAAATTCCATTCTCGTGTCTTTTGAATTTAGAGAGAGAGAGAGAGGAAGAAGACAGCGAAGGCGTAATAGTGACGTGAATTTGTGCCGCTCCCCCGCCGTATTGAATCCCCCAACTTTCAACCGTTTTCTACTTTCTTTAGTCAAATGCGAAACCCGTAAAAAATAAGAATATGACGGTGCTCGACTCGTGTAAAATTTAACACGAATGATTTCATCTTCCATGTACTTGAATTTCCATGTCGAAGGGTGTACAGAGGGGATAGAACTTAAAAGCACTCTCATTTCATGCAGCTAGCTGGCTTTAGCTGGCATTTCCCCCTTTCTAGTATGTATGGATGCTTGTCCATTGTGTCTAGGGTTAAAAAATTTGAATCTTCCTAAGTTCTGAACCTCTTGTGTAGAATTGGAAGACTAGTGTGACTCCTCCGTATTTCAATGATGGATATATAAGTCAAATACCTTTTTTCTCTGTCTTTAATATTGAAAGTCGAGTATTCTTAGTATCTATTCGACTCACTTTTATTATTTTACATTCGTTAGTATTGAATTCAAGTCTCTTACTAGCCTTAATGGAAAAAAAATTGGCATATTTCAACATTTGATATTTAATTTGTATTGTACGTACATAGATCATCATCTGAGCTTTTGGTTAACAAGCCAGTTAGACTCGAAGCATTTTCTTCTTTTTCTTTAGATAAAAATTAAAACCTTTAAAATTATAACCATTAAAACATAATTACTTCTATTGGTTTTATATTTTTCTTGTGCGGGAAAAAATACGAGATTGAAGGTGAATTGACACTAAAGTAAATTTTTATATAAAATAGTTTGTTGCAAGACTAGTGTCACCTTCCTAATCGTAATCAGTTTTTTCCCAAGACTAGTGTCGTAACTTTGTCCGAGATAATTTATACTTAGTAAGATATAAATATTTTTGTTTTAATAAATTTCATTTACAAAAAAAAACGTCATCAGTATGCATGGATCATGAATGGTTGTTAATTCATTATAAACGTTGACCTTTAGGTCGATATTCTAGGCGTGAGACGCATTGCTACGTGTCAATTCGTGAACGCATGACAAAATCTCGAAAGAACGCAAGTGTATTTTTCAGTTCATCTCCACAAGTGTAAAAACAATTTTATTATCAACAACCACATAACTTTTTTTCACTTAACTTAATAGAAAACTTATTTTTGCTTAACAAAAAATTTTCAAATTCAAGTTATTGATATCAGCATTATTAAGTATTTATTTTGAAATTTTTACTATATTCAAATAGTTGATCCATTCAAACTTGGATTATTCAACACATTAAAATATCTGAATACCATATAGTATTAAAAAAAATATTTTGCAGTTGCGCAAAATGGCCACAAAAAACAATGGCCTTAGAAATTGATTATTTGTTCCAAAACATGTACGAAAAAAATAAGTTCTCGTTCGTTTCAGGGGAGTAATTAATTGCCGAAGGACGAAGGATGCCATGCCAATTCCGGTTGGTACTGGTTGCAAACAACATCGTATTTTATTTTATTTAAAAATGAATTCTATAAAAAGCCGATTGATAAAAACTTGTTATAAATTAAATAAAAAAATCAATGATCTACTAGATTAGTCCATTTTTTCCTCAAAAAGATTGAAAACAAACAAAAGCTTACAGACTATAAAGTAAGCATTTCAGGTGGCTTTCACGCAATAATGAGCGACGATTCGTGGTTCCCCGCCTGATCTTATATATTGCTTTATAAAGATTTAATGTAATCGGAAACGCATTATTACACCAATGTCACAATCAGAGAGGATAAATTAATTATTCCCTCCTCGAGGAAAAATAAGCAAAATATACCAATTAATGGTCTGCACTAAATGAGAAGGATGTGTTCTGACATTTAAATCTTTTATTTTAAGATTTTGGGGTGAATAAATCACTTTGATATTATGTTAGTATCTTTATATCTATCCAAAACTTTATAACAACAATTAAGTAGAGTTTTTCCGCTATTAACAAACCTCATGTAAATATTATTTTTAATAAACTCGGCTTAAAAAAAAGTCACATACTCACAATTAATGATATGGTAATCTCAACATATCATATAACATCAAATTGGTTGAAATTTTATTATTTTACCTACTTTTTAATTCGCAAATCTTTGTTAGTTGAGACAAAACATATCATATAACATCAAATTGATTGAAATTTTATTATTTAACCTACTTTTTAATTCGCAAATCTTTCTTAGTTTAGACAAGTCTAATTACCAAATCATTAGTTTGTTGAAATGAAGGTGTGGTAAATTTTTATAATTTCAACGTCAAGATAGAATTTTCTATCGGGATACTCTCTACCTACCACGACTTTAGTCCACTGAGTTTTGTCGTGATAGAGTTTTGAAGATGTCAGTGGTCTCAATCCATTAGTCATGGCGGAGGGGATACCACACTTTTTAGGAGAATGTGGCTAAAAGCCCTTCATTAAGTAATTGCATTACAAAGGATGAAAGCAAATACATAGACATGAAAATTAGTAAAATATATGCTAGACATAATACGATGCGGACTAGATGTACAATAACAACATTAGCCTCATGGTGGAGGTGATGGTCGTGGACGACCTCTCAAAAGAAGAACGCCTGACCAAAATACTATGTAGGCGAGCACTTCAATTAACACGAGTGGCCATAACAAAGAACCAAGGCTGGATAAAACCAACTAAGATAGAATTAGCCACGAGCCATAAAAAAATTGACACCCTCATCCAGAGAGCTCTTAGGTCAGTGCTCGACTGAACCAAGCAAAAGTAATCTAGCAAAAAATATAATAAGCATAAAGAAAAATATAAATACGAACATCAAACTGGAGGGGTGGGCTACAACGACCAACCCTACATATGGTCGGCTCTGGCTTGCCAAAAGTACGGCCAGGTCCCTGCGGGTGGCGATAAGGACTAGGAAAAAAATGCCCAGAGTGGTCTGGGTCTTTGGTGGGACTTGAGGGGAGCTGAGCAGAGGAAAAACTAGCGACGAGGAGCGATTCGAGGTCTTGTTCTTAGGCCAGTGCTAGGACTCTGGCTTAGAATAACGGAGATCTGGATGACCTAAGGTTGATAGAGAATGATCGGGGCTACCTAAGTTAGCTGATGCGCCGTCGATGGAGGAAGAGACAGAGGCGGAAGTTGTGGAGGTCATGTGTTGGGGGGGGGGGGGGGGTGCAAGACTCACCAAAAATAGAAAAATTGAGCTCCAAAATAGAATAAATAAAAGGAGAAAGGGATGTAGGCACATTAAGGAGATGATGGGGGTGGGTTATGCCATGAGGAATGGGTGAAGGTAGAAAGAGATCTTTTCAGATAATTAGCAACAAAATCTAATGCTCCACCTCTAAAAAGGTAGCAAGATCCCGAAAAGAGGATATATGAGATCCCCAGTTAATTAGCTAAACTTTGAGCTTCACGGCAACTTCAAGCATCCTCTAGTCTCCTAGATTAACAAAGAGCACGTCTCAGACATCGACATCGAGCTCATTGCAAACGTCCAACATCTCGTCTGCCAAAAACTGACGAAGCAATACACGAATGAAAATGTCCAAGCAACAGATATTCCATCTGGGAAAAATCCTAAAACATGGCCACCAAGTAAAAATCTTGCTCAAGCTCTTGAGATACCCAAGAATCTTGGGATTGTGAATGGTCTACTTGATATCCTCATAATAAGAACTGAAAATAAACACCAAAACACAACTCGAGGAGTAGAAAAAGAACCGCAACAAAATATTTATTTTTGTTAAAAAAATAATGATTATAAAGATCATTTGAAAATGATTCAGATGGTGAATAATGATGTAAAAAATATCAATAATCAAGCTTAGCATAAACGATTATCTTAAAACATTTTTAAAATTTGTAAGGCATGTAACATTTTTTTGTATTTCTGTGCTGTCTTCAAGTCTTCCTCAACTATTCATATCAATTTTGTAGTTGTCTAATAAAATTGTTGCATTATTTTTTGGCAACACTATAATGTGATATATAAATTCAATATTCTTGTCGACTCACATGCGTACTAAAGATGCATTTGTTTAGCTAAAATATTTGTCTTATACTATGTTCGGTAAATACCTTTTATAAAATGAGTGATACCGGATATGAGATTCTGACAACCAAAGATAACATGTCACAAATGTGGCGATGACTTAGAAACAAATGTGATGTTGATTAAAATAACAAATGCTCATTTTGGGGATTTTATTTTCATTTGGCTGTGAATCAGTGAGTTAGTAACTAGTTACAATTATCCTTTCCTGTGAAAATACCTTATGAAGACCATGAGAATGAAGAAATTTTTTTGAGCGGTGGCCCACAATTTTTTCCAGAATATGCAACTTCACCTCCTGATCTTTTGATGATTTCTTTAGACATAAAAAGTATTACATTGGGAGAATGTAGCCACGCAACTACTTTCTCAACCAACATTGTCAGACTTGTAATCTCATATTTTTGAGTTAGGATATAATTGTTAAAAAGTATCGAGGGTCCCCTACGCGCCATCTCGTCGTCCCTTTCGAGAGAGAGAGAGAGAGAGAGAGATAAGGAGGTCGGAGGAGGTTTTAAGGCAGGGGAAGCGAGAACTGGGTTAGTGCAGGAGACGTGTTGTTTGGGTTTTTTGGGGTATTCCAGGATGGTTTCGCCTTTTTAATTGGAGGTCTGCTCATGGTTTCAGTTTCTATGTCAATTTCAATTTTAATTTCAGATCTGTTTCTTGGATTAGTTTTAATTTCCACGGGGTTTGATTTTTTTTTCCAGTTGCCGGCAACATGGAAGAGGAGGGGGAACAAGAAGAAGACGATGTGGATGAAGGAGGAATAGAGAAAGAAGAAGAGATGATGTCAGCGGTTTTTTATTTTTGTTCTAAGGGTATTTTGGTCATTTTATTGACAAAAATGAAAAAAGAGAGCTGATAACCTGCGTCAGAGACCTGAAAATATAAAAATCAAATACGAGAAACTTCGGCATATATTTTACAAACAGGAGAGACTTTTGAGTATATTTAAGCAAATTCGAGGGGCTAGAGAGTAATTTTTTCAAAGAATTTTGATAGTAAAATTTTGCAAAGTAAAAATATGTTTCATATTGAATATAAAATAATATAGTTAGAGTGAGAGAAGTAAAACATATTCATATATTACACAACAAAAGGTTATCCAAAATTTTTTCAGATTTAGATTGTGATAGTTTTGAGATTCATATTTGAATTATCCGAAAATTTTGTTGGACTCAAATACGGATACGTATGTGATTTAAGAAAATTTACAAGTTCAACAACCATAAACCCACACTTACTAGTTACTGTCAGTTGTCCCAAAAAAATCCCACAAACCCACGAAACAAAGCACTGTCTTTCTAACTAAAATTAAATGACAAAACACAAATGTGAATCTTAACGCGTCGTTGTGGTCCTCCGCGTCGACGAGGACAGGAGCTACGTCGATCTTAACCAGCGTCACCGTGGAGAGGAGGATCTCTGGGCATGCGAGGAGAAATACAGCAAGAGCAAATATGAGGGAGAGGTTACATGATTGTGTTTTGGATTATGAAATTTGCTTGTACGTCAATCGATGTTACATGCTTTTGAGGTAGTTAATGCTAGATCTTTTGAACGGGTCACTAAATCAAAACACGGTAAAAAATATACATGGTCACTAAATTTTAACAATTTTTTGTCCATGGTCACTAAACTATTTTTTTACCCTTTAAGGTCACTAATCTATACTAAATTACTCAGGTATGGTCACTCCGGCCACTTTTTTGCTAGAAATCTTCACGAAAACAAGAAAAATTGGTCCCGGGATTATTAGGGTTGGAACGTTAATTAGATGACCAGACTTTGCCAAAAAAGATCTCTGGGACCAATTTTTCTTGTTTCTGGGAAGATTTCTGGCAAAAAAGTGGCCGGAATGACCATACTATATTAGTATAGATTAGTGACCATAAAGGGTAAAAAAATAATTTAGTGACCATGGATAAAAAATTATTAAAGTTCAGTGACCATGAATATTTTTTACCCTCAAAACACTCTGATATTATGTTAGAATTTTTATAAATAAAAGTTTCTAAGCAAATGACATCTTTTGATTATGAAAATAACACCGATGAGCAAAAAATCCATATCCATGGTCTAAAATTAAACGCCAACGCCTTGGGTGTGCTTATGAAAGAGGACGGTGGTATTGAATGGGGCACGGAGATACACTCGATTGAAGGAGTTGCAAAGCTATGAAACGTACCACAAGGATGCCATGAAAAAGGAGCCCATGAAAACCATCGGAGTCGCCTTCCTCATCAGCTGCTTAATTATAGGTCTATTAGTCCTAATCTATATTTTTTTCTGTTGTTTAAATATGGGACTTCTGAGCCTCCGAACAACAACAGAGTGTGTTAAAGTAATTATTCCATTTCAATATTTTTGTAGTTGTCTAATAATATTGTTGTATAGTTTCTTGGCAACACTATAACATGATATAAATTCAATATTCTTGTACACTCACTTGTGTACTAAAGATGAATTTGTTTAGATAAAATGTTTTATCTTATACTATATTTGGTAAAAAAAATTGTCTAACACGAACTCTCAAATGTTATTCTACCTATTTTCATTGGTTGAATTTTTGTTTTAAGACACATTTATTTCCTAATTTGTAATCATATTTTTATTTCTAATTATTTATTGTGTTTCTTTTTTCATGATATCTTTTTTATTTCTATTATATTTTTTTAGCCAATTTTATTATGCCTCTTTTCATTTTATTATATTTTTTCTTTCTATAAACAAATTAAGTACTATTTTTTTGTCTATTTTCATGAATAATATGAGCACGGGTAGATTAACTCGGGCCTAGTAGGGACTCGTAAGATACCTAAAGCATTTCATAGTCGAATATTACTTGTAGTCGTGGCTTTCTTCACGACACTTTTGACTCTCTTCCGCTCTTTGGCATTGTAATTGAGTCTTCTCAAAACAACAGCCAATTATGATCAACATTCTACTGACACAACTCTTCTTGATGCAACAGAGGAGGAAGAGGTTCTTCCGGCACCAGCATTATCCAAGTTTGCTTGGTCAGATCTTTTTTTTTTTGCGGTAAAAAGGCTTAATGAGCTCGAAGAAAAACTTGCACATTTCAATCAAAGTCGTCTGAGATGCCTTGCGAGAAAGAAGAACTGCTTAATGATGTTATTTGTCGGGTAGATATTTTAGAACATAGTAATTGCTACAAAGAAGGCTCGGCATGATGCTTTGATGCGACAAGAGGAGTTGCTTGCCTACATTGACAAGCTCTTAACATTTTTTTTCTTTTAGTCTCTTTTTTTTTCCTGAAAATGGCATTCACTATAAGTAGACTTTTTGCCCCTCTTCGACTTTCAATCGCACATTCTGGTTTTTTTCCACTTTCGGAAGAGATGAAAATAGTCGGTACTAAATTTTCAGATGGATGCATGTCATCATTTTCACTGATCTTCCTATGACTAAATGCATTTTTTTCTCTCCTTTTGACACTCTCCTACTCAAGGTTTTAAAAATTGGTTAGACTGCGAATCAGAGATTTAAACGTGTCAATTTTGGGGCTTGGTACACTCACCTTACGAACTACCCAAAATTCGGTAGGATCGAGTAGTTCGAGCAGATATATTGACTCGGACTATTCGGTTTGACCGTATTTTGTTTGAATCAACACAAAATTAAATTAAAAATTATATTACAAGATCGATTTTCCAAATCAACATAAAATAAACTAAATCAAAAAAAAATCTTTTCCCAAGTTTGGACATTGCCATTTACCCTGCACATTTTTTGACATACATAATCTCTCAAGTCGGGCTTCATCGTCTTGTCAATTTGATCCAAATTGTTGTAATTTTGATCATATTGACATGGCGGCGGAACTTGACATTGAGATCTATCAAGACTGATCCAGATTTTTTTTAATTTTTTTGTCAGATCGGCCTTGAACCACTGGTCAGATTTATACTTTTTTAATAACACTCTCTAAATTCTCTTCCAGTATCCTTTCCATTCACTGTAATTTTTAATCCCTTCACAACCTCTTCCTAGTACAAAACCCCGGGGTGGGATTGGGTACGGAATTCCCCCATTCTAAACAGTTTACAAAAATACAGAAATACGGGGATCAAAATAAAAAAAGCCACACGGGTATCCCAGTATCATATAACAGGACATGCCGATATCACATAACGGAACATACCAGCACGGTCCCCTTTACACCAAACTGTTCGGAATGATTTCCTTTACTCCGTATCCAATCCAAAGCCCGAAACCCCATCACTTCACATCTCCTCGGACATGTATTGATTTTTTTTATCCCTTCACAATAACTTTTTCACACCTTCTTCAATATTTTTTTAATCCCTTACGATTACCCTCTTCAATCCTCCTTCGACCAATCTTTTTTTAATCCCCTTCCTAAAATTTCCTCCACTCCCGGCGCTGGTTTGGACTAATAAAATTTAAAGTACAAGATCATATTTTACCAAATTATTCTACTTATGTTTTGAAATATCAAAGAATTATAACAGTATGATATTGATGGGGTTATAGATTATGTATTAGTCTTCTTAAAGTTATCATCTTATCAGTTTGTCGAAATCATTACATTTTTAGACTAATCCTAAAACTATTTTTTTTAATATTTAACTAATCGATATTAATTTTATAAAATTTTACTGTATTTGTTTAGAAATAGAGCATTTCTGTATTTGGATTTAGAGTAGTTCTCGAATCACTCGAGAACCGTCAAGAAAAACTATGATAAATGGATAAAAACTATGTAGTTGGATTTAAAACTATGATAAATGGATAAAAACTATGTAGTTGGATTTAGAGTAGTTCTCATAATTGTTAGTTGGATGACATGACCAAAATTTCTAAATGCTTCAGATTAAATTATAGATGAATATACGTGTAATTTTCATAAACCGTTCTAATTGTTATCAATCTAAAATTTTTAATGTGTAATTTTGATGCTCGTTATAATGTGTAATTTTACTGAATCAAATGTAACCTTAATAGATAATAGATAACAACATTTTTAAAAGATAGAAATATTATTAAAAACCCCTTGTCCATGTACAAGAGACAACTTGGCTAGCGTGTTGAATTCCCTTTTATCAAGTATAAAGTTGAAATCGAATTCCTCATTAAAATTCTATCAAAACATAATTCTGTGGGAAAAATCTTGACAAAGAATACATGTAATAACACCGCAACAATAAATTCAACACACCGAAAATACATACATGATAACACCCTGTTACTAATACCCCCAGGAACTAACAAAACGCCAGACATGCTGAATGTATAACAAACTTTGAACTTAACCTATTCAAGATCGTGATTGAAGATATAATGTTAACTATTTATTGGAATAATTTTTCAATCTTTAAAATATTTTACTTGGTTCAAATTCGGATTAATCGAACTAATAAATACACCTGGTTTAGAATGGGCCTGACTGTTAAAAAGAATTGGGCCATATCCGTTAGGAGAATCTTAAAAGAGGCCCATAGTTTTCTTTTCGAGGTCAAGCCCATGAGTTTTCAGGTGCGTAGCTTCATATTCCTTCGTTCATGGGTTCTCAGTCACAAATTTGCAAAGAGCTGATTAGTTAATTTCTCCTACCACATATTGGTTTGATGCAATGTTAAAATGTCGCAATATTTGAATTTTTTTTCAAACATGCCGAAAAATTGGTATAAAAAAAATCTACTAATACATTTTTTTTCAAGTCTAACGATACATTTTGATAAACGAGAATGATTACTATCCAAACTAAATCGATCTAATAGTACATTATGTCAAATCACACCGTCCAATCTGCATGACAATTCTAACAACAACAAAGTCAAAATTCCTACAAAAACTACTGATACATAATCTACCTTATGTCTGTATCCATTTCCTACAGTTATAAGCTCAGGAATACTGCACTCCTCCCCATTGAAAAAGACCATTGAAGGGAATCCATCGCCATGAGCTATGTTGATCCTAGCTATACCCTTTTTAGAGAAAGAAATAACAGATTGTACGTTTCCGGGGACTCTCGGGTCACTCGCTCACGATCCATTGGTCTCCCCCATCAAATAGTTCAATCCAACTGTACCTTGTAAGAAGATGGTGTGCTCGAGTTCCGGAAGGAGAGTTCCATTCATGGAATAGGCCTTCTGATAGCCTCTCCCGGCCTTCTTGAACTGAACGGGGCCCGACCAGTTCGCGAAGTTGATCTCCTCCCAGTTGAACATGGTGAGCCTCGCAGTCCATCCGTTCCTGAAGTTGCTGACTACGTGCCAGTTCATGCTCACTCCGCAATTGTATAGTACCCATCCACATTGCACTCTTCTGATGCTTTTTTTTCAATGGGAATCAATTGGGAATATAAGCATCTCACCATTCGGGGAACGAGATACTGATGAATCCGCCAAAGACGTGCTCGTCGGATGAAGAATTCAGACGATATGAGTCGGAATGATCGTCCCATATAATTCGATTCCGGGACTATCCGATTAAGCAGACATCGCATCTCTCTTTAGCAGACATAACAACTCTCCTGTTTGGCCTTTCATATGGTAAATCGTGGAGAAAATTCGAAATGCTAGTGTTTACATGTGAAGAAGAGCATTTGAGAATTGACATTTCAAGCTCATAAGAATAAACTGAATTGGCAAACCCTTCATTAGCATGAAGTTTCTCATTTTGTGGACTTTTTTCACAGATCAAATTCAACCATCGGACCCCTAAACAATCTGCAGTTACTTGGACAGTTATTACCCACAAAAACCAAGAGAATTTCATCTATCTAATCGAACGTCACCTTCCAATTTTATCAGATGTCCCCGAAGGGACTAATCGAACGTCACCTTGGTTTCCTTTTAACTCCACATGTGTCACCCTCACAACCACCATTTTCTTCTTCCACGACTCATAATTTACAAAACACATCTGCTCAAAAAAAATTCCTACATTTCAGCTGTTCTTGCCTCGAACGTTAGGAGCCGATTTGACAGGCGACTTTCGGAGCTATTCCAATGCACAATGCCATGATCTTTCCTGATTTTTGTTTGCAGTTTCTAGACTTGAAACATCGGTGAGTCCAGGTCATGTAATGCAGGCTTCGACTTGGCTGCTCGCGAAGATCTCGACCTGCCGGTTGAAGACTTGGGAGAGGACGTCGAAGTCTTCTTTTTCCTCTTCTGCTTCTTTGGAATGTTGGGACGATCCGTAATGGGAGCGGTCTCCGTGAATCCATTAGACATGGAATGACTTCCAATTGACTGATGATCGTAATCTATCAGAAGACAGCAAATAAAATTAGTTACTGTCATTTAACTGTCCCTTTCAAGATGATTAAGAATCCAAGTCGAGCCGACAATCGTTGTTCGAATTTTCGCATTCAACCCGAAATCTCAAGACAACAGGCCGACGAGTTCCTAAGACAACACATGTCTCAATTCCGCCACCTAATACAAACACTGGTATGGTCCACCAGGAATTGGCTATTCCTTAGTTGGTAGATTCTCACTGTTATGGAAGAATTGTCTCGTGACATAAGAGCCAAACTCCTCCCTTAGGAGGCAAATAATCTTACAAAAGCTTTTCGCTAGACCACTCACAATCAACAATCGTCAGGAAACTAGACCGCATGAATTGAATTGATCCAAACACCAATCTCTCTCACGTGAACTGGAGACATGACATGCACTTGTCTGGTTATGGAACGACCCCCACCCACATGAATTCAGACAGTAACTCGAAAGGGGCAAGAAGAAAATACATGGATTAAATATTTGTTGGAGAGAATTTTTCACCATTCAAAGGTCCTAATGGCTCGAACGGTTCAGTGGGTGTCCGGGTACTAGATACTAGGTGGTTTCAACCAAAAAATTGTTAGAAGCTTAAATTCTACACTCTAGCTTATTGGACCCACATACACAGGCCAATCAATATTCCGAACAAGTGACCAGAAAAGTAGATGAGAATGGAATAAGAATTGGAAAGCCAACAACCAAAATTAATGAATGTGGTACCTTGAGATGACCAAGGGGAGAAACTGAAGGAGCTTGTGTCTCTTGGATTGCCAATGGTGCTTGTTGAGAAATCTGGAGGTGACTTGAACTCATTCATCTGCCATTTCCCCAACAAAATCAATGAATGATTTCACCAATGTAAACATTCTAAACCAAATTAGAGACATCACACATCTCGAATCTGTATTAGTCGACTCGATAAATTAACAAAGGGACTGAAATTTGCAAATTACATACCCAACTAGGTGCATTTCCAGAAGCACCATCCCACCCTATGTGTGCCACATGCTTGACATCTGTTGGGTACCCAATTTCCATCTCTCTCTCCTTAACAACTGCAGATTGGGACAAATAATTATCCTCAAACAAGTTTAGCCACAAGACTTCAATGCCCAGGAAATGTGTTTAACAAAAAAAAAGAGTATTTACTATTTTGGACATGCATTTGATGAAACAAAAGAAGAGAAAATTATTTAAGGCTTACCAAATATTTGAGTAATGTACTTGAATCCCTTGTAGATCCCTTTAATTTTGTTGGCCATCTAACGGAAACAATAAAATAAGCAGAAATTGCAAGAACACAAACCAGAGAAACGTGTTGGAGAGATGATTCTCTAGCTATCCTGCCAGAAAGCTGGAGGAAAAAAATGGTACTTAGATTATGGCATTATAATTGAAACCCAACAAGTCAAGAACATATGCCAGAGAAAGACAGATGGAAAAGCTGCAGCAGCTGTTCCTTGTGAAACAATGTTGGAACCTAGAAAAGTCGGATAATTAGGTGTCCGAATATTACGTGGTTTAAAAAAAATTGTAATGTGGATAGCTTTTGGATGTAAAAGCCAAAAAAGATGAACATGTTGCTTATTGGAAGAGAAATACTGGACCAACCAATGAGCTAACAGAGCACTTCCAATTTAATGGCTGCCCTTATACCTTTTGGTGTTAGAAGACAATTGAAAAGAGGAAAAGCTTTTTCCCTTCTCTAAACCCCTGGAATTTGCACCTAATCTTCATTCTTATTTTTCCAATAATTTCTCATTAGGAGACAAAATAACCAATGTAATTGGTGATAATAGAAGCATAGGAAATATGGGAGGAGAAGGGTCTCAAAGGGTAGGAGAAAAGAAGGTGGGGAGCCATGAAAACGGAGACATGTTGAAAGGGAGGTTTTTGGAAGACAGAACAGACAAGGGACACAAATAATAATAATTGATTGGGAAATAAAAAATTGGATGGTGGAGCTTATACTATTAATTATTTGCTAGCTAGCTAGCTTGCTTGCTTTCTCTTATTGTTGTTGGGTAAAAAGAAAATTATTTCTCCAGGAGGGTGATTGGTTAATTTTGTTTGGCTGTTTCAAGGAGCAAAATGCGGGGCCTCAGCTACTTTTCTGGTCAATTATAACAGTCAAAACTGAAAACTTACTGATCCTCGGATCATCTCATTGGGTGATTAACATAAATTGATTCAAGTAGTAAGTGATTTGAATTTTTGCAAGAAATTATAGAGTTCAAACTTATAAATGAAAGAGATATTAAGAAATCTAAATTTTATCGTGGTTCGAACCTTGGATCTCTGTCAATTATCTTATGCATTGTATCAATAGGACAAATGCTTTTTGGTACGAATGATATATTATTAAAAAAATTATTACTAAATAGAGTCTCAATACTGAATTCTAATATATGTGTTGTACACTGTACCCAAAAGAAAATATAGATGAATTCCCCTAGTACGGATATATACCCAAAAAAATTTGTATTTTCTAAGAAACCTTTGCCAGATTCCTGTACTCGTTGGTAACTTTTGTGTTTGGCCGAAAAAGTTCCAAGTACGCTGCAAGGGAAAATGTAAAATCATTTTTCAGGTTTCAGGGTTTTTGGTATCTGAATCTTATGCAAAGCAAAATAATATTAGTATCAAAATTTTAATTTGAAATTCAGTAAAATCTGGATTTCTATGCTCTTTAAGATACCAATAGACATTATAGGTCAATTGAACTTGAAGATGAGAATGCAATAATTTTTATTCACTTTTTTTAATCTTAGATTTTAAAAGCTTGTTAGAAAATTATTTTGAGATTATTTGAGGCCCCGCCCATGGGAAAATCTAGATGTAGATACCAACGGGTTATTATTATGATCGCTTTACATGTATTTTTTCCCGTATTTATATAAAAGTCTAATCCTACCTTTTCTACCCAAAAAATACCAACGGATTGGTCCAAGTGAGATTTGAATTCAAACTTTATCTTTTAAAAAAAATTTAACAGTGTTTGACTTAAATACCGAAGATTTGAAAAGAAAAAAAAAATCTAGCTGTAGATGAATTGGCTACAACTTTCTAATTTAGTAATGCCCATTAACACTTTGATACTCTTGTGCCTCACATCAACTTTCTCGATGCACAATGATATTTGGGATCTCCTTGTAGAAATGTTGACTTCGTATTTTATAAATAAAAATATACAATTGAGAGTCACTCATAAATAAAACTGGACAATTAATATCAATTCAAAAAAAATCTAGCTTTGGCGGCAACTTTCTAATTTAGTAATGTCTATGGAGCTATCATCAACTATTTGGATGCACAATCTTATCTGGATGCATAATCTTACTTTTTGTTGTAGCCAACTGTTGTTTGTCAGAGGTGGTGTACTTGATTAGGATCTTTAAGTCGAGGCAAGAGTTAGACTCTTTTTTCGTAAGACGAGATTGTTCTGTATTCAGTACTTACGGGCTGCGGCAATCGTCCTTAAGATACAACGACTAGGCTGCTTCCGAGTTCACAGCACAACGACCCTCGAAACTTCAGGCGAATCTTGGAAATAGAGCACTCCGAAGGGGCGCGTCCGTTCGGCCAACAGGCAGACTGGCTGCGATCGTGGCTCTTCGGAGGCATTCTGGAACCCTTCGGCAGGCAGCCCTCCGCTCGTGTCCCTTCAGTGGGCATCTGAGCGTAGGCCTTCCCTCGCACTCATTCTAGAGGAATCTCGCAATCCTTCGGCCGTCTGAAAGTCACTGGGATGTTCCAGCCCTTCGTGCCTCTTCGTCCGAGCAGCCTGAGTGGTTTCCGAGCTTTGGCAAAACTTCGAAGTTCCTCCAGCTCCTCGCGATGATGCGCACGTGCGAAGTGCCAAGTGCGCCACAAAGCGCCCATTGCGACCTACGTCTAATGCGCCATGCGCACATGCACGTGATCATGCGTGTGCGTGTGCGTGTGCGAGTGCTCGTGTTCGTGCTCAGATGGTGCTACGCACCATCCTCGCAGGTAGCCTCGGTCAGCTCTTCAGGTAGAACATTTAATGTTACACCAGTTTGGAGCTTCTCCTTATAAACAGGGAAAAATCCCTTGCGATTTTCGATGTGGTAATGGTTCTCCCATCCTCAGCTTGGGCTTTTCAGCTTGGGCCTTCCAGCTTGGGCTAAATGCATTAATTATGCATTTATTCCAACAATCTCCCACATGAATGATGATTAATGCACGCTGACACTTTTAAGAAAAGTTCTGACGAAATACTATTGTATCGAGAAATGTAGCTTACGGCTTTGAATCTTTCCTAGTAAAATGCTATCAGATTTACTTGCTGCTCAGTGAACGCGATGTCTTGAACTGGTCAGTTTTTTTAATGTAAACCAAGACAATAACATTTACACAATGATATCTCTAATATCTTTGGTTCTCACGTTGTGTCTGTTTCGGCTATGGACCTTATCTTGGATTCATAAGTATTTTTCTATTTGAAACGGCCTCACTTCACACTAATATAGGTGATCTCCGATCAGGAGTATCCTGCCATACTCCACATTTTCCTGGTATAGAAATTATTAAAAGCGTAGACGCTTAACCTTACCACACCTCTGCAGGTTCATACTTAGGCAGCTTCTGAGAATGGGAAGGATTCCAAGTAATCATCTGAACCATCCATAACTTAGTTGCCTTATTGATCAAGTTTGTGGGATCTCTACTCATCATGGTTGAGTTACAGCTATAAATGTTCTTTAATATGTAATTTTTAACCCCATTCCCCTTACTGCATTATACATTTGATCTCTGTTGATTTCTTTCATCAAAGGATCAGCTATGTTGTCCTTGGACTTCACATAATCAATGGTAATTATACCATCAGAGATCAATTGCCTAACGGTATTATGTCTCATACAGATGTGTCGAGACTTATCATTGTACATTGTACTTTGTGCTCTCCTGATTGCAGACATGCTATCACAATGTATCAATACAGGGGGCACAGGCTTGTTCCAACATGGAATATCCTCTAGGAAGTTTCTAAGCCATTCATCTTTTTCTTCGGCTTTATCTAGTGCTATAAACTCTGACTCCATGGTGGATCGAGTTATGCACGTTTGTTTAGAGGATTTCCAGAACACAACTCCTCCACCTATGGTGAACACATAACCACTAGTAGATTTGAAATCTTTAGTGTCTGATATCCAATTCGCATCACTGTATCCTTCTAATACTGCTGGATACCTAGTATATAGTATGCCATAGTTCAAAGTATGTTTTAGATACTTTAGAACTCTTTCGAGAGCTAGTCAGTGATCTATTCCTGGATTACTTGTGAATCTACTAAGCTTGCTAACTGAATACGCAATATCAGGGCGTGTACAATTTGTTAAGTACATCAGGCTCCCAATAATTCTTGCATACTTTAGTTGATATACTGGGTCCCCTCTATTTTTAGCTAAGTGTAGACTTAGGTCTACCGGAGTCTTAGCTGGAGGTTTGTCAAAAGCTTCGAATTTCTTGAGTACATTCTCAACATAGTGAGATTGTGACAAGACAATTCCTTCAGTCGTCCTAGAGATTTTAATCTCTAGTATGACATCAGCGAGACCCATATCTTTCATGTCAAAGTTATTCTTTAACATGTTCTTAGTTTTCACGATAAGATCATTACTGCTTCCCATAATTAGCATGTCGTCTACATACGGACATACGATTACGTAAGTATCAGGTGTGCCTTTAATGTATACACATTTATCACACTCATTGATCTTAAAGCTATTTGACATCATTGTTCTGTCAAATTTCTCATGCCATTGTTTCGGCGCCTGTTTTAGCCCGTACAGTGACTTGACTAGCTTGCATACTTTATGTTCTTGTCCGGGGGTAACAAACCCTTCAGGTTATTCCATATATATCTCTTCTTCCAGTTCTCCATTTAGGAAAGCTATTTTTACATCCATCTGATATATCTCGAGGTTATAGAGTGTTGCAACAGCTATGAGCACTCTAATAGATGTGATTCTTGTGACCGTCAAATACGTGTCAAAAAAATCATATCCTTCCTTCTGTTTGAACTCTTTAGCTACCAACCGAGCTTTGTACTTATCGATTGATCCATCAGCTTTGTATTTCCTTTTAAGAATCTACTTGTAACCTAAAGATTTACAACCTGGTGGGAGATCCACGATTTTCCACATGTAGTTTTGCATGATGGATTCTATCTTATTATTGATAACTTCTTTTCAGAGAGGAGCATCTGGACTAGATAATGCCTCTTGGATTGTCCCAGGTTTATTTTCTAACATGTATGTTAAAAAATCTGGACCAAACACTTGGCCGTTCTAGCCTTTTTACCGTGTCTAGGTTCCTCAGCAACTTGATGAGAACTTTGAGTAGCTTCATGAGCTCTTTTATTAGAGCTTGGGTCTTTCTTCTCCTTGTTTAGAAAGATATTCTCAAAGAATGTTGCATTCCTTGATTCCATGACCATTCTCTCGTTGATTTTAGGGTTTTCAGACTTGTGCACTACAAATCGGTATACGCTACTGTTGTAGGCATATCCGATGAAAATGCAGTCAACGGTCTTGGGTCCTATTCTCACCCTTTTAGGCAGAGATATTTCTACCTTGGCTAGGCACCCCCACACTTTAAGATAACCGTAGGAAGGCTTTCTCCCTTTCCATAATTCATATAGAATTTTGTCACTTTTCTTGTGTGATAATTTATTTAGAATGTGATTAGCTGAGAGCACAGCTTCCTCCCACAAGTTCTGGGGTAAGCTAATCAACATAGTGTTCATCATCTCCTTGAGAGTTCGATTCTTACATTCAGCTACGCCATTTGATTGAGGTGAGTATGGAGCTGTTGTCTGATGAATAATGCCATTTTGTTGGTAAAATTCCTCAAACGAAGCTACATATTCTTCCCCCTCTATCATTTCGAATCATCTTGATTTTAGTGCTAAGTTGATTTTTAACCTCATTCTTATAACTCTTGAAAACTTCTAGAGCTTCGTCTTTTCCTTTCAAGAGAAGTACATAACAGTACCTTGTGCAATCATCAATAAATGTGATGAAATATTTTTTCCCACCTTTAGTTTACACGTGTTTGATATCACATATATCGGTATGAATTAACTCTAAAGGTGTAGTACTTCTTTTCACTGAATGAAAAGGTACTTTGGTTATTTTTGCCTCTACACATACTTCACATTTATTGTTTGGGTCAAACTTTATTTTAGACAATAAATTTAAACTTACTAACTTTCTTAGTGAGCCCAAATTTACGTGTTCTAATCTATCATGCCATAAGTTAGAACACTCAGCCAAGTAAGAAGAATTAATAACTTTATTAGGCTCTTTAAAGACGCGTTAGACAGTTATTACATTCATCTTGAAGAGCTCCCTCTTGAGGTAACTCATTCCTACAAAGGTACCAGCCTTAGTCAATACAAACCTATCGGCCTTGAATACTAGCTTCATTACTTAACAGTGAGCCGGATAATAAATTCTTACGAATGTCTGGGACATGCAGCACATCCTTGAGGGTCAGCTCTTTTTCAGAATCCTTCCACAGGTGGGGTAGCTTCTCAATTAGAGCAGCCACCTGGAAAGACTCGCTGAGTTGCATGCCTTCGGCGTGAATCTCATGTAGAATCAGCTGCAGCTCTTGAACTTGGTCGATGACCTTCTTGGAATCCACTATCTGGAAGTCGAGAAATCTCTCGACGATGAATTTCTTCATCCCGGCATCTTCCGTCTTGTACTTCTTCTCCAGGGAGTCCTACAATTCTTTCGCAATCTTAGTACATGC